>JAJQQW010000012.1:1725000-1830000 GCA_025583905.1 Ia io | reverse complement strand
GATGTTTCTCTCTCTCTCCCTCTCCCTTCTTCTCTCTCTAAAAATCAATAAAAACATTTTTTTTTTTTAAAGCTATTGGTGGGACGGCTGACAGCGGCTGCAGAAGGTCTCTGGGTTAACTACGTGGTGAGTCAGTGAACATGTCTAATCGCTTTGTGACGGTCGTGTGTAACGTCAGCACGGGAGTTGGTTTCAGGGTACATGACATTCCTTGTACTGTTTTTGCAACTTCCTTGTGAATGAGACATTATTTCACAATGGACAGTTAGAAACCATTTTGAAAGGTGCTCTATCAGTTGGTCATGACTGGAGCTCAGTGATGGGGACACAGGGTTCGTGATGCGATTCTCTCTGCTTGCACCGACTGAAATGATTCACGATGGAAGTTAAAAAGATTTAAGAGACGAAAGCCACACGCATGGAAGGCACAGACCTTGTTTGGATTTGATGCAAAAACAAACTGACTTAAGAGCACATTTCTGAGACGGTCAGGAGACTTAAGTATGGACTGGTGTGCCCTAACCGGTTTGGCTCAGTGGACAGAGCATCCGCCTGCGGACTGAAGGGTCCCAGGTTCGATTCCGGTCCAGGGCATGTACCTTGGTTGCAGGCACATCCCCAGTAGGAGGTGTGCAGGAGGCAGCTGATCGGTGTTTCTCTCTCATCGATGTTTCTAACTCTCTATCCCTCTCCCTTCCTCTCTGTAAAAAATCCATACAATATATTAAAAAAAAAAAAAAGAAGAAGAACAGACTGGTATAATAAAAAGGCGGATTGTTGCTCGGCCGGCGGGCTCAGTGGCTGGGCGTCGGCCTATGAACCAGGAGGTCGCGGTTCCATTCCTAGTCAGGCACACGCCCAGGTTGCGGGCTCGAGGCAGCTGATCAATGATTCTCTCTCATCATTGATGTTTCTCTCTCTCTCTCCCCCTTCATCTCTGAAATCAATAAAAATATATATATATTTTAAAAAGGTGGATTGATATTAGAGAATCCTAAGGATTTACTGTGGATTGGGGGTAGACTTTTGTTTTGTTGTGATAAAATACACATCAGATTCACCAGTGCAACCATTTCAAAGTTTCAAACCAGCGGCATTAAGTGCATTCACAATGTTGCGTGACCGTCACCACCACTTAGTTCCAGGTATTTTCATCACCCCAACAGGGGGCCGCCCCCGAACCCCCACACTCCACAGCCCTGATCTGTGTGGCGTTTCTGTGACCTGACTGTTCGGGACACTTCATACAAATATCATGTAACCTATAAAAGGGGGCTTTGTGACCGGCTTCCTTCACTCACGTTTCCCACCCACAGTGTCGCGTCTGTCCGCATCGCACTCCTTCTCCAGCTGAAACACCATGTGTGCACACGCCCCGTGGTGTGGGTCCGTTCGGCTGCCCATGAACACTCACGCTGTTTCTGTCGTTTGCTGTTGTGAATCGTGCTGCTAGGAAGTCACGCGCACATGTCATCGGAACATGTTTCCAACCCTAGGAGCCGGACTGCGGGGTCGCGTGGCAATTCTGTGTTGGACGCTGAGGAGCCGGTCCCATAGGGCCGCCCTGTCTCCCATTCCCACTGGCTTCCTCCAGAGGGAGGCCGCTTGCTTGTTTGTTTTAATTCGCGTGGCGGGCTACGCGGGTGCGAGGTGGGCCCTCACTGTGGTTCTGATTTGCATTTCCTAAGCGACGCCTGAGGCTGGGGTCTTTCTGTGTGTGTGTCTTGGCCCTTGTTGGGTGTTTTAAAGCATCTATAGTTGTGTCTAAAATAAATATTTTTTGAAAGGCATACTAGAATAGGAAAGGACACAATAACAGGAAGTCTGGACTTGCTTTAAAAAGCAAGAGTAAGCCCGGCCGGCGTGGCTCAGCGGTGGAGCGTTGACCTAGGAACCAGGAGGTCAGGGTTCGATTCCCGGTCAGGGCACGTCTCAGGTTGTGGGCTCCATCCCCAGTGTGGGGCGTGCAGGAGGCAGCCGAACCATGATTCTCTCTCATCGTTGATGTGTCTCTCTCCCTCCCCCTCTCCCTTCCTCTCTGAAATCAATAAAAATATATTTAACAAACAATAAATAAATACTTGGGGGACTTCCTTTGCTGCCTTTTCCGTTTCCAGCAAATCAGCTCTCGTGGTGGGGGGTCCGCATGGGGCTGCCGGACCCACGAGGCTGCCTGAGCCCCAAGCACCCGGGCGGCCGTGGGAGGTCCCCTCCCGACACAGCTGCCTCCACGCGCATCCGCAACCGCAGGCGACCTACCTGGCGGGCCTCCACGCCCAGCTCCTGCAGGGCCGACCGGAAGAACTCAGGCGAGGGCTTGCCCACCACCTCAGCCTCGATGCCGCAGGCGTACTGCCGAGAGAGGGCGCGCGTGGGCGTGGGGCGAAGCAATGGGGCCCGACGGCAGGGAGGGCCTCCCTCCGGGAACCAGGGGAGAGGGCCCCAAAGGTGCGCCCACCCGTGGGCCAGGGGTCTCGGGGGCAGGACATGTGAGCCCCAGACACATCTGACAGACACGTGGGTGACGCCACGTCGGGCTGCCTGGGACGCTCGGAGCCGCACCTCCAGGCCCGCCATCTGCTCAGACCCGAGCTGTGGGGGAGGTGGCAGTCTCGGGCATCACATGGGCACCCTGACTGCCTATATTCCTGCTTCCCCCCCTCGTCTGCCCACCCCGCTCGTCACAGTTCCCCCAGGATGAGTCCAGGGCCCCACGTCCCACCTGTCCCGCCCCCCACGGGTGCAGGAAGGCAGGGCCGGTGTCCCGGTGTGGGGCGGGTAGTGAGAGGAGCTGGCCGGGGCCGGAGTCTAGGCTGGGACAGCAGGCCAGGCATTGGTCAGAGGATGCTGGGAGCCCCGCCTGGGCCTGGCCTTCAGAGTGGGGGGTCGGGGGGTCGGGAAGGGGTCCAGTCAGGACATGTCAGGCTGCAGGTGCCCAGGATGGGGAGTGGGGATGGTCCCCACAGACAGAGCCCAGGCGGCGGCGGGCACGCTGGGAGGGCCAGCGGTCAGCACAGGGGCGTGGAGAGAGGGCAGGAGCGCTCGGGGGCAGGGGCAGGCACAGCTCTGCAGCACAGGGGCGCCCGCGTGAAGCCCCAACTAGGGGGACCACTGAGCACGCCCCCTTTTCCAGAAAGACTGGAGCGCGAGGAGGGCTCGGGCAGGTACCTCGAGTGCCTTCATGTAGCAGCCAACGTCCAGCATCAGGCCCGAGGTCTCCTTGTAGTAGCGCCTGGGAGAGGAGGGGGACAGGTGAGCCGGCCGGGATCCGGGAGCCCTGAACAATGCCCGCCCTGTCCGGAGGGCCAGGGGGCGAGGGTCAGGGCAGGAGCCGAGCTGAGAGTGGCCTGTGGTGGTCACCCCGCCCGGCCAGCAGCGCTCGGTCGGAACGGCCCCGCTGCCAGCTTTGTGGGGACTCGGCCACAGTGACTGACGGGGGACCGAGGGACAGATGGGCCCAGCTGCTGACACAGAGCAAGACAAGGGCCCCGGGAAAGGACAGCAGGTCCGAGGAGCATGCGGCGAGCCCCTAATTGCTAATAATTAACCCTAATTGCTGCCGAAGGAGAAAACGCCGTCAGCTCCGGGCGCCCGGCCGCGTGTCCCGTGAGCGAGAGGTCAGGAGGCGTGCGGGGTCCGTGGGTGCCAGATGCTCTGAGGAGAAGACAATGGGGGACCGAGCCGGCTGGGCGCTCGGGGAACCCACCTCACCAGTTGCCCCTCCCCTTCCCTGCTCCTCAAATCTGGGAGACATTAAGCCGCGTGCGCGCACAGGGGCAAGAGCAGGCAGGCATGCTGGCCTTGGCGTTCAGGACCGAAGGGTCGTGGGTTCGATTCCCAGTCAAGGGCATGTACTTGTGTTGTGGGTTCAATCCCCAGCCCGGTCGGGGTCCGTGTGGGAGGCAACCAATCCATGTGCCTCTCTCACGTCAATGTTTCTCTCTCCCCCGCTCCCCCTCCCTTCCACTCTCTCTAAAAATCAACTGGAAATATATCCTCGCTCCTCGGGTGAGGATTAAAAAAGAAGAAAAGAAGAGGGAGGGAGGGAGAGAGAAGGCCGTCGCCCCGGCCCGCCGCGCCTCATGCCCGCCTCCTTCTCCAGGTGGCTCTGCGGGTCGGACCCAGAGCGCGCCTCACGCCGACTTACCCCTTCCCCAGGGAGAGGAGCACGGGGTCCGGCAGCCCCATGAGCACCTGGAAGGCCCTGTTCATGTTCCGGTAGGAAAAGAGTTCTCCCGCGTCCCCAATGACCACGCAGTTGGGGTTGGACGTGTCGATCTGGTCAAATTCCGAGCGGACTTCTGGAAGGAGAGGGGAGGGGTAAAGTTCAGTGGCAGCCTGCTCCCCTCCCCCTGCGCCCTCCCCCTGCACCCCTCCCCCTGCGCCCCTCCGCCTGTGCCCCTCCCCCTGCACCTTCCCCCTGTGCCCTCCCCCTGCACCCCTCCCCCTGCGCCCCTCCGCCTGTGCCCCTCCCCCTGCACCCTCCCCCTGCGCTCTCCCCCTGCACCCCTCCGCCTGTGCCCCTCCCCCTGCACCCTCCCCATACACCTCTCCCCCTGCGCCCCTCCTTGTGCTGTGGCAGGTGGCACCCTGCACCCCTCCCCCTGCGCCCCGCCCTGTGCTGTGGCCCAGGGGAGAGGGATGCTGACCCGGCCCCACCCTGGAAGGGGCGTCTGAACCCCTTCCCCCGCCCCACCGGCCCCCGCAGGCCTACCGTCGTGGACCAGCAGGTGTGGCCGGAGGCCTCGCTCCTGGAGGATGCGGCAGGCGGCGGGGGGCGGGGCGGTCACCTCGGCCTCGGAGACGTCGAAGCCCAGGCGGCGCAGCTCGCCCACCAGGCGCCCGCGGGACTTCTGCGACTCGTTGGTGCAGAACCTCACCTTCAGCCCCGAGCGCTTCAGCCTGGGGGACGGAGGTGGGTTACCGGCAGGTGGAACAGCCAGGGCCCGCCTTCTCCACTGGTGCTTCCGGGGGCCCCGAGGGCCTGGACGGACCCCAGGGCTCAGGCTAGTGTTTCTGAGGGGAGCAGACCCTTCCCGGGGGATCGGACCACCCCCCACACCCCTCCTCTCGTCCTGAGGGGCACACCCGAGGCTCCCCAAGGTCCCACTGCCCTGCCCACGCCTCCCTCTCGTCCTGGGACACGTCTCCGTGCCCGAGACACATCCCCGCCGCCTGCCTCCACACGCTGCCTCTCCACACCCCTCCCGCCTCGGAGACCCACCGACACCTCCCCCTCCCCCTCTCCACCCGGCCCAGCTGGAGGTCAGTTCATTTTTTAAAATATATTTTTATTGATTTCAGAGATGAAGGGAGAGGGAGAGAAACATCAATGATGAGAATCATGAATCGGCTGCCTCCTGCACAGCTCACACTGGGGATCGAGCCCGCAACCCAGGCATGTGCCCTGACCGGGAATCGAACCGTGACCTCCTGGGCCATAGGCTGACGCCCAACCCCTGAGCCACGCCAGCCGGGCTGGAGGTCACTGCTGGTCCCCGATGCCTGGCACTTGCCCTGCGCATCTGAACTACAGACGCCACATGAACTCTGATTCACGTCTCCCCAAAGGGCAGGGGCCACGGGACCGAGCGGAGGCCCTCGTCGAGGGGCCCTGCCGAGGGGCCCCCGGTTGTCGCCCACATGCTCTGTGGATCAGGAAGGGTCTACTCAGTCCTCAGCACCCGGGCCTCCCGCGGAGCTGGCCACAGCGGCCCTGGCGTTTGCTGAGCGACTGGCTGATGCCAAGTCCAAACGGCAGCCAGTGAGGGGACGTCCTGGCCAACCCCCCCACACTGCTGCCCTGGGTCTGCCCTGGGGGCAGAGGGGCCTCAGTGTGAAGGCACACCCTGCCTCGGCCCCGGGCCGGGCGCGCGGCTGATGCGGGATGTGGGGGAAGTCACAGAGCTGCTGACCAGAGCGAGGACGTGGACCGGGAGCGGACGGGGCCTTCGTCATGGGCCGCGATTCAGCCCGTTCTTCGTATTTGTCTTTCCCAATCAGCGGGCTATGATGGCCCGCTCTGCGCCGCGGTTAATTGCCCTTCATAAAGACAGCTTCTGTGTTTTTAATTAGGCAGTTAATTATTGTAACTAATAGCATCACCTTGTACCTCACAGACAGAGCCTCGCTGATTGGCGCCCGGAACGTGTGACTCACACCCAAGTTAATGGAGCCGCTGCGGGGGGAAGAGGGGGTGCCGGGGGACTCATTACTGCTGGTGAGTGACGCCGCGCCCTTCTCAGGACAGTGAGCATCGTGACTGAGACGGCCGAGCCGCGCATCTGCTCCCAGCACGACTTCGGGCCGGCGAGACGACGGGACGACAGATCCCGTCGGGACACTCTGGCCTCGGGTCCCTTCGAAAGGCCAACCTGCGCTCACCCAGAGCCTCTGCTCCAAACCGGAGGAACAGCCCGGCCCGGGGCTCAGGGGCTGAGTGCCGACCTATGAACCCGGAGGTCAGGGTTCGATTCCCCGTCAGGGCACAGGCCCGGGGTGTGGGCTGGATCCCCAGCGTGGGGCGTGTAGGAGGCAGCCGATCCGTGGTTCTCTCTCATCATGGACGTTTCTCTCTCTCTTCCTCTCCGTTCCTCTCTGAATTAAAAAGGAGAAGAAGGAGAAGGAGAAGAAGGAGGAGGAGGAGGAGGAGGAGGAGGAGGAGGAGGAGGAGGTGGTGGGTGCCTACAAGCCAGGAAGAGAACTCCCACCAGAAACCACCTGCCGGCACCTGGATCTTGGGCGTCCCGCCCTCCAGACTCCGGGAAAACAATTCTGCTGCTCAGCCCGTCTGCGGTGTTCTGCTCCGGCAGCCCAACCAGAGAACAGCCGCTCAGCCCCCCGCGGGGTCTGCTGCCACAGGGCACACGCCGGCCTTGGGGGCCTGGACGTGAGAACTGGGAGGTCAGGAAAGCCCGAGCCAGGCCCAGGGATTGACCCCCAGGGATGTCAGCACCAGAAACAGGCCGAGCTCCGGGACAGACCATGTTCTCACCCCCCTTCCCCATCGCCCCAAATCTGGGGGACAAGGGGCTCCCTCTGAGACCTCGGCGCTGCCCCAGCCCGCTGCCCCTCCTGAGGGGCCCGTGGATGCGCCCTGACTTCCTGCGGCCGCACGGGATCTGTGAACTGACCTTTACCTCGTCCTGGCGGGCAGGGACACACTCCGAGCGACGACGTCGTCGCCTGTGCAATTACGTGCATCACAGAGCGGGTCCCTCGCAAATCACCCCGGGCCTCGCCCATCTGCCGGCTGTCGCATCTGCCGGCGCTCACCCGGAAATGATGGAGCCTCTCGTTAGCGTGGGGAGCAGGAGCGGCCGGGTGGCCACTGGGCACAAGGCTGACCTTGGCGCGGCTGCGCCGCCGCCGCCCCCTCCGCTCGCCACAGGGGCCCGCAGGGGAGCTGGAGGGGCCAGGAGGGTCCCCGACGAGGCGCTCCCTGCGGCGCCGATGGGATCTGTCGGCCGGCTGACCAGAGGCCCTCTCCTCACCGAGGCTGCCTTCCCGGCCCCAAGGGCCGCATCCTACTCACCCTGCAGGGCCTGTTCATGCGCCCCTTCCTCCAGGAAGGCCCCCAGACTCACCCTGCCTGGGCAGCGCCATTGTCCTCTACGTGGCTCTCAGCCCCGGTGCTGCTCGTGGCATCAGCAGCACGTGGTCCTCCCTCTGCCTCCCCCCGCTCAGGGCTTCCTTGGGTGTTTGCTGAAGCACCGCCCATCCCAGTGCCCAGGCCCCGGCTCTGGGCCAGCATCAGAGCCAGGACAGCCCCTAGGCAGCCCCTCGCCCACCAGCCACGTCAGTTCTCCAATGTGCACGCCACCCTGGCATCTCCTGGGTCGGGACGCCAGGCTGTGGGCCACAGAGGCCAAAGGAGGCTCCCACCAGGTGGCCGGGGGCTGCAGGGATACGAGGGGCTGCCAAGGGAGCTGTCCAGGGGCCCCTAGGGGCCGGGCCACGGGGGGCTCAGAGCCGCCGCTCCCAGGTGGGAAGTGCTCCCTGGTCCACAGGGGAAGCTTGGTTTCGAGGGCCCACAGGGCCTGAGGCGCCTGCCCTTCCCTGCATCTGTGTCGCCTGGATGCTCCGGACACCCCCCTCCAGGGCACCCCCCTCCAGGACACCCCCCTCCAAACGCACCGGGCGGCAGCCAGCACCGCACGGCGACGCTTCACTGTGAGATGCACCGAACGACTCAAATCCCCCGGTGACGGGACCAAGAGGAATCCGAGAACCGCCCCGGCACCCAGGGAACCTCGGGAGAAGCCCCCGGCTCTCGGCCAACCCCACACGGGGCCCCCACTGCCCCGGCTCCGTCCTAGGCCTCCCTGGTGCAAGGTTTCCCAGGGGCAGAGGAGGACAGTGGACGGAGGGTGGGCCTGGGTACGGGTGCTGCAGGTGTGAACAGAGGGCCAGGGAGACGCGCCGCTGCGGAGCAGGAGGCCAGGTGGCGGGTGGCGACAGGGGGCACTTCATTGTGATGCCCTGGGCGGCGTCTGAGCTCCGCCACTGACTGGCTGTGGAGCCTCTGCAAGCTGTTTCTTCTCTGGGGCTCAGTTTGCTCATCTGTAAAATGGGCATGGTAATAGCACCTACCTCACGTCGTGAGGATCCAGGAGGTGCCCACTGAGTACTGAGAACATCTGCCCGTGGGCAGTGGGCAGGGAGGAGCCCACTCTCCCCGCCCGAACCTCTCACAGTGGGTGGGGGCGCTTGCCCACCTCACCCCAGGCAGCCACCTCACTGCCAAGGGGGCTGGGCAAATGGTCTGGGAGACCAGGCCAACCGAGACTCCAAACCCCCCTCCCATCCAGGAAAAGAGACCCCGCAGGTCGGTGGAGGGCGGAGGCCCCGGCTGCGGGGGTCCTATGTGGAAAGGCGAGCCCCAGCTGGCAGATCAAACTTGAGGTGACAAATGAGATCAGCGTCCAGAGCGGAGGGTGGCTTCTCGCCATCACGGGGGAGGCTGCTCTGCCTGCTTTGTTGTTGTTTTAATATGTCTTTATGATGTCAGGGAGGAAGGGAGAGGGAGAGAGAGAAACATCAACGAGGAGAGAGAATCACTGATCGGCTGCCTCCTGCAGGCCCCCTACTGGGGATCCACCCCACAACCCTGGCCTGTGCCCTGACCGGGACTGGAGCCCATGGTCAGACAAGGCTGGTTTTGCACTGGAAAAATACAGTCACCCGCGCACACAGGGGACACCCACACGCACAGGGGACACCCATGTTGATTCCGGAGGGTTCGGCCCAGCTCCCGAGAGTCCCGACGGGCAGCAGCTCAGGGTCAGGGAGCCCAGGGCTTTCCCGCCCTGGGACTGGGGTTGGCACCTTGCACGTGCCCTGGGCTGGGCACCGTGGGCTGGGCTCCTGAAGTCCTTGAGTCTCAGCCATGCCATGTGGTGACGGCAGCCCCTGCCCCCCCCGCTGGCGGCTCTCCAGGGCTGGGCACTGCAGACACATGTGGACCCGCCCGCCCTGGGTCACTGCGGGACCTGGATGCCAGGATCTCTGCTGAACCAGCGGTGCCTCCCGCTCCCTGCAGCACCGCCCCCTCCAGCTGGCACTGTGGGCAGAGTGTGGGCAGAGTCCAGGTAAGAAGCAGAGTCCAGAGTCTGGACAGAGAGAGGAGGGGACAGGCGGTGGTAAGAACACGACCAGCCAGTGGCCTCAGGACAGTGATGAGGTCACACAGACCCGGCAGGCCCAGAGCAGGGCCTCGGACACTGGGGCTCACCTCCCCGCCCGTGGCCACCCCGTGCCCCTGCCCTCAGTGCTCCCGCTGACCGGCCGCGCTGACCTGCGAGCCTCTGCGGCAGGTTGGAGAGACACGCGGAGCCCGCAGATCTCAACGTGTTTATTCACAAACACCAGTGGGAGGCGCCTCAGGAGGCCTTGCTAGACACAGACCCCAGGCCCTGGTGACCCACCTTCCTCTGGGGGAGCAGCCCGCCCGGGGAGGGCACGGCCACCCTCCTGCCTCTGGGGGGTCTTTGAGCCTCAGGTTCCTTCTCTCTTTTTAAAAAAATATATTTTTATTGATTTTAGAGAGGAAGGGAGAGGGGGAGAGATAGAGCAACATCAATGATGAGAGAGAATCATCAGCTGCCTCTTGCAGGCCCCTCACTGGGGATCGGGCCGCACCCTGGGCATGTGCCCTGACTGGGGATTGAACCCTGATCTCCTGGCTCCGAGGTCCCTGCTCTGTAAAAGCGGCAGCTTCCCGCTGCCCCGGGCCCTGGGAAATGGCCCTGCGCACCGGCATGGGCAGGCCCGACTCGGCTTTGCAATTATGGCTTCTCGGAGCATCCCGGGGGCGTGGGGGTGTGAGGCGTGTGGCGGCTCATCTGTGAGCTGCGTGCATGACCCGGGCCCGAGGGCTGGCTCCTCCCAGAGGCTGCAGCGTCGGGTCAGCGTCGGGTAACCCTTCCTTTGGCCCCAGCCCCCCCCTGCTGCCCCCCGCCCCCCGTTTCCACAGGGAGGCCCTGCCCCCCGACGTGGAGACCGAAATGACCTCCCCCCAGATGTCCCTGTGTCCCCCATGTGGCAGGCGCGGCTCTGCCGTCACCCCACTCCAGAGGCAGGCGGGTTTATTTATCTTCTTTGTTGTTTATCTTTTTGAGCAGAAGTGGTTTCATACACATTACTCTACGGCTTTTTCACGTGCTACGGGCAACACTCGTGTCGTAGGAACCAAAGTCAATGGCAAACGGAGAGCCCACACTCCTAACAGGGCACAACCTACTCCCTCGTCGCCTCCCGAGGGACACGTGGCTGTCCCCCGCCCCCACACCTCAGCCATAAACATCTGCACCAGGGTGCGGCCTACCGCGCCAGGAGTCAATACTGCATCCATCACCACACCTGCCACCTTCCACCGCCTGGCCTCGGCACCAATACTACAGACGTGAACCTCAAAAACAACACCGCTCAGCCGGCCACGTGGCTCAGGGGTTGAGCATTGACCTGTGAACCAGGAGGTCAGGGTTCGATTCCCGGTCAGGGCACATGCCCGGGTTGAGTGCTGGATCCCCAGCAGGGGGTGTGCAGGAAGCAGCTGGTCCATGATTCTCTCTCATAGATGTTTCCATCTCTTCCTTCTCCTTCTCCCTTCCTCTCTCTCTAAAAATCAATAAAAACATATTTTTAAAAAATAACAGTACTTAAACATTGCTCCTTTATTTGTTTAATTTGGGGGTTCCACCCCGAGTTCACTTGGGGATAAGAGTGTGAACCCCCTGGATTGGGATCTGCGGGAGACTCCCGGCTCCTGTGACCTGTGACCCTTGAGCATCAGGGCGGGGCAGTGAGGGGTGAAGGGAGCCACGGGCTCAGGAAAAGAGGGGCGCACCTTGCACCCTCTGCGCTTTTGAGGGAACAGGGGAGCAGGCCCGGGAGGACCCCCCGCGTCCCCGCGAGGGAATAGGGGAGCAGGCCTGGGAGGACCCCCCGTGTCCCCGCGAGGGAATAGGGGAGCAGGCCTGGGAGGACCCCCTGTGTCCCCGCGAGGGAATAGGGGAGCAGGCCTGGGAGGACCCCCTGTGTCCCCACGAGGGAATAGGGGAGCAGGCCTGGGAGGACCCCCTGCGTCCCCGCGAGGGAATAGGGGAGCAGGCCTGGGAGGACCTGCGTCCCCACGAGGGGGAATAGGGGAGCAGGCCTGGGAGGACCCCCCCGCGTCCCCGCGAGGAGGGATAGGGGAGCAGGCCTGGGAGGACCCCCTGTGTCCCCGCGAGGGAATAGGGGAGCAGGCCTGGGAGGACCCCCTGTGTCCCCACGAGGGAATAGGGGAGCAGGCCTGGGAGGACCCCCCGTGTCCCCGCAAGGGAATAGGGGAGCAGGCCTGGGAGGACTCCCCGCGTCCCCGCGAGTGAACAGGGGAGCAGGCCTCGGAGGACCCCCCCGTGTCCCCGTGAGAGAATAGGGGAGCAGGCCCTGGAGGACCCCCCCCATGTCCCTGCGAGGGAATAGGGGAGCAGGCCTGGGAGGACTCCCCGCGTCCCCGCGAGGGAACAGGGGAGCAGGCCTGGGAGGACCCCCCGTGTCCCCACGAGGGAATAGGGGAGCAGGCCTTGGAGGACTCCCCGCGTCCCTGCAAGGGAATAGGGGAGCAGGCCTGGGAGGACTCCCCGCGTCCCCATCCCCGCAAGGGAATAGGGGAGCAGGCCTGGGAGGACCCCCCGTGTCCCCGCGAGGGAATAGGGGAGCAGGCCTGGGAGGACCCCCCGCGTCCCCGCGAGGTCATGCCTGAGACGGGACCCGGGGGTTTGGACGCCGGATCCCGGTATTCACGCTCCAGTGGGGATGTTTACGAGGAGGCGGCACCGCAGTGAGATGAGAACACAGCCGGGGTGAGCCAGCTCTGGCCGCCCTCCCACCCTGAGCCGGCACTTCACCCTCACAGGAGACCAGCACGGGAGACAGGACAGGACATTCTCCCAACGCCCCTGTCCAAGGTCCAGGCTGAGTCAGGAGGGTTCCCGCTGCCTAAACAAACTCAGCCCGGCGCCCGCCCCTCCGACAGCCTCAGGCCCCGCTGGCAGGTGCTGGGCCACGCGGCGGGGGGATGGATGGAGCCGGTGGGTGAGGCTCCATGCCGCCCACGGTCCCTAGCAGGGCCCACTCCTGGGACCCGTGTCGCAGGGCTGATGGTGCCCCAGGGCTGATGGTGCCCGCGTGGCCAGCACCGGGGGGAGGTCGGGCCTGCGCCTGCCAGGGTCCAGACAGGGTCCCCTGGCTTGTTCCTCTTGGCTAAGACCTGCTGGGAGGGACCTGAGTTTAATGGGGTCCCCGGCTTCGGGTGCACCCTGGGCTGTGAGAGGCCCCCCTGGGAAGGAGGGGCTGCGGCGGGGTGGTGCCGGGGAATTGCTTTATGAGGCTGCCTGGGCCCAGCAGAGCCTCCACCTTCCGGCCGCGGGGGCCGGGGGCCGCGGGCCGCGGGCAGGCCCAGCAGATGTGCTTTAGAGCCGCGCCAGGAGGCAGGAAACGCCGGCCTTTCACATGCAGATGGCGGGGTGCTTTGTGCTCGGTGCGGATCGGCCTGCCTCTGAATGGCTCTCCAATAAAGCGCCTGCTGGGGGGACCCAGGCGGTTACAGATGTCCCAGGACCACGCCCGCCCAGCGGTCCCAGGCAGGGAAATCACCGTCCCCAGCGGCTCCAGAAGGGACCACACTGCCCGGGAAGGACAAGGGGGGAATCACCGTGGCCTGGGAGCCTGGCCTCCGGGCCTCCCATCGGGGGCCCTGCTGGCCCGGATGTCGACTTCAGACCCTGGCATCACTGGGTCTGCGAGGCCACGCCCCCTGAGTCCCCATCCCCTGGCCTCTCCCCCTGACATCAGCCTTTCGGGTGCTCTTTTCACTGGTCGCCCCCGCCGAGACGGCAGCTTCGGGGGCTGTGGGACGCAGAGCCCTCAGCAGGCACTTGCTGGGTGTGGGTGAAGGAATGAGAGGCGGTGTGGCTGGCAGGGAGAGCCGGGCTCCGCAGTCGGGCAGATGTGGGTGAATCCTGGCAGTTCCGAATCTCTGAGCCTCGGCCCCACTTCGAAAAGGGGTGCACACCCACCTCGGGGCTGGCTGTGAGGGTGGCGTGTGGGACCGGGCAGGCCTCCCTCACTCCATGGCGACTGCTGTTCTGGTTGAACGGTTTTAAAGAGCAGTTTATCCTCCCCGTGGGCTCTGTCCCCAAAAGGTGGACTTTTCAGGAAGTCAGAGGACAGCTGTCACCCCAGAAAGCCCAGGAAGAGGCTGGGGACTGCCCCTCCCCGTGGGGGTGCCCAGACCGAAGGTGCTATTTGGGAACCTCCGGTCTGGTGCTGGGGAGCTGGGGTGGAGGCGAGCTCTCCCCCAGGACCCGGGTCCCCCTCCTGCCCCATCACACTTGTCCTAGGGCGGCGCCCTTGTCCCCCAGGCACTTCCTCCAGTTCCAGGACTTCAAAGCCAGCCGCACACATCAAGGCTGCAGAGCGAGGTGCAAAGGGACCTCAGGGGGGGAGTGGGGGCTGCAGAAACATACACAAAGCGCCCCATGCCCAGCGCTATTCACCTAGACCAGTGGTCAGCAAACTGCGACTCGCGAGCCACATGCGGCTCTTTGGCCCCTTGAGTGTGGCTCTTCCACAAAATACCACGTGCGGGCGCGCACGTACAGTGCGATTGAAACTTCGTGGCCCATGCGCAGAAGTCGGTTTTCGGCTCTCAAAAGAAATTTCAATCGTTGTACTGTGGATAGCTGGCTCTGTTGACTAAGGAGTTTGCCGACCACGGGCCTAGACAAACAGGGCCTGCTCCGGAAAATTCCTGGGAGAGTCCTTTCTTGGCTCAGCCACCACGAAAGGAAATAGCGTGCCCCCCCCCCCCCCCCCCCCATACCTGAAACATCCCAAGGAAAACCCCAAAGCCGGCCTGTTTTGGGGGAGGGGGGAAGTTTCCCGAACTACACTCACTCGGATTCACTCTGGGCTCCACCCAGGCCCAGGCAACCCCCGAGCGTGCGGGGCTCCTGAGTCTGGGCACGGCCAGCCAGGCTGGGCCGCGTGGAGGACCTCGTAGTCACAGCGCGGGAGCTGCGGGGGAGGGGAGGAGGAAGGCTGGGGGACCCAGGGGACACCGCAGAGCAGAGTGGCCCCAGCTATGTGGGTTCTGGGGGACTCAGAGTTCTGTTCTTACAAGGTTTCCCTTTCACACTGAAACGCATTTGAACCCTAACTCCCATCCACTCCATCTTCAGCCAGTGCGCTGCTCCCTCACCCCGGAGGCCCTTCGCCCCTGCGGCCTGGTGGTGCCTCCTCCCTGCCAGCCCAGCCCAGCTGCACTCTGCCCCCCGCCCCAGCACCCCTTTCTTCCCGTCACTATGCCAACCTGGCGACTTGGTCACTCATCTGTGTCCAGGTTTACTGCCCACCTCCCCCTGGACACGAGCCCACGAGGCCTTGTCTGCCTCAGTCCCGGCCCCGAGGTCCGGTCCCCCCAACAGGCAGCCCAGTGCCCTCTGGCCCGCTCCCACAGGTGCCACCACCTCGCGCTCTTGCCTGTGACAGGGCCAGCCTGAAGCTGACCTTGGGGCAAACGGAGACTGAGACAGCGGCCACTCAGGCACTGACCTGGCCCTCAGGACCTGTGCCCGCAGGGCCAAGGGAGGCACCCGGTCTGGGGGTCTCTCCTGAGCGCCACGTCTCCCTTTTTTGAGTTCCTGGCCTCTCCAACAACTCCAGCCTGGCCTTGCTGTGCAGGACAATGTGGCTGCTGTACGGACAGGTGAGGTGGGCTCCCTCAACTGACATCTCAGTAGGCAAACTGAGTCCCAACCAGGTCAGGCTCCAGGCAGAGGTCCCCCATGAGTGGCTATGGGAGGCTAAGTCCCGGCAATGACAAAGCCCAGGTCCAGTGGTGCCACCCGTGGTCCCGGCATGTCCTCCATGCGCCGTCCCCCTCTTACTGTCTAAACAGATGACCAAATACAGTCCAATTGCCTAGCTGGTATGGCTCAGTGGTTGAGCATCGACTTTTTTTTTTTTTTAATATATTTGTATTGATTTCAGAAAGGAAGGGAGAGAGAAACATCAATGATAAGAATCATTGATTGGCTGCCTTCTGCATGCCCCACACTGGGGATCACACTGGGAATCTGAGCCTGCAACCCAGGCATGTGCCCTGACCAGGAATCGAACCGCGACCTCCTGATTCATAGGTCGCTCAACCCACTGAGCCACACGGTGGGCGAGCATGGACTCTTGAGCCAGGAGATCACGGTTCGATTCCCCGTCGGGGCACAGGCCGTGGGCTCGATCCCCAGCAGGGGGCGTGCAGGAGGCAGTGATCTATGATTCTCCCTCATCATTGATGGTTCTCTCTCCCCACCTCTCCCTTCCTCTCTCTGAAACCAATGAAAACTTTTTTTAAAAAAATACAGTCCCAATGCCAGTCACACATAATTCAAAGTTCCCTGGTAACCACCTTAACAAAAGTCAAAAGAAACAGATGGAATTAATTTGGTAGGTTTTATTTAAACCTAATATAGTCAGATGATTAGCATATCAACCGGCGATCAATATGAACTACAAGCCCCGCGTGGGTTTGGCACTGACGGCTCCTCTCCAGCCGACCGGCCACCCGCCCAGCGCTCCGCAGCCGCGAGGAGCGAGGGCCGCCCAGCTGGGCGGCCGGCTCTAACCCGGAGCCGGTGCTGGCCCAGGGGCGCCGGCTGCCCCGGCGGGTTCTCCGGGCTCCGGGCGGGGCGGGGCCAGAGCAGCAGCCCCGCCCCAGGCCCCGCCCCTCCAGGCCCCGCCCCCAGGCCCCGCCCCCAGGCCCCGCCCCCGGCAGCGGTCAGAGCGGCGGGAGGGGCCTGGCTGAGCGGGTGGCCCGGCGCCCAGGGCGGCCAGCGGGCCCACTCACCTCGCCACCGCCTCCACGGAGCCGGCGATCGGCCTGCCGCCGCCCTCGCCGCTGTCGTACAGGACGCCCGAGATGTCGAGCAGCACCCCGCGCACCCCGGCCAGCCGGTCGCCCCACGCGGCCATCGCGCCCCGCCGCGCAACTGCGACTGCGTGTCCCAGCCCGGGCGGGAGGCTGCGGCCGCGCTCGCCGCGCAGGGGCGCCTGGGAAGTGTAGTGCCGCGGGGCGGGGCCGGGGAGGGGCGGGGCCGGGGAGGCCGGGGCGGGGCCGGGGCGGGCGGGCGGGGGGGCCGGGGCGGGCGGGGCGGGGCCGGGCTCTGCCTTTGGCCTTGGCGGTCACGTGCTCCCACGTGGGCGTCTTCTCCGCAAACCCGGGTGAGAGCCATCGCGATCCCGCGTGGGCGGAGCGAAGCCCAGGCTGGGATGCTGAAGCGGGTGGCTGCTGTGAGCCACGACGCCAGAACCAGCCGGAAGGAAAGTGTGAGGCCGGGGTTGTTCCGGGCGTGATAACATGGCGGCTAAGAGGAACACGCTGCCATCCAAAAAGGAAGACCGGGCCCTGGCCGGTGTGGCTCAGCGGATAGAGCGTCGGCCCGCGGACTGAAAGATCCGGTTCGATTCGGGTCAAGGGCCCAGGCCCAGGTGGTGGGCTCCACCCCCAGTGGGGGACTTGCAGGAGGCCGCCGATCCATGATTCTCTCTCATCATAGATGTTTCTCTCTCTCTCTCCCTCTCCCTGCCTCTCTGACGTCAATAAAAGTATATTTAAGCCCTAACCGGTTGGAAGGGTCCCCGGTTCCATTCCGGTCAAGGGCATGTACCTTGGTTGCGGGCACCTCCCCAGTTGGGGGTGTGCAGGAAGCAGCTGATTGATGTTTCTCTCCCATCTCTATCCCTCTCCCTTCCTCTCTGAATAAAATATATATATTTTTTTAAAATGAAGACTGGGTAGCAACATGGGAAATGCTCACGTTACCACGTTATATGAAAGCAGAATGCCAAGCTGTACGCAGACCACAGCCCTGCAAACGTCCGGATGCGTAGGAACGGGGCCGGAAGAGAATGGGAATGTGGCAATGTTAAGCAGTGAGATTTTGGACGAATTTTCACATTCCATTCATCGTTACGTCATTTTTGCAATAAGTAGAATGGTGGCAAAGGGGACGCGTCTCCCTGACTGCCCCGATTCGTTGGGGTGCTTACGGTGATACTTGAAGAGCTTTTGAGATCTTGCTTCTCGGCCAATGTAATCAGGTTGGCTCAAATACAATCTTTTAAAGATAAATTAATGGAAACTTGAAAATATTTGACTTCAAGGCCTGACTTAGCTTTGAAGCTTCAACAGAAGAAAACCATATTAGTTTGGACACTTCATTTCAGGCTCTTGATGCAAAGATACAATGAAGAATTCATCAGAATATTAGAACTTTGACCCAATTCAGTGAATTGTGCATATCATGTTGATAAGCTCATTGGGCCAACTGTGGGTTATACAGGAGAAATCTAAAACGTGGGTCCTGGCCTGGCCGGTGGGGCTCAGCGGGTTGAGCACTGTCCTGTGCACCAAAGGATGGCCAGTTGGGTTCCAAGTCAGGGCACAGCCGGCGTTGGGGGTTTGATCCCTGGTAGGGGGAGTGCAGGAGGCATCCGGTCCGTGTTCCCCCCTCCCCTCTCTCTCTCTTTCTCTCTCTCAAAAAAAAAAAAATTCTTTTAAAAAAGTAGTTCCTGCCCTTTGGGGACTTGCAATCTGGTTGGAGGGGAAAATAATATTGTACCTTATAGTGGCCATGGTTCTTAGTTGCAGACAACAGGAGCCACTCCAGCTGGAGGGGATGTGGAAAGAGGCACTGGGAGCTTAGAGATGCTCAGGAGGACTGGGGGGCTAAGCTCAAGTACTACGCAGCCAAGAGCCACGCAGCCACGAGAAATGCCCAATGCACTGCTCCATGGGGACCAGCACCCCTTCATTTGGCTCCTAAGATGCCAGGGACCTTCTATCCGGCGGATGACACAGCGCCCAAAAACCAGAGCCTCCCACCACCAGGCCCTGCGAAGGTTCTTTCTGCACTTGTGGCCCACATCTCACTTGCACCATGTCTGGCTTGGTGGGACCTCGGCCAACCTGCAAGGGAGTTTGGGAAATGCAGTTTCTAGCCTCACAGGAGCCGAGTGAGTCTGGAGGACCTGCCAGGAACATCGTGGTTCCTACACACGCATTGAACTTCTGCTCTCCGGGCTCAGTGGACTCTAGGGGTGTGAAAAAGTGTCAGGTGTGGTCATTGCCTTGGGCTCCAGAGTGGGCGGAGAACAAGACGGGCACCTTTGGATCACCGGCCAAATGAGCGACATAGTCACAGCCACGAGGATGGCTCTGTGGGCCGTGGAGGGCAGCAGTGATTTCTGAGCAGAGGGGCAGCCTGAATGGACCTTGCAGGATGGTTGGGTCCGGCCAGGAGGAGGGGGAGGAGGAGGAAAAGGAGGAGGAGAAAGTCACTTGTGCTGGTGGGGGTGAGCACAGGCCCCCTCTGCCGCCGGCGCTGTGTGACTCTGGGCGAATCGCTTTCCGCATCTAGGACTGTGGTGGACAGAACGGCCGCTTGCAGATGTCCACGTCCTAATCCCCAGAACCTGTGCGTTTGTGGCCTTACCTGGCGAACGGGACTTCGCAGGCGTGAGACTTGAGGAGCATTTGAGATCTTGCTCCTCGGCCATGGGAATCAGCAGGGATGGCCCATAGAAAGCAGAGGCTGATCCACAAATGCAGGGGCATTTCCCTAAGGATATGGGATCCATCCTGAACCCGTAGCCACGGCTAAACATCCCTGGATCCTCTTCTTCTTTTCAGCCTAGCCGGTGCCACCTTCTGCGGTGCAAGTTGCCGATCCACCCTCATCAGGCGGGGGAGCTCGGGTGTATGCTATCGGGCCTCCATCCATTCCTTCCAACTCTTCAACCTGCTACGTTTCAGCGCGCCAATGGGCACAGAGACAGCGGGGTGTGTGCTCACCTCGGGGCAGTCCCAGGGCCAGACAGCTGGCCCCACAGTGTGATAGAGGCCTTGCCAGTCAAGTTCTTTGACCCTGGCCAGGTGAGTTCCAGAAGGGGAGCCCTGGGGAGTTGGGGAGGCTGCCAGGCAATTTACAGAATCAGAGGGCCCAGAACTCCCAGCTCCGGGAGTGGGAATGGCAGATGGTTCATGCCAGGCGTTGCTGCCAGGATCCAGTAGCCCCCACCTGTGGTTGAGCACTGTCCGGTGCACCGGAAGATTGCCAGATTCCCAGGGGAAGGAGCCCACTCCCGCCCGCGGCCAGACCCCTGATTGGTGTGGAGAGCGGCTACAGCGTTTGGACAGGTTCAAGCCTCGGACTAATGACAGGGCACGATCCTCTCGTGGCAAAGCCCTCCCAGCACAATTACAGCCAAAGGCTATAGCTGTAAGCTTGAACCTATGGTCCGAACCTGTGGTCCCACGTGGCTGAGTGATGTGGGCTTGATAGAGTTCAGATGCATGTAATTGAGTAGATTCAAAACCCGCGAGAACATTGTAAGCATCTTGACTACGCCCTTACTTTGCCTCGTGGAATCTGGCTATAAAATAAGGACTCGGCTTGCAGGCCGTGGCGCTGTCTCTCCATGAGCGTCCCACCTAGCCCCAGCTTTATTCTCGTCTGTCTTCTTTGATCCTTCACTACCCGCCCCCCGCTTCCTCAGGCTCACCCCTGGCCGTGCTGGACACATTGAGATTGGCAGGCACACCACCACGGGTTATCCGAACAAAGCGAAACTCCCTGGACCAGAAAAAGGGGCAAGGACACCCATCAGGCAAAAGCAGAGACGTCACTGAGGTGAAGGCAGCCTGGGACCCTGCAGGCGGAGTCCTGGAAGGCCCAGCAGCAGGAGCCCTTGACCGGAGGAGACCTGAAGATGGAGGGGGTCCCCGGGAGGCACAGGATGGAGAGAGGCCCAGGGACACGCACGCCCCTGTGACAGCAAGTCCTGCCTAGGGCTCTTCCAGCTGCCAGGACTGGAACCCCGCTCAGGTGTGTGAATGTTAATTTTTTAAAAATATGTTTTTACTGATGTCAGAGAGGAAGGGAGAAGAAGAAAGAGAAACATCGATGATGAAAGAGAATCGCTCATCGGCTGCCTCTTGCACGCCCCACACTGGGGATCGAGCACGCAACCTGGGCATCTGCCCTGACCGGGAATCGAACCATGACCTCCTGGTTCATGGGTTGATGCTCAACCACTGAGCCACACGGGCCGGGCTGGGAATATCTTAAAATGTTAGAAAACACTGAAGGGAACAGCTTCCCACCTGGGTCCCCGGACCCGCAGCACAGTGCCCTCCAGGCAATGCCCAGGCTCAGCTATTCGCTCCCAGGTCCTCTCATGGAGCCAGCCAAGTGTGCAACTGGGAGGGGAGGCCACGGCGTGTGCCTGCGCTGGGAGGGGAGGCCACGGCGTGTGCCTGCGCTGCGAGTTCGCCTGCAGCAGGAACGGGAACTGGGCTGTACAGGGCTCTGCTCTCTCATTTCCTGGGTCAGAGCTGTTTGGCCACTTCCTGGCGGCAGGGTCTTGGGCCAGTTACCCAAGCTCCGTTTTCTCAACTGCAAACGGCGACAGTAACAGGCCGGCTCGTGGCGTCGCGGGGAGGGGTACAGTAAAGAACCCAAGTCAGAAGAGCCCGGCGCGGGGTCCAGAGGCGCCGAGGAGAGCAGCTGGTGTCGTCATCGGTCACTACCCGGAGCGACTGACACCGTTCCACCTGCCAGGCAACCCCTTGTTGCTTTCCTTTCCAAGTTTTTGTTAATCCTCAGCCCAGGATATTGTTCCACTGATTTTTTAGAGAGAGTGGAAGGGAGAGGCGGAGACAGAGAGAAACATCGATGTGAGAGAGACACATTGATTGGTTGCCTCCTGCACGCACCCAGACCAGGGCCAGGGAACCTGCAACCAAGGTCCGCGCCCTCGGCTAGAATTGAACCTGGGAACCTTCAGTCCGCGGGAGGGTGCCTAACCGGCTAGGGCCCCCCTCAACGCTTTATTCCCCTTCTTTGACGTTTCCTGGACATTTCTAGGACAAAGAAGTTGATGTTTTAAAAAGCTGTTGCTTTCCAAGAAGAAATACTAACTTCTTAAAGCAAAATACGTTGACCAAACATTTCCATTTTGGTCGCAGTCTGGGGATCGCGGGTGGGAAGGCTCCAAGCAGTCACCAATCCAGGTCTCCAAGGTGGGTTTTCAAAGGAAAACTTGCTCTGCGTGGCAGCCAGAGCGCCAGGCCCTGGCGGGGAAGGGGAAACGCTAGCCGTTAATTGTGACTCTCGGGCGGCGAGGGGGAGGCAGGCAAGCATTCACCGGCAGGTCCCGCTGCTGCCGGGTTCTTTCAAAATCCAGCGCTCCCCTCCCGCCCTGCGGACCCTCTGCGCGGAGCAGGTCCGGGGCGCAGCTCGCAGCGTGAGGAGTAAATGGGCTGCCCCTGTCACCATGCTGTGCCTCATGACGCCGTCTCCTTGGCATACTGGCATACATATCCTACCCCGAAGGCGGGCCCCACCCGCAGGGCCTCACCTACAGAAGCTCGGTTGCGTTTTATTTCAGGAACATGAGACTGTGTCTAAGGGGCTTTAATGGGGCTTATAGCGCTGCCCTCCCTCCGCATCCACGGCAAACTCTCTCCGTTGTTAGCAGCGTGCGTGGCCGTGGCCGGCAGCGCTCCCCGAGGCCAAGGCCGGGCTGAGGCCTGGCCGCTCTGCTTGTGGAATCGCTCAGGACGCTGGGCACCATCGGTTGGCGTCAGTGCCTCTGGAGAGATTCTGTCAGACTCTAGACTGTGGAATTCACTAAACGGCCCCGAACCATCGGGTTTTTTAACTCAGCATTCCTAACGTCGCCCTCTCTCAGCTGCCGCGCATGGGGCGCATTGTCTTGGATGACGTTATCAGCTCGGGACACCCGCCATGAATATTGATCCCCAGCTTGGTACAGCCGTCACTTGCCATCAGGGCAGGTCAGGGTGGGGCCCACGGAGCATGGAAGCAATTTAAAGGCAGCGCTCAGGCGGAATGCTAATGTCCAACTGGGAAAACAAACCGCCTCCAAGCATGGGGCGGGGTGGGGTGGAGCAGGGGGAGCTTGCTGGACACGGATACGTTTATTATAGAAGAACACCTTGGGTATAAATACAGGTGTGAGGATGTGAGGGAGTCAACACATGGCCAAATTGGGCCTCCAGGCAGGTGGTCAGAAAAACAATTCTCCAAGGCCCTCTCTCCACGCACCAAACTGGAGAATCCAGCGTGCTCTGGGGGCAAGGGGTTTCTCTTTAAGTGGGTGAGTAAGGGGGGGGGGTATTATTCCTCCCATGTTTGTGGGAGACACCTCACTGTTTCTTCTGTGTCAGCTATTTCCAGAAGGCAAGTTCTGAGTGCGAGGGCTCCCATGCCCTTACGCTGCCCTGAACACACGTGTCAGAGATAGAGGCACAATAAAGGGCGAGAGCAATTTAAAAATAACGAAAAGAAGTTCTTCAAGACCTGCTGTCTTAAAGCACCTTCCTGCCTTCCCAACGCAGCTTCTCCTGTCGGCTCCTCTCCTGTAGTTCCACCTGCACCTGCCTCCAGGGAAAGTGCTTCGTGCCCAAGCAGAGAGGAGCATTCACTTAAACAAAAAAGTCTGAGCGTTTATAACGTGAAAGCGACCCAGGCTGGGGCCTTGGCTGTCCTAACCGTCCCTGTCCCTCTGGTTGGGGAATACGGGGGGGGGGGGGGGGGCCTCCAGAAGGCCACCCCACCTTCCCGTGAGGATGGCCTCGCCGCCTCTCCCAGGTGGACATATGGGAAGAGGGACCTTGGGAAGCCACAGAGGCCCATTTCGGAGCGGCCTGAGGACTGACCTGGCCGAAAAGATGACAGCGGTTGTTAAGAAGTACCAGGGGGCGGAGATCAGTGCGGGGAGGGAGGGAGACAGAAAGGGAAGATTAAAGAAAAGAAACAAGTGAGGACGGAGTGAGAAGAGTTGTGGAAACCGAAAGCAAAGTCCCCTCTCTGTTTCGGGAACGGTCTGCGGCCGCCCCGGCCCGGCCCGCTGTGGGACCCCGGGCAGGGCAGGGCCTTTCCCCTGGTCCTCACAGGTGGGCCCCCCTCTGGCGGGAGGCGGGCACTTCCGTTCCTGGTTTCCTTTTCTCGCACAATCCATCTGGGCTTGAGGAGGGGGCCGGCCTGCACTGCGGCCAGGCTTTCAAGTCCCCAGGGGACCCCGTGGCCGCCCCTGGGAGCAGCCCCGAGGTTTGAATGAGAAAAGCTACAAGGCGGAGCGAGGCCCACTCTCCAACAGGAGGGATCCGCAGCCCGGCGCTTTGATGGGCTTCCCCGCCCCTGCCTGCCCTACCTGCTAGGACAATAGTAATTGCCAAGCCTTTGTTGGACACCCCAGGGGGCGGGGAGAAAGGGCCTTGGGTTAGGGGTGCTTCTGGGTGGAGTGGCTGGGAGAAGCCCAGGGGAATGAGAGCAATGCCTGCGCTCCCAGCGGTGCCCCAGGGACAGGAGGAAAAGGGGTGTTAAGACGGGCGGCTGGGGCGCTCCCCCCAGGACTGACGTCCACTCTCCCCCAGGACTCGGTGCGGCACGTGGGCCATCTCAATGGTCTCGGCCCCCTGACCTCACACTCAAACCAGACAAACATCTTTAACCTTTATCTTCTTGGGGCTGGGAGTGGTGGAGGTCAAACAATCCACCTGCTCCCCAGAGGCCCAGTTCCTGTTGTAAATGACCACATCCGGGCTGTGGAGGCCTGCAGGGCGCCAGGGCTGTGCTTGATGGCTCAGCCAGCCAGGTAGCCACCCTCACCTGGTCCACCGGGCTCACCTGGCCCACTGGCTCTGAACCCGAGACCTGCCAAAGTCTCCGCAGCCGCGGGCCACCTTTGCGCGACTGGGATCTCTCTCCAAGCCCCGCCCTGAGGTGGAAGGGAAGGCCTGGCCCAAGGGCACGATTTCCTCCTCGGTTCCGGGACAGCAGGAGGTGCTGAAAAGGTCCTGTCCAGGAGAAGAGGGCTGGGTTTGAGTCCAGACTCTGTCACCAGCCAGCAGTGTCCCTGGGCAACGCACTGCTCATCTTTGAGCCTCAGTTTTCTCATCTTTGAAATGGGCATACTAGTCTATCCAGGCCACGCCCACCTCCCCGGGATGCTCTGAGAATCCCGAGGATCCAGTGAGATCGCTCAAGCCCCACGATTTTGTAAACTGTGAGGACACGAGGGCCCAAATCCGGGGTGACCAGGTCTCAGGCCATCGCTGTGCTTCGCTAGCCAGGCAGGCGGTGAGCTGAGCGCTGCCCAGAAGTCACCAGCCCTGGCCTCCACCGCATCCCCAGCGCCAAGGCGGGTGCTCCGGGGAAAGGGCGCAAGCCGTCTGTCTGTGCGTGTCCGTGGGGCCGGGGATGAGAGCGCCCAGCCCGCCCGCCCCCGCCCCCCGGTCGTCTGTGCGGTGGGGCGGAGGCGCGCGGAGCCGGCGCTCTTGGAGCGGGCGCGCGCACCGAGGCGCCCTGGCCAGGCTAGCGGCCCGGGGGAGGCGCGGGCGGCCCTGGGCTGCCGGTAGCGCGCCCTGCAGGTGGTGGGGGCCCCGGCCGAGCAAGTGCCAATCGGCGCGCAGCCCCCCGCTGCTCTCCCCGCCCCGCCTTCCCGCCCCCTCCCCAGCTTCCCTCGGCCGCCCGACCCTCCCACCAGCTGGAGACCGCGGACGAGCCACGCAAGAAGGCGAGCCGAGCGCGGCTGGCGGGCATGCCGGCCTGGCAGGACGGCGGGGCCAAGGCGGCTCCCTCCCCCCACAAGATCTCCTTCTCCGTCCTGGACATCCTGGACCCCCAGAAATTCACCCGCGCGACGCTCCCGGCCCTGCGCCCTGCTCCCCGCGAAGCCAGGAAAAGTTTGGCGGAGGCCGGAGCGGGGGAGGAGGCCGGCTCCGGGGACCAGGCCCGCCCGCGCGAGCCCCCTGGTAAGGATGCGGGGAGGCCCCGGCGCAGGCGATGCGATGGAGAGGTGTGTGCGCGTGGCGTGGGGAGGAGGGGCGGCCAGGGACGCGGGATGGCCCCGAGAGGCGGCTGGGCGAGGGGGAAGGCGCCGCGAGGGGCGGCCGCCTTGGAGCTGGGTTGGGGCCGAAGGAGGCGCCCTCCCCGCTCCCAGCTCTGGTTTGCTCGCGGTGGGAACCAACACCCCGCGCCCACCCGGCCCAGCCTCATTCGCCGGCGTCTGCCGCTCCGCCACGTGCCAGGGGCTGCGGGAGGCTGGGGTGAAAGTCAGAAAAACGTCAGGACCTCCAGACCGCGGCGTGAACATCGCCCCCATTTCATGGATGAGGAAGCTGAGGTTCTCCCGGCCTGGAGGTCCTAGTGAGGATGGGGGTCAGGGTTAGCCTGGTGGCCCCTGCCAACGGCCCCCCCACGCTCAGGGGGGTGATGGGGAGCTTTCGGTCTGTCTCCTCCGCCCGCCCCCTCATTTAAGAGAGTGGAAGGGAAGGGGAGAGACAGAAACTTCGTGTGGGAGACACACCGCACGTCGGGCCGGGATCGAGCCTGCAGCCGAGGTACCTGCCCTTGACTGGAATGGAACCCGAGACCCTAGTGCGCGGGCTGCCGCTCTGTCCACTGAGCCACACCGGCCAGGGCTCCCATCCCTCGGGCTTGCTCCTCGCCGGTGGACACCTGATGAGGGTGCAGGGACCTGTGTGTCTGGAAGGACAAAGGGCACCAGGACCCGGGGGGGGGGGGGGGAGGGGAGCGAGGCTCCCTGGAGAGACGCCCTGGGTCAGAGGCGCAGGCTGGGGGGGGGGGGGGGCTGGATGCCGCATCCTCTCGAGACCCCCCGCCCCCACCCCCGCCCCAAGTTTGGCGCCGATTGTCTGGGCCGGCGCTCAGCCTGGTAATTGTCAGGATCGCCCTCGGAGGGGCGCGCTCCCGCCGCCCCATGATCGATATCCTATTACTGGCCTCCGCGTATCTCCGGCCTGCAGCTGGCAGGTACCGGCTCCCAGCCCCTTCCCCTGTCTGATCCTAATATTGCTCGATTAAAACTTACCTTTAATAGATGACATCTATCGATCCACCCGCACAAATCCGAAACTCGATTAACGCGCGGGAGCGAGATGGGAGCGGGCCTTTCTCCTGGGGCGGCCTCAGAGCTTGTGCTGTGACTGCGGGCGTCCGGCCACAGCGGCTGCGAGGACCGGAGACGCGGCCCTAAACGACGGGGCGCCCCACGTCCTAGTGTGCATTAACCCCCCCCGCACCCCGCAAGGCTGTCCAATAAGATCACTCCTTTTTCTTAATGCGGATGTCATTCCTCCACCCTACACACTGTGGGCGCCTACTGCACCCCTGCCCCGCGCCCCTGCCCCGCGCCCCTGCCCCGCACCCCTACTCCTGCCCCGCGCCCCTGCCCCGCACCCCTACCCCGCACCCCTGCCCCGCGCCCCTGCCCCGCACCCCGGCCCCGCGCCCCTGCCCCGCACCCCTACTCCTGCCCCGCACCCCTACCCCCTACCCCTGCCCCGCGCCCCTGCCCCGCACCCCTACTCCTGCCCCGCGCCCCTGCCCCGCACCCCTACCCCGCACCCCTGCCCCGCGCCCTTACCCCTACTCCTGCCCCGCGCCCCTGCCCCGCACCCCTACCCCGCGCCCCTGCCCGCACCCCTGCCCCCCGCACCCCTACTCCCCCCGCCCCCCTACCCCGCGCCCCTGCCCCGCACCCCTGCCCCGCGCCCCCTGCCCCTGCACCCCTACCCCGCACTCCTGCCCCGCACCCCTGCCCCGAGCCCCGGCCCCGCCCCCCTGCCCCGCACCCTGCCCCGCCGCTCCGAGAAGGGCCGGCCACGCTGAGCTGGGGCGGGGCTGGGGAGAGCTGCTTGCTCTGCGGGGCACCAAGGAGGGGCGGTCTGGACCGGCGGCCGCGGTTCCGGCCCCATAACCGCCCCCTGCTCCCCCAGATGCTGCGGACCCGGGCGCGGAGGCGGCGTCCCCACTGGAGTGCTCGGAGGCGGAGGCGGCGGACGAGGAGGAGGACCCCGAGGATGCGGGCGGGCGGCGGCGGGCCCGGGCAGCGAGCCTGCAGGCGGGCCCGCCCAGCTCCCCGGAGGCGCGGCCCGCGGCGCTGGCGGCGGGCGGGTGCGGCGCGGGCGGCCGGGCGGGCTCCCCGGGGTCCCCGCAGCCGCGGCGCCGGCGCGCCGAGCCCAGCAGCGCCCGGCCGAGGCGCGCGCGCACCGCCTTCACCTACGAGCAGCTGGTGGCCCTGGAGAGCAAGTTCCGCGCCACGCGCTACCTGTCGGTGTGCGAGCGCCTGAGCCTGGCGCTGTCGCTCAGCCTCACGGAGACGCAGGTCAAAATCTGGTTCCAGAACCGCAGGACCAAGTGGAAGAAGCAGAACCCGGGCGCCGACGGCGCGGCGCAGGCGGGGGGCGGCGCGGCCCAGGCCGGGGCTCCCGGCGCGGCAGCGGGCGGCGGCTCGGGGGGCAGCCCGGGTC
Source organism: Ia io (assembly GCA_025583905.1). NCBI lineage: Eukaryota > Metazoa > Chordata > Mammalia > Chiroptera > Vespertilionidae > Ia > Ia io. Next base: position 1,802,096 of record JAJQQW010000012.1, on the reverse strand, counting down.
CCCCAGGCCCGGCCGGGCCGCCCTTCCAGACTTTTCCCTCCTACTCGGCGGCCAACGTGTTCTTCCCCGCCGCCGCCTTCCCGCTGACGGCCGCCGCAGCCGGGGGCCCCTTGGCGCCCTTCCTCGGGCCCCCCTACCTGGCCCCCTTCTACGCCCCTCACCCGTGAGCCCGCACCCCGCGGCCTCCGCTTCGCCGGGACTCGCAGTGCGTGGCGTCGCCGGCGGCCCGCTCTCGGCCGCGGGGCACCGAGGCGCGGGGGCCGCCCCGCCCGGTGCGCGGGGGCCTGCGCGCCCTCCCCCGCCAGGGGGCGCCGCCAGGGGGCGGGGAGAGGCCGCCCCCAGCCGCGCCGGTCCGGGCGCTGACCGTCCGAACCCACCGAGGCCACGTGGTTAGCCGCCCGCAGGTTTCCCGCGTCTGGACCTGGCTCTCCTGTTCGGTCAGGCCTAACCCCCCAGGGCCCCTCTGGGGGGCGCCACCTCCCGTCCATCCGGTCCGCCAGCTGCTCCCCGGGGACGAGTCCTCCAGGACGCTAGCTCCCCGTTTCGCGGCTGACGGTCCCCGTTTCACACTGGGTCACTGGCCCAAACCCAGGGGTTTCTCCCCGGGACCCCCCGAGGCTGGGGCGCTGCGGCCCTGAGCGCGCGCCGCGCTGGGAAACGGAGAAACTGAGCGTGTGAGACCTCCCTTGAGGCCTCGGCCTGGAGCCGAGTCTTGCTCCGGACGGGAGGCCTCTCGGTGGAGGGAGGCCTGGAGGGCACGCGGGAGGCTCCCCGCAGGAGGCTGCCCGCAGGAGGCGTGGCAGAAACGCTCCCTGGGCGTGCGGAGCTGCTGGGGACCAAAGCATATTCCTCTGGGTCCCACTGCAGGCGCCTAACCGCCGGCACCCACTGCCACACTTCCTTCTCCCTGACCTTGCCTCGCCAGCGTTGTTGGACTTCTCTCTGGTTTTCTAGGTGATGTGGTTTGTGGCCTGCCCACAGCTCAGGGGACCCCAGGCGTCCCCGAGCAACGAGGTCATGTATGTTTTATGCTCGCCTTCGCTTGGTGAGGCCCGCGGATATCTACAGGAATACCATGCTCCTTCTTCCTTCTCGGTAGCCTGTGCCAATAATCATTACATTTAATCGTCCATGACTTCCTATCAAGTAAAGCACACTGCTGGTATGAACCCATAATGCAATTGCCATCTTTTTTTTTTTTTTTTTAATTTCAGAGAGGAAGGGAGAGGGAGAGAGAGACACATCAGTGATGAGAGAGAATCGTTGATCGGCTGCTTCCTGCACACCTCCTACTGGGGATGGAGCCGGCAACCCGGGCCTGTGCCCTCACCGGTAACTGAACCATGACCTCCTGGTTCATAGGTCGATGCTCAACCACCGAGCCACGCCGGCCTGTCACTATGGTCATCTTGAAATATCCAGTTCTATTATGATCAGGAATGATAGAGAATAGCCTTTCTTCCTCTCAGATTAAGTGCAGACTTCATATGTATGTGACCTACGAGATGTGAACATATCTATTATTTAATTGTGTAAGATTTACCGCTTAGACCCTTTTCCTTCTATTCTAAGCGGGAACAGTGTCCCCAGACAATGCGCTGTACTTTCTAAAGGACAGGAGGTGCCGGATGAGATAAAAACAGAGGCAGTCACTGCAGTAGGGAGGCGATTCTTTCATTCATTTTCACATGCTGATCGACCTCCTTCAGAACGATTCTTGGTTTCTCAAAAGTCACGTCCGTGCGTCCCGGCAGCCCAGGGGACAGGCGAGACCGGAACAAGGAGCTGGATTTCCCTAAGATGTGGGACGGTGGCATCCCTCTCAGGTACCAGGACCACAGACTCCGGTAGAGAGAGGGCCAGGCGCATGGGGCAGGAGGCGGAGGGGGGGGGGCGCTGCTTGTGGACCAGCGAGGGTGCTGTCATTCCGGCTTTTCCTGCACCTACGCGCTCTAGCCGAGCAGTGCCCCAGGGTGTGACCGTGCTTGCACTGCGTTCTAGGCCTGGCGGCTTTCCACCCACATCCTTAGACGCAGCCTGCTGAGGTGCCTACAAATGCCTTTTGTAAGGGCTTCTCCCGGGATTGTCTCTCGCTGCCTCTGAGCAAAGCTTTGACTGACTTTGTGATGACCAGACGCTGTCTGTTTGCATCCCCTCCCCCACCAGCTAGCATTCGCAAATAGAGGGGATGTCTACCCTAGCCTGCTTTCTCATGCCATCCGTTTCAGACCGTAGCTACACACACACAGCAGCTGCGCTCCCAGGCAGTATATACAAGCACACCCTTAGGGTCATTTCGTAGCACAAGCGAAGCGGCTTTACAGAATTGTTATTAGTGGCTGCAATTTAAATCAACCCCTACCTACCAGGTTCTAGGGCATTATGAACTCCTAGACTCACTCGGCAGGCTCTTAAGAGTCCGTGAGGAGCATTGGCCCCGTAGCTCAGTTGGTTAGAGTGTTGTTCCTATGATTGACCCACGTCCCGCGTGGTTCAGGGTTCGGGCTCTGGAAGAGGGGCCGCACGCAAATGAAAGAGACGAGGACAATAGGCGGTTTCCCAGAGTTCCAAGGTGCTAAGGTTGCAGGTTCCATCCCTGGTCAGGGCACATACAAGGATCAATGAACTCATGAATAAGTGGAACAACAAATTGATTTCTCTCTGTTTCCCTTCCTCAGTCTAATCAATGCATAATCTTTTTTTTCTTGGTTAATCCTCACTCAAGATTATCTTTCCATTGATTTTTAGGGAGAGTGGAAGAGAGAGAGAAAGACAGAGAAACATCGATGTAAGAGAAACATTGATTGGTTGCTTCCTGCAAGAGCCACCCGCCATATTCACCAGCCCTTGCTCCTTCAGATGACCACTTGCTCCGATCAATGGCATACGCACTTTCTGAGCAGCACTTCGAAACCGTACGAAGAAGTGGGAAATTGGGTCTCTGAATGAATGGTCTGTCTCAAAGCAAGAAAAGTTCTATTGGGACGGTATCCACAAATTACCTGAAAGACGGGGGAAATGTGTGGCTAGCGATGGACATTACTTTGAACAAAGCACTTTTGAACAAAGCACTAACCAGTATCCACATTTTTAACCGGTATCCGCATTATTAACCGGTACCAGTTAAAAATTCGCATTGACCATTTACCGGTTAATAATGTGGCTTTTGTAATCAAAGAAAACACGATAATTTCAAGAGAAACATCAAAAGTGTTTTGCTGCTCAGAAAGTGCGTGTGCCATCGGTGGGAACAAGTGGTCATCTGAAGGAGCAATACAACAAAATAGCACACACATCAAATCGCATGTATATCAGCACACGTGTGACTCCATCAATGGGAAGAAACCCGCATCATTAACCGGCGCACCTGGTGACAGTCTAAGAAGTGGGAAGACACAGACTTTGGGAAAGAGAAGCAGAAGGCAGCCCTTCCCCGCCCCACCCCCGAAGAGGGAGGAAAACCCAGAGCCCGCCGTGGGGAAGGGGGAGAGCGAGCTGCCCACACCGAGGATTGGCCGCCTTTTCCTCCCGGTGACCGGAAGGCACGGGCAGTCCCGCAGTGTGGTCTCACTGTCCATCTCCTGATGGCAATGGCATTGCCTGCCTCTTCATACGCCCACTGGCCACTTCCGTATCTGTCTCCTTAAGTGCTTCGTCAGATCGTCTGCCCACAGGTCACCCCCTCATTTGCTGGTAGGTTAACTGAGTCTTAGGGAGGTGACTTGTCCAAAGTAACCCACATTACCTAGGAAACAGCCTCAGCGAGGCCGGGAGGTGCCAGGGCCACGCCGCTAGGAAGAAGAGACCAGAGCCTGAGCCGTGGGCCTAAGAACTCCAGAGTGACTTAAAGTGCACACGGGGCTGCCAATCATGTGGAATATTTGATTAAAATCTTTAAGAAAGACCTGAGAGCTGTTTGGGCCTTTTGTAGTTCCCTGCACAGTGTCAGCACTTGGACATAAAGGTGATTCTATAGTCCCCGCTTCCCCCCTCGCCGCCTGCACAACGTGTGCCCCTATTCTGTGCCAACACTGTTTGGGGTGATGGGAGTTTATTGATTGATTTATTTATTTCTGTTAAAATTTGTTTGTATTGATGGGAGAGGGGGAGGGAGAGGGAGAAAGACGACCATTGCCGGGAAGCGGAATCGCAAAGGACGGAGAAACTGCTCCAGAGAAGGGCAGTTATACATTAGAATCAAAGGAGGGGGCTAGGGGTTCCACGCAATCCACTGGTGGCAGACTAAGGAGGCGGGAGGAAGCAAAGCGGGAAACCTCTGGGATTGGCTGACGAGTAAAATGATAGACACATGCTTCCTTCACTTTGGTGGGTGCAGGACAGCTAACATTCGCAGCGCGTGGAGATGGTATGGGAGACAGATAACAAGGAGGGGCTCTGTGGTCGCTGCTCTGGGGGAGGTTGTGCCCCGGGGGGGTCTGGGGAAGGAGATTGCTCGGACCTTCCAAAGGTTTGTTATCTCGATGCACAGAGACAACAGCTGGGCTCAGTTCAGGGCAAGGCTGACCTTTGGCAAGAAGATGCCGGCCGCAGACAGGACCACCCGCCACCACTTACTTTCCGGTCGTTTCAGACCATCCTCGGGGGGCACGTTAGCGCCCTGAGTTTGCACAGCCGCACACAGGCCTCCCCTGAGCTTGCCAGGGTTCGTATGTGGCCCTGTTTTCATCCACAAAACTTTACTGGATTTGAAATGATTGGAGAGGAAATGTCACATTTATGAGTGGTGCCCAGCGTCTGCGTTGCCATCGAAGCACTTGTTTTCTTTCCCGCCCTCCCAGGTGGAGGGCATCGATAGAAATCAACTCCGCAGGAAACACCGATGCCCGGGCTGCCCCCTGCGGCAGGCGGCTCTGGCTTTCTCATTTCTAACCCTCTGCTTCGGCGCCGTCTTGGTGCAGAGACCAGCCCAGTCCCCACTCCACACACTGGGCAACCCGCTCTCCTCTCTGCCAGCCCTGCCTGAGACGTCCTGACGTTGAACGTGTAGCCAGTCTTCCGACCCAGCAATTGCACTGCTAGGACTTTAACCCACAGATAGGCCTTCGTGAAGGGTCACAGACAAGGTTACCTGTTGAGACACTGCCCAGCAAGATTGGAACCCACCCTGCTGTCTGCAATGTGGGGCTATTAACGCGGCTGTACACAGACGGCAGGGGCCCGCCTCTCCTGGGGCCTCGGAGAGCGCCGGGCACGGCGGAAGCAAGGTCCAAAGAGCCCACAGAACCCGCAGGTGTCAGACAGCGGTGAGAAGACTGACGTGTTTGCGCTGGCTGCTATGGCACAAACCGTCAGAGGAAGGACACGCAGGAAGCTAACACACAGGGTTGTCCACACGGGCGTGGGCTGGAGGAAGTCTTCCCGGGGTGGGCTTTTTATTTATTTTTATTTCTTTATTTTGATTCAGAAACAAAAGTAAGTTAATCAATGCAATAAATCAAACCTGAGGTGGCAGGGTAGCGTGCCATTTCTCAGCCCTAATTTAAGGATTTAATTCATCATTATTACTAAAATCCTTCTGGGGGAGAATCTGTGTCAAAAGAAAAGAGAAAGCCCGGATGCCTCTATGAAGGGTGTGACAGCCACAAATGCAGAGCCTGGGCCTGCACCCCAGGGCTGGGCCACACATGCAGAATACCTGGGCTTGCACCCCAGGGCTAGGCCACACATGCAGAGTGCACGGGTGACTGAACCCCAGGGCTGGGCCACAAATGCAGAGCCTGGGCCTGCACCCCAGGGCTAGCGCTGTTTGTGTCTGTGACTCGACTGTCCAAAATGGTGAGCAACTCGTGGCAAAATCCTGAGCAAACTAAACCTTCAGTGTCTTCAACAAAGAGGAAAGGATGTGTAATACCACATTATATTTATTTAATAGCGTTTAACTTTGAAATTAAAAAACACCTTAAAAACCAATTTATTTAAGTCAACAATTTTAGGAGAAAACTTTGAATTAGTTTACATTAATTAATTATTATCTTTATGATAGTTCAAAGCCAAAGAGTCAGAATTCAAGTTCTCCAAAGAAAAGCAACAAAAGGTACCCAACTTTGGGCACTCCGAGGTAGCCTTCATGCAATCCATAAAACATCGTTGCAAAATACACCGGGCTTCCTAGTCCCCGAACAGATAAGGATGTGAATATTTAACTAGCACTTCAGGTTTCTCTTATTTTATTTTTTAGTCAATGAGCAATGTAAATATTTTCCAAATAAATGTTGCTATTGACTCACTACTTAACTTTTAGTAAAAAAAAAAAAAAAAAAAATGTTTACTTCAACCATTTTTTGTTCTGAGTTGAAGTTCTTTCTGCTGATTAAATACCCTGAGCAGGGAGCACGATGGGTAGTAGACCCCCTGGCTTCTTGGCCACCCTCCGCCCTATTTCGTAAGACGGGCTGGGGCCCTTTGCCTGGGACCTTGGATTTCCCATTGTAAAAAGTGTTAGGTTAGGTCTTTTCAGCTTCTCAGCTTTAAAATCTATTACGCACATGAATCTGTAATTCCCTTGTTCAAAACAACATAGTCATTATGTTTCCCTATCAAGAATTAGCTGACTTTTCAGCTCCAGGAGCCAAGTCTCTTATTAATCATTGGCTATTGAGTTGACTTGAACAGACTTCACCTCTAGCTGTGTGAGCCTCCCAGGCCAGGCTGGCCGCCATCCCTCTCCTGGCGTTTTCTCTTCGCTCCCTACTCAGCCTTCTGGGCCCACAGGGTCCTCCATCTGTAGTCACCACCCCGAGACCCTCTCAGAGGCCCCGCTCCGGACCCAGCCTGTCCTAGAGCTCAGGCCCCATGCTAAGAACGGACCAGCCCTTTTCTCCAGCACGCAGCTCCGTCCACGCAGCAGGCCCAGGGGGCAGTCCTTCGGCACTTAGGTAGCGAGGACAACAGCGAGGTGCTTTCCTTTCTTCACCCCAAGCTTCTAGGTCTTTCAAAAATTTATTCCTATATTTATAATTGATTTCAGAAAGGAAGGGAGAGGGAAAGACAGACTCATCAATGAGGAGGGAGACTCATCTATCGGCTGCCTCCTGCACGCCCCACGCGGGGGATGGAGCCCGGCCACGTGCCCTGACCGGGACGCAAACCGTGACCTCCTGGTTCCAGTGGACACCCCACCCCGGAGCCGTGCCGCTTTGGAATCTGAATGGCTGTCACGATTCCAGGAGTGGGGAGGGCTCTGGGCACCAGGATCGTCCGCTCAGAATGGCCACCTGCTCTGCCTCTGGTTCCTTGCGGACGAGATAACTAGGAGCTCCCATCTGGGGTGTCACACCCGCTGTGTGAACTCAGAAGCACCTGCTCCTGCCCATCCCAGGGGCGCACCCGGCCCAGGTTAGAGCAGAACACGGAGGAAGGCGTGCTCTCTGACGCGTGTGGGAGCATGACTCCTTCCCGAGCGGCATGTTGCGGGGCTCCGGAGGCGGTCGGAATCCTGCAGAGGGCCTGCCTCCGAGGACGTGGAGCCTGGCGGGGGAGAAGACACAGACGGAGCTAGACATGACCACGGGCAGGACTCGGACCTGGGGACGGGCTGTGCTAAGTGGCCCAAGGAGGCGGGGAGTGTCGCGTGGGGCGGGCAGGCCCAGAGCCGCACCTGGCGTCCAGGCCGAGCTCAGCTCCTGGGAGAGAACAGGTTCTCTGGCAGCCTGTCCCACACCAGGACCCGCATTTCACCTGGGCATTCCTCTGGGCATGCCTGAGTCTCGCCTCTGGCCCCGCTGACTTCACAGCTGCCTCTCTCGCCGCCGTCCAGGCGCTACTCTACCGGCTCCTGCCTGATCCGCCCTCTGGACACAGTTCTCTCTCCTCCAGACGTCAAAGCCCGCCTCACCTCGGGCGGCGGCAGCAGGCCTTTTCGAGGGAACAGAATCGGAGGGGAAGGGTTTCTCTGCCGGGAAAACCACCGAGCGTTGGCTAAGTCTCATTGCCAGCCGCTCTCCTGGGCGTCAGCGGGGTTTTCCTCTTCCATCACCCCTCGCCCAGGCACAGGCCGGCTCCGCTAGGAACCAGCGAGACAAGCTGGACGACGAAGGGAGAAGTGAACACCAGAGGCCGGCGTAAGCCAGACATTGCCTTTCTGGTCACAGAATAACCGAGCGTCGCCTGTGTAAGAAAACTGAGAATTCCTTCCTTTTAGCCTGTTTGGTTTGGCTCAGCGGTTGAGCATCGATCCATGAACCAAGAGGTCACTGGTTCAATTCCCGGTCAGGGCACATGCCCAGTGTGTGTGTGTGTGTGTGTGTGTGTGTGTGTGTGTGTGTGTGTGTGGGAGGGTAGGGGTAGGGGGAAGTCCAGCAGGAGGCAGCTGATCTTTATCCTGCCCCCTTCCTCTCTCTCTAAAAGAAATCAATAAAAACATATTTTTTTAAAAAAGAATTCTTTCCCTTTAAATGTAGCGGCTGCTTCTTCCCATGGTCAGAGTTACAAGATTACCCGCGGAAGGTGCGTTTCCCGGCGTCCCCCCCTCGCTAGAGGCCCGCATGCTCTCGGCTGGTGCGAAACCTTGGCAGCTTCGGGCCTGGACACTCCAGGGACGTGTGCTGACTGAACTGAGGAAGTTACTTTAGGTGTGGGACATCTGCTACGGGGTCAGTCCCTCTCTCTGTCAGCGTCATGGCTCCCGGGTAGTTAAATATTGGGACCTATGGATAGTTTTTTTTAAAAAATATATATTTTATTGATTTTTAACAGAGAGGGAGGGAGAGGGATAGAGAGAAACATCGATGAAAGAGAAACATCGATCAGCTGCCTCCTGCACAACCCCTACTGGGGATGTGCCCGCAACCAAGGTACGTGCCCTTGACCGGAATTGAACCTGGGACCCTTGAGTCCGCAGGCCGACGCTCTATCCATTGAGCCAAACCAGCCTGGGCTATGGATAGTTTTTGAGGCTCGAAAATCTTGGCAGTGTCCAGGCTGCCACATAAAGCACATGCCAATGGAGCCGTTTGTTCTGCTTCTTGGCTGAAAACAAGCTGCTTTCAAGTCTCCGTCTCCAAGGCCAAGTTCGGCGGAAAAACAGCGGTTAGGAGAGAAACGGTAAGATATTACCCTGCTCTCTGTCCCTGCTGCATTTTTCCGATAAGAAATAAGAGATAAAACCCAGACGTTCTCAGCAGTTTCTCGCTCACGGAAGCACTTTTGTTAAAGAGCACCTTATCTGTGTGTCCCGGAGCGTTCCAGCCTGTGCCACTCACCCGCTGGCTGGCCCGCCCCCCGTGTGAACTCAGAGGCACCTGCTCCTGCTCGCAGAGGCATAGCCTGGGCCCCTGGCTTTGCAATCATTCCAAGAGCTGGGCTTGGCTTACAGACCTGCCCAGGTTGGAAGAGCAGGAACCTGGGGAGCTGATTTCTCTCTGACCCCTGGGGCAGAACCAGCTAACTTCCAGTAATTAATCACACTGTTCAGGGGAGTGGAGGGGGAGAAAAAAGAAAGAAAGGAAAAGAAAAGAAAAGAAAAAGGCACAGGCCCACTCTCAGTGAGTTCCAGTGGCCCCAACCGTGGGAGTAAGTGGCCTTGGTCTTGGGCAGGTGGGGCCCAGGAGGACGGAATCCCTTGGGGTCTTGCTCTGGGTCCTTTGGGGTCTTGCTCGGACAGCTGCCAACCTGGGCCCTGCGGTTACGGCCCTGCCTCTGTGCCCACACCGTTCTCCGGCCCCTGCAGTGTAGCTGTGACTGCTTCCTGCTCAGCGGCTTACGTACGTCCAATGTCTTCCATTTGCCCTCCTACCCCATCTTCTCCCTGACCTCCCCCGAACCCCCGTCTGTGTCCCAGGAGGCTCACCTGAAAGTACTGCCTTCCAGGGCTGGCACCTGGCTCTCTGGCCTCGGGGTGGCTCAGCCTGGGACCACCGGGCAGGAGAGGAGGGGTTGGAATCTTGATCCCCCCAGCTCCACCCCGTGGGTCACCCATGGCAGGGGCCCAGGCAGGTGTGGGCTCTGGAAACCTCTCCCTTTAGGCCTGGGGCTGACCGAGGCCCCCAGGTGCACTGGCCCAGCTCACTCCTCTGCCTTTGGCTGACCTGTCCCCAGCGAAATGATGACCAAGCAGACCTCAAAGTTACGTTCTGGAGCTGCTACCGGTTTCCGCTGGGAGCCTGACTGATCACGTGGGTCCAGTGGACTGCGGGGCCCAGTTCGGGCCTCTGTCCCTGTCTGCACACAGGGCGGGGCTGGCCTCCCCTTTGGGATAGCCTGGTGTGGACAAAAGGGGCCACATGCTGACCTGACAGCTCAGGGGAGGCCTGCAGGCGGTCTTGCAAACTCAGAGGCCTAAGGTGACCACAAAGGATGGTCTGAAATTAAACTTTATTTTATTTTATTTTTTTGAAATTAAACTTTAAATGCAGTGATGGTGGGCAGTTACCTCCTAGGCCTGTATCTTCACTGACAAGGTCAGCCTTTACCTTAACGGAGCCCATCTGTCCTTTTGCATCTATGATCACAGACCCTTGAAGCGTCTGGGTGACTTGTAACTTCGCTTTTTCTGGACCCCTGGGGGGGGGCGGGGCTCCCAGCTGCCGCGGTGGCTTCTGGGGGCGGGTTCAAGGGCGAGGGGGCCGCCGCGCGTCTGGGGCGGGGCTGACGTTGGCGCCCCGGGCTCCGCGGGGCAGCAGGGCCGGGCCGAGGAGAGGCACCGGCCAGCGGGCGCGGGGACCCGGCAGGGACCGGGGAGGCGGCTCGGACCCGCGGTTCCAGGCCGGGTCCGCGGCGCGCGCCCGCGGGGCGGGCGGGGCGGGCGGGGCGGGCGGGGCTACGGGGCCCGCGGCGATTGGTGCGCGGCCCTCCACGTCAGCCAATGGGAGGCGAGGGCGTCTCGGGGGCGTGGCGGACGCCGCGGCTTAAAGGCCGTGACGCGCCGCGCCGGCCGCTGCCGCCGAGACGTAGCCGCTGGCGCGCGGGTCGGAGGCGCCGCCAGGTACCCGCGCGGGCGTGGGGGGCCCGGGGCGGCGGGTCTGGGTCCCCGCGGCGGCGGGCGGGGCCCCGGGGGGCGGAGGGCGCGCTGGGCCCCCGCGGGCGGCAGGCTCCGCCTCTGCACCGGCGCGGCGTCACGGCCCGGCGGCCGCGGGGGAGGCCGGAGGCGCAGCGGCTGCGGATGTGGCGCCTTCCCTTCGCGGGCGGGCGGGCGGGGCCGGCCCCAGCCCCGACGTGTCCGCGCGCCCTGGGTTCCCGGAGGGAGGCGTTGGGGCGCCGCGGGCCCGGGCCCCTGTCTCGGGGGTCGGCCTGCGGTGCGCTCTGGCCGCGGCGAAGCGCTCGTGAGCGGTGGCTTCGGGCGGGCCCGGAGCCCTCCCGCAGCGCCCGGCCGTGGCCCTGCGGGCCTCGCTCCTGCAGCCTCGGCCCGGAGCGGCCCGACGGCCGTGCAGCGCCTCGCAGGGGGTCCCCGAGGTCGGGTGGGGGCCGGGGCCCGCACGGCTCCCACGCGGGCTCCTTCCTGGGCCCTCCCAGCCGCGCCAGCGCCCTGCCCTCCCCGCCCCGGCATCGCTGACCCCCGTGGGTGGTTGGACCTGCTGGGTACGGGCCGACAGGTGAGGGTCAGCAGGAGTGACGGGGGGCGAGGTGCCGCACTCGGGGTTCCGGTTCCGCAGAGGCAGGTCGGTAGGCGCTCCCGGGCTCGCGGCTGGAAATGGGCCGGTGGAGGGAATGACAGGCCCCCTTGGTCCGGCACCCGGTTCCTGCAGAGAACAGGATCCAAGAGCTTTTGACCAAAAAACAAGACTTCAACAAAAAAGTCCCTTGTTTGGGGTTTACAGTTTTTCGTGATGTTTGAGATTAATTTCGCATCCTCTGCCCTCCAAAACCCAGTGATCTTTAAATAGTAACAATTCTCAAAAAGACATTTTTTCCCCCTCAGAGAGGCTGACTTATTTGTGTTTCCCCCATACCCTGCCTTTTTTTACAGCTGCTTGTGTGCACAAACCCTTTTTTTAAAAAAAATGTATTTTATTGATTTTTTACAGAGAGGAAGGGAGAGGGATAGAGAGTCCAGAAACATGGATGAGAGAGAAACATCGACCAGCTGCCTCCTGCACGCCCCCCACCGGGGATGTGCCCGCAACCAATGCACACGCCCTTGACCGGTGTGCCCTTGACCGGAATCGAACCCGGGACCCTTCAGTCCGCAGGCCGACGCTCCATCCACTGAGCCACACCGGTTTCGGCTGTGCACAAACCCTTGACTGAGTTCGTGAGGATGGGTTGAATCTCATACATTAAAAAAAACTATATTTTTATTGTTGTTTTAGAGAGAGGAAGGCAGAGATAGAAACATCAATGAGAAACACCATTGATGAGCTGCCTCCTGCACGCCCCCTCCTGGGCATGTGCCTGGGAATGGAACCCGAGACCTCGGGTTCCTGGGCCCGCACTCCGCTACGGAGCCACACAAGCTGGGCTGGCTCCGTCCGTTTGGGATGGCGATGAATGGGTTGGTTCGGTCCGTTTGGGATGGCGGTGAATGGGTTGGTTCGGTCCGTTTGGGATGGCGGTGAATGGGCTGGTTCGGTCCGTTTGGGATGGTGATGAATGGGCTGGTTCGGTCCGTTTGGGATGGTGGTGAATGGGCTGGTTCGGTCTGTTTGGGATGGTGATGAATGGGCTGGTTCGGTCCGTTTGGGATGGTGGTGAATGGGCTGGTTCGGTCTGTTTGGGATGGTGATGAATGGGCTGGTTCGGTCCATTAGGGATGGTGGTGAATGGGCTGGTTCGGTCATTTTGGGATGGTGAATGGGCTGGTTCGGTCTGTTTGGGATAGTGAATGGGCTGGTTCGGTCCGTTTGGGATGGTGATGAATGGGCTGGTTCGGTCCGTTTGGGATGGTGAATGGGCTGGTGGGGTGTGTGCAGGGCGTTGTCTGGCTGAGCCAGTCTCTTTCAGTAGCGCTGCTGTGGCTGCTGGCAGTGACGCACTTCAGTTGAACGGCAGCCAGATTATGTAAAAACCCAGCACTTTTACTGGCAGAACTTTTGGAAAAGGACTGTATTTGTTGTGAATGGTTACCTCAAGAAAAGTAAATATTTGACAAATAGAGTAAGCCAAATTTACTCAAGTGGGTTGTTGTTTTTTTTTTTTTTGGTTGTTGGATTTACAATTTTTTTCCCTGAGTGAATTAAAAAAAATATTTCCTAGTGTATGCTACATTAACTTCAAAATGCAGCCTTTTGTGGAAGTTCTATTTTAGGTGTGTTCTGATGGAAATAGGATGGATTAGATAGGAGAGAGTAATTTAGTGTCTTGAAGAAGGATTTTGTTAATTCTGTGGATTGCTGAAAACATTCCTTGTTAACATTTTTGCGGTCAAGAGCAACTTTTTTCTCTTCTTCAGGACCTGGGTGTGGTTAAATGCGTGACAATAGCCTGGCATGCTCACACTTGTACACATGAAGGTTGTTAAATCTAACGGAGTGAATTCTTTTTAAAAATATACATGTTAAAAAATATATTATTATTTTAGAGAGAGGAAGGGAAAGGGGGAGAGGGAGACAGAGAAAGGCATGCATCAGCTGCCTCCTGCATGCTCCCGGAGATCCAGCCTGCACCCCAGGCATGTGCCCTGACCTCCTGGGGATCCAGCCTGCACCCCAGGCACGTGCTCTGACCTCCCGGGATCCAGCCTGCACCCCAGGCACATGCCCTGACCTCCCGGGGATCCAGCCTGCACCCCAGGCACGTGCCCTGACCTCCCGGGGATCCAGCCTGCATCCCAGGCACGTGCCCTGACCTCCCGGGGATCCAGCCTGCATCCCAGGCACGTGCCCTGACCTCCCGGGGATCCAGCCTGCACCCCAGGCATGTGCCCTGACCTCCCGGGGATCCAGCCTGCACCCCAGGCACATGCCCTGACCTCCTGGGGATCCAGCCTGCACCCCAGGCACGTGCTCTGACCTCCTGGGGATCCAGCCTGCACCCCCAGGCACGTGCCCTGACCTCCCGGGGATCCAACCTGCAACCCAGGCGCGTGCCCTGACCGGGAACCGAACTGGTGACCTTTCAGTGCACAGGATGACACCCAACCAACTGAGCCACACCTGCCAGGGCTGAGTGAATGCTTTTTAAATTTTCTTTATTTTTTTGAAGTGAACTCTTGATGGAAAGATTAGTTACTTATAATCTAATGACTCAGAGAACGCCAGCCTCCCCTTAGAGCTGCCCCAACGTGTCCGGATGGCTAGTCTCTCTGCAGGGCCCTTCTCGCTGCCTGCTGCTGCCCGCACGCCTTCGGGAGCCCTGAGTCTGCGTGTACTTCCTCTGGCCTCATGCATTTGACAGACAACGCTCACGGAATGCCCAAACCAGGCTAGGTTCTGGGGAGGCAGAGTGAATGTTAGGCCTGGTTGTTGTCCTTTTCAGGAGCCTAGTGGGTTCTAGCGGGGGTGGGAGGGGGCAGGACCCGTTGCAGAAGTTTGTGCAAGGTGACCTGGGAGTGCTCAGGAGGGTTTCTGTGGTGAAGTCTGTGGAGGAGGGTGAAAAGACGCAGCTGTGTAGTATTTCTGCAGATAAAGCTCAGTGGTTATCTCCAAAGTATGGAATTGCTGGTAATTGTCTGTGTTTCTAATTTTTTAGTCAGTAGAGACATCTTACTCTTATTAAAAAAACCCTCTAGTTTAAAAATAGAAGCCGGCGCTGTTGATCCCTTATCTTGTAGAAGTTGGCCAATTCTGTTACGAGGTGGAGGAGGAAGGCCCCTGGTTGAGTGGCCACCTGTGCCGGGTTGGCACTCTCATGTTATCGCGTTTAATCCTCAGCAACGACCCGAGGCTTCGGCCTCTCTCTGCCCACGAGGACGGCGGAGCTCAGGAAGCTCAGACGGACATGCCCAGCCAGACCCGACGCCTGGGCCCTGACCGGGCTCCGTTCTGCTCTCCTCGTCTCCAGGGCTTTCTGGGAGAGGAGATTGTTGATCTGACTATTTCACGTCCATCTCAATTCTGTCATAATGTTTCTTTTTAAAAAATATATTTTTATTGATTTTAGAGGGAGAGAGAGATAGAACATTGATGAGAGAGAAACATTGATCCAGCTGCTTCCGGCACGCCCCCTCCTGGGGATGGAGCCACACCTGGGTTCTGTGCCCTGACGGGAAGGGATCTGATGACCTGAGGGCGCATGGGACGATGCTCAACCACTGAGCCACCCCGGCCGGAGCCGGCTGATGTATTTTATGTGACTGTTTTTGTTGTTGATACACCTGAGATAAAATGTGACGCCAGGGCCCTTCTCCTCAGTCACGCTTATCACTCTGCATTTTATTTCAGGAATCGTTGGACCCTGCAGACCGCCCCGGGTCTCCGGCTAACAATCTGTTTCCATCTGAGCTGCGGGAAGGAAGGGTAGCTGGTGAGTGGCGGCTGAGCGCTGGGCCTGCTAATTGCCGAACTCGCTGGGTCACTGGGGGGCCAGGCGAAGGGGAGCGCGTCAGGGTCCACGCGTTACGTTTTGCTCATTTGGCCGCCCACCGAAGGCCGGCGGCTGTGCCCCACGTGAGCGCCTCTGAATGGCTGCTCAGCCCACGAGGTTGGCACCAGCCCTTCCGTCTGCCGGTGCCCCCGCCGAGCCTGACCCCCAGAGTGCGCTCTTGTCCCTGATGCGCTGTCAGCACCGACGACTTGAGAAAGCGTGTGTGTTTACTACGGAGCCACCAGGCGGCACGTGTGTGTGTGAGTGTGTGAGAGTGTGTGAGTGTGTGTGTGTGAGTGTGTGTGTGAGTGGGTGTGTGTGTGTTGAGAAGTGCCTGCCCCACAATGTTTTTCTCGCTTACTCTTTGGACCCAGCCCGTGGCACTGTGTCCATCCATCGCAGTGCGTGTCTGTGTGTCCGTCCGTCGCAGTGCGTGTCTGTGTGTCCGTCCGTCGCAGTGCGTGTCTGTGGGTCCGCCCGTCGCAGTGCGTGTCTGTGGATCCGCCCGTCGCAGTGCGTGTCTGTGTGTCCGTCCGTCGCAGTGCGTGTCTGTGTGTCCGTCCGTCGCAGTGCGTGTCTGTGTGTCCGTCCGTCGCAGTGCGTGTCTGTGTGTCCGTCCGTCGCAGTGCGTGTCTGTGGATCCGCCCGTCGCAGTGCGTGTCTGTGTGTCCGTCCGTCGCAGTGCGTGTCTGTGTGTCCGTCCGTCGCAGTGCGTGTCTTTGTGTCCGTCCGTCGCAGTGCGTGTCTGTGTGTCCGTCCGTCGCAGTGCGTGTCTGTGTGTCCGCCCGTCGCAGTGCGTGTCTGTGGATCCGCCCGTCGCAGTGCGTGTCTGTGTGTCCGTCCGTCGCAGTGCGTGTCTGTGTGTCCGTCCGTCGCAGTGCGTGTCTGTGGGTCCACCCGTCACAGTGCGTGTCAGGTGTGACCCAATGTTCACTTGCTGCTCCCGTGTTTACCTTCGGCTTCCCGAAGGCTTTGTGCTCTCACGTCTGCTTCCTTCCTTCCTTTTTGTTAATCTTCACCGAGGATATGTTTTCCCACTGAGTTTTAGCGAGAGTAGAAGGGAGGGAGAATGGCGTGGTGGGGGGCCGTGGGAAGGGGGAAGAGAGAGAAACATTGATGTGAGAGACACATTGGTCAGTTGCCCGCCCCCCGCACGCTCCCTGACCAGCCGGGGATGGAACCTGCAACCCAGGTCCGTGCCCTTGACTGGGAATCCAAACCTCGAGCCTTTTGTGCTCAGGCTGACACTCTAACCACTGAGCACACTGGCCAGGGTACTCTCATTTCTTGGTTTCTTGGTAGACGGCGGCAAATCCTCAGTGATGTTTAGTGAGCCAGCATACCCCGGCGGGGAGGAATCTGACTCTGTGCTTCTCCTCCCTGTGGCCAGGTCGGTGCATTCCTGCTCCGAGGACACGATGCTCTCCAAACTAGCTCGTCTGCAGACCGTGGCGGGGCTCTGTCGGGGCGCTCACACGTCAGTGGCTTCTGCTACATCGGTGGCGAATAAGAAAACCGTCCAAGGCCCTCCATCCTCCGATTACGTGTTTGAACGGGAATCCAAATATGGCGCTCACAACTACCACCCCTTACCTGTCGCCCTGGAGCGAGGGAAAGGCACGTATTGAACTCATCCAGAATCGCTCCGTTTCCGCTTTGAAACCTCGTGTAGAAATCGCTCTTACGTTTTCTCCGTGTGCATTTCCCAGAGTCCTTCAGTGTCTCTATTGCACATGAGGTTAGCTCAGCGTTTATTGGGGGTCGCTGCTCGCTGGGCTGGGTGCTGTGGGGCACAAGGATGAGCTCGGTCCGTCTTGGTGGGGAGCTCCTTGCCAGCAGAGGGAAGATGCTAAGTAAAGCACTGGGACAGTGGCCACTGTTCCTCTCACTTGTAGCTGGGCATGAGTTTAGGCACAAAGGAAGAAAAGTTGCCACGGAGGACGAAGAGTTTTCTTCTGCCAGACTCCGCACTGCTGCCCTCCACCAGCGGTGCATGCGAGTTCTGGCTTCTCCCTCCTTGCCAACACTGGCTTTCCCTTCTTTAAAATTATAACCATCTACTGGCTGTGAAATACTACTGTTGTGATTGCTTAACAATATGTTTTTATTGATTATTAGAGAAAGAGAGAGAGAGAGAGAGAGAGAGAGAGATGGAAACATCAATGATGAGAGAGAATCATGGATCGGCTGCCTCTTGCACGCCCCCTACTGGGGACCGAGCTTGCAGTCCGAGCATGTGCCCTGACGGGGAATCAAACCAGCGACCTCCTGGGTCGATGCTCAACCACTGAGCACACCAGCCAGCTGCTATTGTGGTTGGATTTCCGTTTCTCTAGCGATTTCGATGTTGAGCATCTATTCATGTGCTCTTGGTCATTTGCATGTGTTTTTGTGTGTCAGTTACTCTTTGGAGAAATGTCCATTCAGGTTCTTTGCCCATTTTTCCGTTGGGTTATATGTCTTTGTTGAGTTATAAGAGTGCTGGATACTAGCTCCTGATAAGGTAAATGATTTGGAAGTATTTTCCCCATCCTGTTGGTTGTTACAGTCAACTAATTGTGACTTTTTATGTTATCTTCCGCCTTGAAATTCTCACTTTAAATTGCAAACTCCCGTTTTGTAGGAGTAAAGCTTTTACTCTAGAGTTTATGAAACCTTTTTATGTTATGCTGTTCTTGTTCAGTGTTAACTTGAAGCTGGACAGATAAAATAGAATTTTTTTATAAACCAGAGTTTATTACACTTGAACTAAAACATGCCTTAACCACAGTGCTGGCAGTTTTAATTTTCCAACTTTATGTGATTGTCTAAAATCATTATTATTTTCATATATTCCTCACTTTGTGATTTTTCTAAAATTACGTCCCTGTATGTCTTAGGGATTTACCTGTGGGATGTGGAAGGCAGGAAATACTTTGATTTCCTGAGTGCTTACAGCGCCGTCAACCAAGGGCATTGCCACCCCAAGATCGTGGACGCTCTGAAGAGCCAGGCAGAGAAGCTGACGCTGACCTCGCGGGCCTTCTACAACAACGTGCTGGGCGAGTACGAGGAGTACGTCACGAAGCTCTTCAACTACCACAAGGTTCTCCCCATGAACACAGGTGAAGGGTCCTGTGCTGTGTTAGCCAAGAGGACAGTTCGTATTTCTGGTCACCCAAGCATTTTAAAGACGAGCCGTTTTCTCTCCGTAGGAGTGGAGGCTGGAGAGACGGCTTGCAAGCTCGCGCGGAGGTGGGGCTACACTGTGAAGGGCATTCCCAAGTACAAAGCCAAGATCGTGTTCGCAGGTCCGTGCACTCCGCCTTCTGCGCCACACACACACACACACACACACACACACACACACACACTTTGCCATTGAACTCTGATGGAATGCTGCTAATGTGTTCGCTTCATGCAGCATATGATACAGTATTGGTTGAATGTTTCATAAAAATTTTCTTTTCTTGGGTTTCTTTCCAAATATTTGTTCACATACGGGATTTTTCTCTCCTAAATAACTTCTTACTCCTCTCTCCCTAGGGCAGTGGTTGGCAAACTCATTAGTCAACAGAGTGGCAAACCGCAGTTTGCCGACCACTGTCCTGGGGTGAGTGACTTTATGAGCTTTCAAAGCTCATCTGCGGCTCGATCCCCAGTGGGGGGCCTGCAGGAGGCAGCCAATCCATGATTCTCTCTCCTCATTGATGGTTCTCTCTCTCCCTCTCCCTTCCTCTCTGAAATCATTAAAAAATATAAAGTGACATATTATTTAAAAGAAAAGAGAACCTCCAGCTCTCTCTCTTACTCCGCACTGTTTCTCTTCCTTCCTTGCATTTACCCCGGTGGAGGGCGCTCATGCGTGTGCTGTATGTCACGGTGTTTCTCGCCTGCTAGAGCGTGAGCCCCCAAGGCCAGGCGTGCAGTCATGGTCTCCATTCTGTCTTTAAGCCCCCAGAGCAGAGCCACACAGGGCTGGGCTCCCTCTCACTTACTCACGAGCTACACGAGGGCGGGATGTTCTGTGCAGAGGCAGGTGGCTGCTGCCGAGCACTCAGTTCTGCCAGGACGGCCACCGTGACTGCATCGCCTGGGGCGTGTGCAGTTCACCCGCAGAACAGCGGCCTGTGGCGTGGATGCCGAAAGGGAAGCTGGGAAACCCCGTGGAGGCTGTTCTCACACACGTTTCCACAGGCGCTTGGGGGCTGGGCGTCGGCGAGGGCCTCCGGGGTCGGGGTGGTTGAGGGGGATCATCGGCCCGCGGCTGCACTGCGCCGGCGTCAGTGGAGAAGCGCCTGCATGGCGCTCGCAGGGCGGCCCTGGTGCCCCAAACCAGGCGTTCCAGACCGGGCTTGGTCACACGCGGAAGCTCGTGCAAGCTCTCACAGCAAAGCCTTGGTTTTCAGAACTCAGACTTCCTACGGCGTTTGGGGGCTGCTTGTAAATGAGGGGTTGGAAGTAATCACTGTTTCTCCTCCAGCTGGAAACTTCTGGGGCAGGACCATGTCTGCCATCTCCAGCTCCACAGACCCTAGCAGCTACGACGGCTTCGGCCCCTTCATGCCGGGTTTCGAGATCATTCCCTACAACGACCTGCCCGCTCTCGAGGTATGGGCCCACAGTAAATGGGCTTAGACTCGGGGGGGGTGGGGTGGCGGGGGGCACGGACCATCTCACTAAGCCAGGCCAGGACTCAGATGCTGTGACGGCCCTTGGTTTCCAGGGGGGAAACCGAGGTCTGTGGTCTAACCTAAGCCAGCCGCGTTAGGTTGTGTCCTGTGTGAGCATTAACCTGCAGAGTAGCCGCTTCATTGCTAGATAAAACCACTCAGTTTTCAGCTAGCTTTTTAAAATTGTGAGTGGAGGACTTATACAATAGAGAGATTCACTTAAAATGGCTTTTAAAAAGGCCATTTTCTCTAATTTTAGTTGCATTTTACTATCCTATTACATAATAAAAGTCTAATATGCAAATCAACCGAACGGTGGAATGACCAGTCGCTATTATGCGCACTGACCACCAGGGGGCAGGTGCTCAATGCAGGAGCTGCCCCCAGCCCGCAGGCCCCAAGCCAGCCAAGGCAGGTGCCAGTGGGAGCCCCTGACCGCCCCGCCAGAGGCCCTGCAGAGGGAGGCGACCGGCGGGGGTTGGGGCCGGTGAGCAGGCGGCACCAGGCTGGCCAAGGCAGGTGCCAGGGGGAGCCGCCCAGATTGCCCTGCCAGTCTCCCCACAGATGGGCCCTGATCACCAGCCAGGCCTAGGACCTTACTCGTGCGTGAATTTCATGCACCGGGCCTCTAGTATACTAGAAAACGTAAGATAGAGTAACTTAAAGCTGAAGTGTTGGAGTTTTTGGTAACTGAATGTCAGAAATGTTATAGTTTGAAGTCAGAATATGATTGAGTGCGAAAACGTAATTTGTATGCTTACTCTTAACAGGAAACTGTGTGTGCTGTGTGGTTTCAGATGTTGAGGTGGCTGGGAAGGAGGTGGCTAACGCGTGCTTACATGCTTTTTGCAGCGTGCTCTTCAGGATCCAAACGTTGCAGCATTCATGGTGGAACCCATTCAGGGCGAGGCGGGCGTCATTGTCCCCGACCCAGGCTACCTGATGGGCGTGCGTGAGCTCTGCACCAGGCACCAGGTGGGCTGCTCCTGCCTCACCCCCTTTCTCACCTCACCCCCTTTCTTACCTCACCGGCCTCACCCCCTTTCTCACCTCACCCCCCTTTTCACCTCACCTGCCTCACCCCTTTTTCCCACCTGCCTCACCCCCTTTCCCACCTCACCCCCCTTTCCCACCTCACCCCCTTTCCCACCTCACCCCCTTTCCCACCTCATGCCCTTTCCCACCTCACCCCCTTTCCCACCTCACCCCCTTTCTCACCTCACCTGCCTGCATCTCAGGGTTCAGCTGGGGATACATGCAGAGATTGCCTGACCTTCCCACTAGGGGGAGACAGCCTTCCTGGAGCTTCAGAGCTCTGAGCAGCTGGCACAGAGCCCACTTTTACTGGCTGTGGAAACCGGTGGACCCTGGGCCTCAGAGTTGCAACCCTCCCCTCCCCTCTCCTTCCCCCTCCTTCCCCCTTCTCCCCCCTTCTCAGCATTTGCCCCTGATTCCTCCCAACCTTTGTCCTCTGTGCCAGCATTCAAGTTCTCTCCGCCTCCTCCCACCAAGCTAGTAAATATTTAATAGGAAGTCGATGTTTAATAACTGTTGGTGGAATAAACAAGTGAATTAATTGTTTCTAGAGATTAGCTCTGTTCAGAAACCCCCACAAAGGTCTTACCTGCTGTTAGTTCCTCTCCTCCCTGGGGGACCGAGCAGATGGCCTCGGGCTGGGGGCCGGCACAGGAGGTGGTGGCGTGTGCAAGTTTCAGAGCACACTTCTTCCTTTTTAAAGCATCTTTTTTATTTGATCTTCATTGTTGGAAGTATTACAGATGTCCCCTTTGTTTGTGTTTTCTTTTTCCCCATTGACCCCCTCTGCCACGTACCCACCCTTCCCAGGCCTTCACCACTTCATCTGTGTCCATGGGTTATACATATATTCTATGTATATAAAAGGCTAATATGCAAAGTGTCCCCTCGGGAGTTAGACCAGGAGACCTGCAGTTTGATCACTTGCTATGATATATGCTGACCACCAGGGGGCGACGCAGAACAAAGGAAGGCCCCAGCCGGCAGCCGGGGAAGGAAGGCCCAGGCCTGCAGCCGGAAGGTCCTGATCGGCCCTGATCACTGGCCAGGCCTAGGGACCCTATCCGTGTATGAATTTCGTGCACCGGGCCTCTAGTCCTATCTAACGAAAGGGTAATATGCAAATAGAGTGAATGGCAGAACAACCGAACAATCAAAGCATAATATGCTAATATATTAAGGCTGCTCAACTGCTTGCTATGACATGCACTGACCACCAGGGGGCAGGCAGTCAACTGGTTGACCAGTCGCTATTACGTGCACTGACCACCAGGGGGCAGATGCTCCAACTGGTAGGTTAGCTTGCTGCTGGGGTCCGGCTGATCAAGACTGAGTGAGATGGGCCGGACACGCCCTGGAGGCCTCCCATGGTCCCTCCCTGGCCTGATCGTGCACCTGTGGGGTCCCTCAGTCTGGCCTGTGCCCTCTCACAATCCAGGACCCCTTGGGATGTCAAGAGAGCTGGTTCCACTGACAACCCGCAGGCCACTCCCCTTGGGAGGGCACCAGACGCAGGGCTCATGGCTGGTGAGTGCCGCTGTGGCAGCGCGAGCCTCTCCCGATCGGGACTGATTGGGTGCGAGCCCACGGCAGGGGCCAGGATGAGTGGGAGCAGCAGGTAGGAGCTGCAGGTGGCATTGGACGGTGGGTTTCGGCCTCATCCCTGCAGGCCACCCAGGGGGACCCCACCTGTGCACGAATTCGTGCACCGGGCCTCCAGTGTGTATATAAGTTCCCTGGCTAATCACTCCTTTCCAATCCCGCACCTGCCTTCCCTCTGAAATTCCATAGCACACTTCCTAAAATAAACATTTTTATTGATTTTTAGAGAGAGAGGGAGAGAGAAACATTGGTGTAAGAGGGTGTGAGAGAAAAACAGCTATTGACTGCCTCCTACACACCCCCTATTGGGGATTGAGCCCCAGCCTGGGCTTGTGTCCTGACTGGGAATGGAACCGGCAATGTTTCGGTACACAGGACAGTGCCCAGCCCACTGGGCCACACTGGCCAGGGCTCAGCACACGATTGAAATTGCATGGCTGGTGACAACATTTTCACCAACCTCCTCTGCGTGGGGATCAGGGAATGAAGGTTACTGTTTCCCTAGGGAAACGAAATGGATAACTAACATTGGTGTGTGTTTTTCCGATAGGTCCTGTTTATTGCTGATGAGATACAGACGGGACTGGCCAGGACAGGTAGATGGCTGGCAGTCGACCATGAAAACGTCAGGCCTGACCTCGTCCTCCTGGGCAAGGCCCTTTCCGGGGGCCTGTACCCGGTAAGGACTGTTAGCCCTCTTCCCTCCGCTCACGGATGCTGTTCCACCGCCGATGGTGACGGCAGTGCTGTCTCTCCTGTAGTCTGGGTTCACGTGGTGCTGTCGGTCACCCAGAACACGTGCCGGCTCCGTGGGCGGCCCACTTGGTTAATTGTAACTGCGGAACCGGTGGGCCATGGACTTGGCTGCGGTGTTGGCTTTGGATGGAACATTGTACCGTGGAAGTGTCCCCGCGGACCCCATGCTCTCCCGTTGTCAGGAACAGAGCAGGACTGACTGTTTAAGGCCATGGCCATGTCATGTAGAGAGGAGAAGGAAAGCGGGTTCGTGGGAGCCCTGCTCCTGGGTGTCCTCAGAGCCCTCAGTCTATGGTATGGGTGGGAGGGCGCGAAGGGGGGTGGAGCACGGCTTCCTAAGCAGCGAGAGCCCCCCCCCATCCCCCACCCCGAGTGGGAAGAATCCTCACTCAGTCGTTGCAGAAGCAGCTGACGTCTTGGTCCCAACGCTGCTGTCCTGGGCCGTAGCCGTGTGCGAGGAGGTGCCCGGGTGGCGGCGGGCGTGCGGGCTTGTCCCGCAGGAAAGGTGTCGACATGCAGCTCCTGTTGCTGGAGCTTCTGTCCGGGTCGCTGTCGGCTCGGGGGTGTCTGCTCCGGCGCGCGGGAACCCGCGTGTTCGTGGGAGGGGGTGGCAGCACTGACTCTCTCCCAGGTGTCGGCGGTGCTGTGTGACGACGACATCATGCTGACCATCAAGCCCGGGGAGCACGGCTCCACGTACGGGGGCAACCCTCTGGGCAGCCGCGTGGCCATCGCCGCCCTCGAGGTAAGCCTGGTGCAGCCGCACGCCCATCCCTGGGGTTGGGTAGCAGTGACTGGACGTGAGCCGTTGGTGTCACGAGAAATGTCGTAAGACAGCTGCGTGTCACAGAGCCCGGGAGCAGGGGCCCAGAGACGGGGTCTCCCGTGGGCATCGCCATCCACAGTGCCTGCTGTGGTCCTGTGGGCACGGGGGGCCCTCCCTGAGCCCAGCAGGCCTCTGGCTTAGTGTGCATGGCGCTTTTAAGTGTTTGTTTGAACACTTTCAGATTTATTATGTAAAATTATGTCATCCCTCAGGTGGACTTCTTAGAGAAAAAAAATAAGTGAACTATTACAGTTAAAAAATTACCGTATTTTCCGACGTATAAGACGACTGGGCGTATAAGATTTTCCTGGGTTAAAACGTCGTCTTTGCCGAAACCGATTTAGCTCAGTGGATAGAGAGTCAGCCTGCGGACTGAAAGGTCCCGGGTTCGATTCCGGTCAAGGGCATGTACCTGGGTTGCAGGGCACATCCCCAGTAGGGAGTGTGCAGGAGGCAGCTGGTCGATGTTTCTCTCTCATCGATGTTTCTAGCTCTCTATCCCTCTCTCTTCCTCTCTGTAAAAAATCAATAAAATATATTTAAAAAAAAAAAAGTCGTCTTATACGCCGGAAAATACGGTAGTCCAATATATCAATCCATTATATCTAATCCCATCAATATAGTCCAATATACCGTATTTTCCGGCGTGTAAAATGACTTTTTAACCCAGGAAAATCTTATACACCCAGTCGTCTTATACGCCGGAAAGTATGGTAAACTACATTTAGCCCATTGGTTTATTCAACTAATAAGAAACTATGTTTGTTGTATTTAACGCGTTGGACCCATATTTGCCCTGCTGTCAGGTGGGTGATGGTTGTGACTGAGGCAGGCTGTCTGCGCTCACCTGTAGGTAGAACTCGCTGGTCTGGGCTTGAGGAGAAAACGTTAGAGCCTTTGCTCGCTCCTCTGCGCATGCTCCACATTCCCTCCGAGGAACGGCGCCGAGAGGCGGGCTGAGCCGCCCACTGTGGGTTCCTCGCAGGTTTTGGAAGAAGAGAACCTCGCGGAGAACGCGGACCGCATGGGCGCCCTCCTGAGGAACGAGCTCATGAAGCTGCCCTCGGACATCGTGGCCGCCGTGCGCGGGAAGGGGCTGCTGAACGCCATCGTCATCCGGGAGACCAAAGGTGCGGGCGCCCTTCACTTCAGCTGCTGCCAGTCCTCCCCCGAGGGCATTAGAGGGAGTGGAGGGAGGTGGGAGGAGGAGGGGAGAGAGAGGAACATCAGAGAGAGAGACACATCTGGCTGCAACCCAGCTACGTGCCCTTGACCGGGAATCAAACCCATGACCTTTGGGTGCGAGGGCGACGCTCTAGCCGCTGAGCACGCGGCCGGGCCGGAAGGCATTTTCACAGGAAGAGCTAACACGTGGCATTTTATCTGGTTTTGGGGTTCCTCGGAGACCGCTGCCTGGCCGCCTAGGGACCAGCTCTTTTAGGCTGAGGGTCCCCTGATCCATTTAACAGTCCTGGAAATGCAGTCTTTCCCGCGTGACGGCACCTGGACGTCACCTGCCCTGCTTGTGCGCTAAAGACGCTGGTTATCGCCCTCGGCCAGCGAGGCCGCTGGGAGATGTGTGCTCCTGTCAGTCCTCGCGGCGCACCGGCCCTACGTGGCCTCTGCCGCCCTTGCCTGCCGCCGTGACCTCATCCGCGGAGGCTGCGGGGACGGAGGGGACGTGCGCGGTGGAGGACGTGAGGCAGCTGGCGGCCCCTTGACTGGCTGCTCGGTTTGAGGGGAGCACCGGCTGGGTTCCTTGTAGTCATGCTTCCCTTAAAGTGGGGCGTTCAGAACCACCTGGGGCTTACAGACGTTCATCCTCGCCTCGCCCAGCCCGCAGGCTCTGATTGGATGGGTCTGGGTGCCCGGCCTGAGCGATGGCAGCGCCCCTCCCACAACCAGGAGGCGCATGCCCTGTCGGATGTGGTGGTTGCTGGGCTTGGGGCATTGCTCGTTCTGTGCCAGTTACAGTCTGTATCGCACCCTCATTCTTTCTGTACCGGTTCCTCCTGTAATGAGTACAGCAGTCCCCACACGTAATTTTTTTTCTTTCTTTATGAAAAACTAACGAGAACCTCATGTCTGATTAGGCCACTCAAGCCTCGTTCTGCGCTGGCTGACAGGTAGCTTCCTTTTAAGGCCAGGACCGAGCGTGCAGCCCACGCCCGTCTTGCTGGAGCGGGACACGGGAGGCCGTTTGCAGGCCGCACCTGCCCAGGACCTGCAGGGAGTGCTGAGCGTTTACCAGCTTATCTCTGACCAGTGTGCCTGTTTCTCCTCAGATTACGATGCTTGGAAGGTGTGTCTGCGCCTCCGAGATAATGGACTTCTGGCCAAGCCCACCCACGGGGACATCATCAGGTTCGCGCCTCCGCTGGTGATCAAGGAGGACGAGGTCCAGGAGGCCGTGGAGATCATCAACAAGACCATCCTGTCCTTCTGAGGGGCCCCTGCTTTCTGAGGGGCCTGCTTCCTTGGGGGTGGAACCAGCTTCCCTGGGGCGGGGCCAGCTTCCATGGGGCGGGGCCTGCTTATCCAGTGGCGGGGCCTGTTTCCCCGGGGGCGGGGCCTGTTTCCCCGGGGGCGGAGCCAGCTGGGCTGGCAGCTCGGCCACATCCTCAGAGCCTCTGTGTTGCTGCTCTCAGCGCGGGCACATTCCACTCCCCGTGTCAAGGACCTTTTTAAATAGACGTCTTTTCAGCTCACGCACTAGCAGGGCATTTTGAACCACGCAGGTTGCTGTGTGAGAATGTGATGGCGTGTGGTCACGTATGTGCGTGCTGAGTGAAATGCTCCCTCTGTGTAGGCGGCCTTTTCCTCAAGCCCGTGTGGTTTTACAGGTTTCACCCTGTCCCTGCTGTGTGGCTGTATTGTGTTTAAACAAGCTGTGCGGGGCTTTACATAGACTGCTCTACCCTATACAGTTGAACCATAATCACTGAGTTTTAGGAAGGGTTAGAGGGTTAAGCTTGTGTAAAGGACTAGGTTTAAATAAACTTGACATTAGCCAGCACCAAGACGTGCCATTATTTTGAATGAAGAATTAATGTTCAACATTCCCAAATTATGTTTTAGTGTTGGTAAAATTTGTAAAAAATACTTGTTTTCAGTTTTTCTTTAAATTTAAAATAAAGCTGATATTTAAAACGTCAGCTTTGTGATCAGCGTGCTGTTACCAGCGTGCATGTGCTGACCGCCTGCACTGCAGGTCTTTGAGAATGTGCTTTGCTTGCTTAACTTCCTGTTTCTAAGAGCAGTTCCGTTTCTGTGATCTCTGCAAGAACACACACTGAAAAGCAAGTCTCCCGGGACACCCCACCCCTCCCGCGGCAATCGCCTTTCTGTGCGGGCCTCCAGGGGGCACATCTGTGCGGCCTCTGCGGCGGCCTCCTGGGGGACACAGCCCCTGGGGGGCACACCTGTGCAGCCTCTGGGGCGGCCTCCTGGGGGGCACACCTGTGCGGCCTCTGCGGCGGCCTCCTGGGGGGCACAGCTGTGTGGGCCTCTGGGGTGGCCTTCTGGGGGCATACCTGTGCGGCCTCTGCGGCGGCCTCCTGGAGGGCACAGCTGTGTGGGCCTCTGGGGTGGCCTCCTGGGGGCATACCTGTGCGGCCTCTGCGGCGGCCTCCTGGGGGGCACAGCTGTGTGGGCCTCTG
This sequence comes from Ia io, assembly GCA_025583905.1. Classification (NCBI taxonomy): domain Eukaryota; kingdom Metazoa; phylum Chordata; class Mammalia; order Chiroptera; family Vespertilionidae; genus Ia; species Ia io. The sequence goes on along the minus strand of JAJQQW010000012.1, from coordinate 1,774,149 downwards.
GGGTGGCCTCCTGGGGGCATACCTGTGTGGCCTCTGCGGCGGCCTCCTGGGGGGCACAGCTGTGTGGGCCTCTGGGGTGGCCTCCTGGGGGCATACCTGTGCGGCCTCTGCGGCGGCCTCCTGGGGGCACCCACAGGTGTGCTGTGAATGCGTATGGGCACATTTGGACCAGGCGGTTTTTCACTCTTGAATACAGCGTGTGGCCGCTGTTCCGTGTCGGTGCCGCAGTGGGAGTGTTTCTGTGGCCGGGGCCCTCGAGATGACTGCTGTGTCCAGGGAACTCGCTCCCTGTGCCCTTCGGTCCTGAGCCCCTCTGAGCAGCACGGAGCTCCTGGCTAACGTGCGAGCCGGTGGGTGCAGGAGGGCCGCTCATACAGTGGCTTATGGTCTGGGTGGGGTTTCTGGTTGGATGTCTGCAGGGGCTAGACATGTTATATGACACACGGAAGGTCAGGTACCATTTCACAGATGAGGAAACCAAGGCTCAGAGAGAGAAACTTGCCTTAGGTCATTGGAACAGTAAGTAGTGAGCCGGGTCGGTGTGGCTCTGGTTGAGCCTCATCCCATGAACAGGAGTCAGGGTTCGATTCCCGGTCAGGGCACAGGCCCCGATTGTGGGCTCACCCCCAGGAAGAGGCGTGCAGGAGGCAGCGATCGATGAAATAGTGAATGATGGGGCCCGGGGCCAGTGGGCTGGACAAGGTTCTGGGGGAGGCAGTTGGCAGCCCAGGTGCCCCGGCGGGGGTGGGGGGGAGGGGGGCGGGGCGGGGGGACGGCTCCCTTTGTCTTGAACTTGGCTGAGAAGCTCAGGTGTGTAAAAGCATTCCAATTCGGTGCTAACTTGGGGGCTGGATTCTTGAAGACACCACCAGGAGCTATTAAGATGAATAATATATACACATGCAAGAGCAGCTTCGTCGGTTTAGGAGAAACTCTTTAAAACATATTTCAATGCTTTGCCATTTAATGCAAGTGTGATGGCTCGGGGGTTTTACTAGCTCCCAGCCTTTCTTTTGATTAACTTGCAAATGAGATTTCTCCCCCCCGCCCCACGCATGGCCCAGTCCCTCACATCGTTAATGAAACATCTGGGCGTTAGGATTTGCATCGCGATACGGAGCAGATGGCAGGGGAAGAGGTGGGGGCAAGGCAGAGCCTGGTCAAGGCCGCCGCGGTGGGCCTCCAGCTCCGCTCCCATGGAAATGCAGCCGAGGGCCTGGGGGCTCCTGGTCTTGGCGGCCTTTCCCGAGGCGGGTGGGGAAGACCTTCCTCCCTGAGACGGAAAGGGAGCCCCAATCTCTTCTACCTCAAAATGTTTTTTAAAAATATTTGAATTATTGGTTCAATTAATATCTAAATTATTGATGTCAGAGGGGAAGGGAGAGGGAGAGAGAAACATCCGTGATGAGAGAGAATCACGGATCAGCTGCCTCCTGCACGCCCCCCACTGGGGATGGAGCCCACAACCCGGGCATGTGCCCTGACCGGGAATCGAACCCTGACCTCCTGGTTCATAGGTCGAGGCGCAGCCCCTGAGCCAGGCCGGCCGGTATCTCTTCACGAGTGGTCCCCGGAGGGGGTCTCGGTCTGACTCCGGTCAGCAGCCTGAGAGCCCTTAGTGGAGCGGCCCGGGCCCCCCAGGAGGCTTCCCACAGAGACAGCAGGAAAGCTGCCCCGGTGCGTGAGGCTCCCACTCCCCCTCGGGTTTTAGACCCTCCTGTGACTCAGTTCCCCCTAGAATCAGTTCCTCCGCAATGGGAGGCCCCATTTCTGTGGAGGGGGCTCTGGGCTCTGGGTGAATGGCAGGGCTGTGGCCAGTTGCCCCTCACCCCAAGATCCAGCACCCCTAACCCAACCAAACCTGCGCCAGCACCACTGGCAGGCGCAGAGCCCGGCACGTTGGGGCGACAGGGGGCGCTGTCCGCAAAGCTTTGCTCGGGCCACCCGGAGCCGCAGCGTGTGCGGCGGTGCAGGAGGTGCAGGGCCGCCCCCCTCCCCGGCAGCCCGCCCAGGCCTGGCACTGGCCGGGAGTGCACTGTGTGTTGTACAAGATGAGGATGAGGATGAAGAACAGCTCTTAAAGGTGCTCCTTGTAGGAAATTGGAAAACGTAAAAGCAAATCGCCCAGGCCGCGCCTGCAGTCCCGAACCCCGCCTGCAGCCCCGCAGGGTCGGCAGCTGGCAGACCCAGGCCGGGAGGGCAGCTCTGTCTTCAGGTGGGAGCTGAGGTGGGCCCCGCGGAGCCTGCTGCCCAGCCAGCCCAGCCTGTGGGGTGGAGGCAACAGCAGTGACCGGAGGCCTCCAACCCGAGTGGTTGGTGGGGGTGGTGAGCACACCCCAGCCGGTTCCAGAGCTGGGGGAGGCAGTGTCCACCCCGTCCGTGCCCTGCCTGTGCCCCAGCCCCAGCCCATCTCGGGGGGGTGGGGGGGGGGGGTGGTCACCCTCTGGGAGGGTCCCCAGCCCATCTGGGGGCGGGTCACCCTCTGGGAGGGTCCCCAGCCCACCTGGGGGGGTCACCCTCTCCGGAGAGGACCTGCTAGCTTGCCCTTTGGCACAGCCTGGCTCTGGCGGGGGAAGGGCTTGGCCGGTCTGGAGCAGCAGCCCTGGGGAGCCTCCTTTAGCTGCTCTGTCTCAGGCTGGGGAGCTCTGGGTCCTTGGGGAGCACTGGGGTGCGGGCAGCGTTGGGCTGCAGGAGCCTGGCCCGTTCCGGCTGGCTGGCTGCCCTCCCACCTCCAGAGCAGGCGGTCTGGTGGGCACACCCCCTGCGGGCACAACCCTGCGGGCAGCCAGCCTGGCCTGTCTGCGGCCCGGCCCCGCCCTTTTCCAGCCACTCTCCCCGGGAAAACGAGGCCCACGCCCCCCGGGCTCTGAGCGCAGCTTTGAAGGGGGCGCTGAGGCCGAGTCAGAACCACCCGCAGTAAACAGCTGAGGACCCAGCTCGGCCGGCGGGAGGCTGGCGGCTACAAAGAGACACTGTGCGGCCCAGCAGAGGGCCCATTCAGCTCTCCCGGGGCGGGACTCGCCTGCTAATTAGGTGGGAGAACCCTAGTGGGTGGGCTGCAGGGAGGGGCGGGCGGGCAGGGGAGCTGTGCCCGTGGGGAGGAGCCCACTGGTCAGACCAGCTAGACCCAGGGCCCAAGGCCAGCCCTGCTGACCAGCTAGCTGCTCCAGACCGCGCAGGGAGTTGGGGGGAGGGCGGGGGACACGGCCTGTCCCTCTGGGACCCCCCATGAGTGGACAGAGCCCGGCACTGGGCGGGGCTTAGCATCTGCCAGACCCTGCCTGTGCCTTCAGCTCGCTGCCCCTCAGCATCCTGCTGCCCGGGGTTGGGGTGCAGGCACTGAGAAGGGGACCCCTCAGCTCTGGGGTGGCTGGGGGTCCAGGGGCAGGGCACACCCCACAAGCAGGCTGTGCCTTTCCTCAGGGCGCTGGGCACATGCTCTCACATGCTTCGTGTGCCCTGTGGTGAGAAAGGTGTGGAAAGGTGAGTCTGTCACCTCCCTCACAGCCCGAAGGTGCTGTTATCCCCATTGCACAGGGGAGAGAAACTGAGGCTCCACGAGGGTAACTGCTTAGCCTAGGCCACACGGTGCCGGGCCGGCCTTTCCCCACGATTCTGCCTGTGGGGTGGTCGGCCCTGGGCACTCGACACTGTGGGAACCGCCCAGGGATTCAATGGTGCGTCCCTGTTCCAGCCCCGGTCCAGCCTAGATAACGTCTCGCTACCTTCCCACGCGTCCTCACCGCACGGCATGGGGGACCTGCTGCCGGGCCCCCCAGAGCTCCGGGTGGGGAGGTGAGGGACAGTCCCCCAGAGGTGCTGATGGACAGGCCCTCGGAGGGCCCGGCACTTCCTGGGAGAGGGGCCCCTCTGTGCGGGGACCCCCCATGCGCAGCAGTGCCGCCTGTCCCATGTGGCAGTGGGCGGCCGAGAGGCATTTCAGGACCTTCCAGGAGACACTGCTGCTCCGGTGACACATCGGCTCGTTGGCTGAAAAATAGTCGGAGGGGATCCTGCTGGCACCTGACTGTGCCCGCCTCTGTGCCAGCTGGCGCGTGGCAGGGCTTGTTTGGAGGGTGGTAAGTGGAGCCCAAGGTGGGGAGGAGTGGGGCACGCAGCTGCCTGGCTTAGGGCCTGAGACTGCGCAGTGCGCGGGGGGTGGGGTGGGGTGGGGGGGACCCCTCCAGGGGCAGCGAAAGGGCGCGCTGCCCAAGCAGGGTCAGGGTCCTGGGCAGCATCGCTCCTGGGCGGGACCCTCAGGCTCTGCAGCAGGTGTCTCGGTGGCGGTGATGGGCCGACCACTGGCCCCGGCGCAGCCCAGCCCAGCGCGCCCCCCCCCCCCCCCATCGCTGCACTGCCCATTGCGGTCCGTCCCTCAGGGAGGCTCTGCGCGCCTGCCACAGGCCTGGCCTCCTCCCGCACAGAGATTCCTGTGGGAATTACCCCCTCGGAGGAAGGGGCCCATTGTCTCTCTCAGGGACCAGGAAGCGAGTGCGGGGACAGGTGAGAAACGAGGGGGCCTGCCGAGCGAGGAGAGGTCCCCAGAGCAAGTTGCAGTTTGGATGGGAAAGTGGGCTGTGTGCCTGGAGGCCGGGAGGCTGCTTCCCGCTCCGGGCGGTCGGCAAAGCTGGCTGGGCTGTGAGGCTGCGGAGCCCAGAAGGCCCCGGGTGTCCGCGGGGCCAGGGAAGCTGATCTGCTTCGCTCCCGCCGCCCTGGGTGTGCATGAAGGATCGTGGGTGGTGGAATCCGCAATGAGAGGCCGTGGAGATGAAGGTGACTTCCTCACCCTCGGAGATCTTACTCTTGAAATGAGACTGCTTTTCAGAGCTGGGAGACGTGAAGAGAGCAGGCCCGTGACCTTGAGCTGTGTCGCCCCTTATCAGGTCTGCGGGGTCTCAGGGACCCCTGGCTGGCTGGGAGGTTAGCTGTGTGCTCGAGGGGCTCGCCTGGGGCACCTCGGTTGCAGGCTTGATTCTGGCCATGGTCGGGGCTCGTGTGGGAGGCAACCTATCGATGTCTCTCTCACATCGATGTCTCTCTCTGTCTCTCCCCCTCCCTTCCACTCTCTCTAAAAATCAATAAAAAAATATCCTCAGGTGAGGATTAACAACAAAAGAAAAACAATAATAAAAGATAGTTAAAAATATGTTTTATTGATTTCACAGAGAAGAAAGGAGAGAGAGAGGGATAGAAACATCAATGATGAGAGAAAATCATGAATTGGCTGCCTCCTGCATGCCCCACACTGGGGATGGAGCCCGAAACCCAGGCATGTGCCCTGACCGGGAATCGAACTGTGACCTCCTGGTTCATAGGTCGATGCTCAACCCCTGAGCCACACTGGCCAGGCCACCTTCTGCCATTTTGATCTTCACAGCTTCTGGGGTGCCAGTCCTGGTGTTGACGCTGCAGGTCATGTGACCCAGGCACCACGTGACCCTCCCACCTTCATAGCCACCTAATCTCAGGAATTCGAGCCTCAATTAAGCAGGACCCTCCACGGGAAGGGCTTTGCTGTCCCTCAGCCCTGACCCCTGACGGGCGTTGTCGATGTCGCAGCCTTCCGGACAGTGCTCAGGGCGGCAGTTCCCTCCCGCTATGCCAGGTGCCTCTTGTTCCCAGTGATTTATTGTGCTCACAACACTGACGCCTGCAGGGAACTGTGGACTTATTCGGTGCAGGGGTGGGTGGGGGAAACCGGAGAGTCCGAGTCAGGAGGGTGTGTGGAGGAGTGTAGAGAGCGCCTGGGAAAGGCCCCTGAGCTGATTGTCATCTGAATCCAGTGGCGTTGGCAGAGCCATGCTCTGGAAACATACCTTGCCAGAGGCAGGTATGTTGTCAGCCTGACCTTTAGCTCAGGCGCCGGGGGGGGGGGGGGGGGTGGGGGTGGGTTTCATTATCTAAGTTCAGCCAGGCACCAGGAATGGATGCAGTTATCCGGGTCCAGCCAGGAGTGACAATTACAAAGAAGCCACAAGATTGAAGAATTGCAGTTTGATCTTTAACCAAGATTTCACATAATTTCCTTTATCTTAAGCTTTAGTAAAACTTCCTGGTATCATATTGTATAAAATAAATGTGCTGCGCCAGCTCTGGGTCACTGTCTCTCCATCAGAGGACAGCTGTCCCACCTGGCCCCCGCTTTTCCCTTCTGTCTCTGTGTCTGTCTCTTTCTTTCATTTTCTCAATCCCTAGCCGCCCCTCCTCAGGATTCGTGGACCACTCTCTAGCCATGCTGGACGTGGTGAAAGAGAGAATACTTATAGAGGAGGCGGGAGGCGGCTCCCCTGATTTCCTCAGCACCCCGGCTCCTCCTCACCCGCATCTTGGACCATCCACAGACCACCGCAAGGAAAGGTGAGGGGTTCGTTTCAGAAACTGACCAGCACGGTCAGTTCCAGCAGAGTGTGTAGCGCCCTGGCCTGTCCCTCGCCAGCATGGAGCCTGGGCTGTGCGGGACCTGCCCCTTTCCTGTGACCGGGGTGGGGTGAGGGTGAGGAGCAGCCAGGCGTGGGGCGGCCTGAGTGAGCCCACACGAAGCCCTGGGACACGTTAGCTCTCCGTGGATGGTGGCTGTGTACAAAAGACACGGGAATTTCTCAGTTTCGTGAGCCGGGAACAAAGCACCACGTGTCTGTCCGGCCAGAATCTCTGCCGTGTGTGCGTGGCTCACACCCCGTGGACCGCTGTGGCCATCCTTGGTGAGCAAGAACCGCACCTCCAACCCATCGCTACGTAGCACCTAGGCCGTTTGGTACAACGGGGTGGTCTGTGGGAGCCAGAGATATTCCCAGGGTGCTTTGCTGCTGGGGCAGTCTCAGAGGCCTGGCCTGATGGTTTTGTGTCCACTGGGCTCCGTGCAAACACTGGTGCTGAGGAGCTGGCCAGGCCCAGGAATCTGGTTGCGATGTGGTGTGGCCCACCCGGTCCGTGGGGGGAGGTCCCTCCCGGGCAGAGCTGCACTGTCACAAGGTGGGGGAGGGCCCTGCCCGCACAGGGAGTGAGTGGCCCTCCGTTCTGCCCACCCTGTGCCCGTCACCACGGGGCCCTTGTCCTAACCTGCCTGCCTCTTTGCCCCATTGTCTGGGCAGCCGTCCCCGAAGCCGAGTGCTGTCCGTGGCTGTCCCGGCCCATAAACACTCGTAAAACTCTGGGGAACAAGAGGACTTTCTGTTGGTGGCGACTCCAGCCCAGGCCATTAAGTCTGTCCCGGCAGAGGCTGGGGCCTGGGTGGCTGAGCTCACAGGCTTTGTGCAAGCCTCCAATTAGGGTCCCCTCGGCCGGCATGGTGAAGGGGCGAGGGTGGAGGGGCGAGGGGTGGAGGGGCGAGGGGTGAGGGTGGAGGGGCGAGGGTGGAGGGGCAAGGGTGGAGGGGCGAGGGGTGGAGGGGCGAGGGTTGGAGGGGCGAGGGGTGAAGGGGTGAGGGTGAAGGGGCGAGGGGTGGAGGGGCAGAGGGGTGAGGGGCGTGGGGATCATGCAGGACCTGCGTCAGGATTCTCCCCCCGTGGGAGGGGGGGCTGGAGGGCCATAGACCTCCAGAGTGAAACTCGTCCCAGGAGGCCTGTGTCAACAACAGTAGTGGTGCCCGACTTTTTCTTCTTTTTTTAAAATTCCCATCGATTCCCAGAGAGCGGGAGGGAGGGAGGGGGAGCGAGAGGGAAACATTGATGGGAGAGGGACATGGGTTGGTTGCCTCCTGCCCCCACCCTGCCTGGGGCCAGGATCAAGCCTGCAGCCCAGGTGCTGCCCTTGGCTGGGGTGGGACCCAAGACCCTTCGGCCCCTGGGCTGAGCCGCCGGCCAGGCAGTGGTCAAAGCTGGTCTGCGCCGGCCTCGGGCTCGGCTCTGGGACGTCCCCGGGGTCTCCTCGGGGATCCTCACGCCGTCCCCCCTGCGGGGCTGCCCCTCAGGTGAGGAGCCTCAGGCCCGGAGGCCGGGGAAGGTGCCGAGGTGGTCAAGTTCCAGGGTCTGAGGCAGCTGTCCCTGTCCCTGCTTGAACCGGGGCTGTCGAGCTGTCAATCACGGTATGATAGTCACGCTATTTTACCAGAACATTTTCCTTCCGGACCCTGAAGGAACACACGCTCATGATGGAGAACTGGAAAACCAGGGGAAGACAGGGAGACACGACAGGCTGCTCGTCACACCCCTCGGGGAAGACCGCGGCGGCACTGGCACACGTCCCTCCATCCCACGGCGGCCCAGGGACACATCCCTTCCTCACGGCGCGGGTGGGAGGACTCCCGTGTATGTCACGCACCTTAGGGCAAAGCTGGCCGAGGTTCCCGGAACCCGTGGACCGTGCTCTGAGGACGGAGGCTCTCCCCCATACCCCGCGGGGACAGAGGCTCTCCCGCATACCGATGGACGGTCCATCACGGCCGCAGGTAGAGCGTGGCCCCTGCTCTCCACACCGCTTTATAATCTTTTTTTTTATTTTTAATATTTTATTGATTTTTTACAGAGAGGAAGGGAGAGGGATAGAGAGTTAGAAACATCGATGAGAGAGAAACATCCATCAGCTGCCTCCTGCACACCCCCCACTGGGGATGTGCCCGCAACCAAGGTACATGCCCTTGCCCGGAATCGAACCCGGGACCCTTCAGTCCGCAGGCCGACGCTCTATCCACTAAGCCATACCGGTTTCAGCGCTTTATAATCTGCTCCCACTTCCTCACTGGGGGGACACCTTCCCATCGGTGTTGAATCCTCTCCCATCATTAAGGTCACGGCTGTGTGACATTCCACCATATCAACGGGCCAGGAGAGTCAATGACTTCCATTTCCTTGGCCACACAGAAGGTTTCCGTTGAACCGGTTAATTAATTCATTCCTCCAGCCCACACTCCCGGGACACCCACGCCGTGCGGAGAAGGGGCCCGGCTTCCACGTGCCGGCCCGCCCCTCCCGTCCCACCTCCCACCGTGGGCAGGTGCTCGCTGGCCCCGAGGGGGCGGCGCTTGGTGAACAGGGTGGCGGGCAGCGTCTTAGTCTTTTGAACTCGACCCCAAAGAGCCATCGCGGTAACACGAGAGACGAGCCTTATTCAGCCTCCACCAGGGCCTCCCCACCGACGGCCACCAGCTGTCTCCCTGTGAGGTCGGGCTGTGAGTGGGTGGATCTAGCCAGGCCGTCCGCGTGCCGGGGCGTGGGGAGTGAAGCCGCAGACCAAGCGGCCGAGGGTGGCCACTATTTCCCGCGGAGGCAGTGCCCGGACGGATGCTGTCTTCACTGCAGCGTGGGCAGCGGAGGGTGCTGGAGAAGCAGGTCTGATGGACAGACGGAGACGGACAGGGGAAGCAGGAGTCCTGCTGGTTCACCCCGGGCCCATCCGCCTGGAAAGCCCTCCGTCGAGGTGACTAGCTTGGACGTCGGAGCGTGGGCGCTTGCTTTACGGAAGTCTTGCTTTCCCGATCAAGTCAGAGTGCATTTGCTTTAGGAAAAGGGGGACGGCCACCCTGTTACAGTTCCTGTCTCAGTGCAGCAAGGCGGGTGGATGAGGCATCGGTTGATTCCAGAGAGAATTCGAGGCTGTCAGTGCGGAAAAGTGGAAAAGGCGGTCCTGCACTCCCGTCTGGTGGCCGGCGGAGGGGGGAAGGGTGGTTGGGAAGAGTGGGTTGTCAGAGTGGAGACTGTCCCAGCTGAGGGGCCCCAGTGAGGCCCCGGAGTGGCGAGTGGCGTCACGAAGGGGAGGGGGAGTCAGGGATCCGGTGGCTCAGGCCCCGGTGTGCTGGGGGGTGTCTGGACAGGAGGGTGTCATCTGGGAGTTTACCGCTGTAGTGACAGCTCATGGCGAGGGCCACGGGGGGCCCCAGGCCACGGGGTGGGGGGGGCAGGGCAGAGCGCAGAGGTGCCCGGCGAGGGGCTGTCCTGATGGGCGGGGCTCTCCCCCTCCCCTGGCTGCCAAGCCTGAGGCTGGGGCCTCAGTGGAGGCTCCGTGGGGGAGGTGGGTGTCTGCAGTGGAGGGTTCTCCGGTCCTTCAGCGGAGGCCCAGGGCCCCTGCGGCAGCGGGTCCGAGCAGAGCCGTCAGCTGCAGGCGAGTCGGTCTGCAGCCCTGTGGTGGGGGCGACGCCGGGGTCCTGCAGCAGGTGACAGAGGGCCCAGGGAGTGGGCAGACGCGGAAGAAGGTCAAGGACAGATCTTCCCAACATTTAAGGGCCAGGCACAGGGGAGGCTGCAGAGGATGGGGAGGAGCAGCTGGGGGGAAGGAGATGCAGGCGGCGCAGGCCCCCGAGGCCTGGTGGGAGAGCTCCCAGCTCAGGGCGAGCCCCGGGCTCTGACCCCCTTTCAAGGGAGGTGTGCGCTCCCCACCTCTGGGCCCTGCAGCCGCCCTGAGCCCTGAGCCCTGAGCCCTCCATCTCTGCTCAGCCCAGAGGCCCAGGCCCCAGCACAGGTCCCCCCGACGCTCCCCTCCTGCATGGCTCTGAGCAGCCAGGAAAGAAGGTGATAAGGATGCATTTGTCTCCCCCACATGCATCGCCTGTAGGGACCCTGGGGGCGGGCAGGATTTCTCCACATTTTTGGGGGACAGTTAAGGTCAGGAGGAGGGCGGGAGAGTGGCGGGGTCAGCTGGGGCGGGGTGGCAGGTAATTACAGAGCAGGGGGAGCTGGTGGGCGGGGCTGCGGGGTGCCGTCAGCTGGGCCATAGCTGTTGATAGCTGTGTGGGCTGCACTGGCCACAGGCCGACGAGCCTGGGACACGGGGACGGCTGTGCACGGCCTGGCCTCTCTCCTGGCCGAGGGGGTGGTGTCCTTGCCGGTGACCCGTGTCCTTACCCGGGCCTCCTCCCTGCCCTGGGTCGCCGGGGCCCAGGGCCATTTTACCGAGGCCTGGCTGCACGAAGCTGCCAGTGACCCCAGCGCCGCCTGAGCCCCCGCGTGAGCCTTTGCGTGTGCATGTGTGCATGTGTGCATGTATGCATGTGTGTGTGGCCCGAGGTGCTGGTGCTCCCGCAGCAGCTGTGGCCCGCAGCATGCCTCTCTCGGAAACCTGCCGCCCAGCAGGGAGCTGGCCTGGGCGTGCCCAGAGAAACATACGTGTTTGGAAAGTAAACAATTTGACGGGGAGAGAGCCCTCGGCCAAGCCCTGGGAAAGCCGCAGTTCACGGCCCAGGAATGTCCGCATCCGGAAGCCGTGCAAGGTCAGGGCCAGAGGGAACCACCGAGCGAGCTGCCGGCACCGCCTCGACCCCGCGCTCCCACGGGAACCGGCGGCGTGTGGTCACGGGCGTGGATTCGTGGCGGGGGCGGGAAATGACACTGCAGAGAGCGGCGTTGGGACGGATGGCTGTTAGGACTTTCCTCTGCGTCCCGGTTCAGCAGTGTGGCTGTTTTGTCCTGGTTTGGCGGCTTTTCGTGTATCCTGCGCGGAGCCAGCTAGGCATCTGGGGTCTGTGAGTTTGTAACTTCCATCCGGCTTGGGAAAACCTCAGCCATTACTGCCCTAAACGGTCTTCCTTCCCTCTCCCTGCGACTTCGGTCACACACGTTAGACTCCCGGGTCTGATTTCACAGCCCTTCCCTCTCGGTGCTTCATTTTGGACCATTTCTCCAGTTACAGCTTTACGGGGATGAATTGATTTTTTCCTGCAGCGTTTAATCGGTGCCGCTCGTTCCCATTTATTTCCCGTGTGTGTGTGTGTGTGTGTGTGTGTGTGTGTGTGTGTGTGTCTGGGACTTTGTTTCTTTTTTACATCTTCCATTTCTCTCGTTGTCATGCTCTTATTTTCCGTTACATACTCGAGTATATGAAGCATATTGATAATAGTTTTTTTTTAAACCTTATTTTAAAATTAATGTGCAGTGAGATAAACGTTGTGTGGTGTACAGTTTAGGAGTTTAACACGGGGACAGACCTGCACAACCAGCACCATGACCAGAACGCACACGGTGTCATCGCCCCCTGACCCCCCAACGCCTTCACATATTCCACCCCTCGGGGCGGCTGAGCGGACGGTGCATCACGGTGAGCCGGCTGCAGGCCCGGAGCTGGGGCGTGGCTGAGGGCCCAGCCCCCGGCCTGGCCGCCCTCACCGCCCCCAGCACCGCCCGCTGGCTGGGGCGCACACTCTGCAGAGCTGGGGGGGGGGGTCTGCGTGCGCTCCGCCCCCTGAGCAGGAAAGTGAGCTCGGGACGCGCCAGAAACCGCCCCAAGTCCATCCTGCTCCCTGAGCCGCCTCCTGCCCGGAGGTGGGGCCGGGTGTGATGACAGGCCCTGGCCCGTCCAGGCAGGAGGTGCGCTCTTCCATTTGCACCTCCTCCCGTCCCTGGAGCTCCCCGCCGCCCCCGCACCGAGTGCCCGGCGGGGCGGGGCTGACCGTTTGTCGCGCCAGCGGGGCACGCAGGGGCTGCCAGCAGGGAGGGCGGCGTGAGCGGCTCCTGCGGGCCCCGCGGCCCGGCCAGGCCCGTGGCGTCGGGCTCCCGCTGCAGGGCTCTGAGGTGCGGAGGAGCACTGCCCTCTGCTCTCCCTGGCCACCCGCATCCTGGACGCAGGGCAGGGAGCCCGGGAAGCTCATCCGCGCGGCCAAGCCCGAGACCAGGAGTGAGTCCATTCCGCCCTCCCGCCCGCCTCTCCTGGGCGGCGGAAATCTCTGACCCGCCCCCCATGGCCCGCCTCCCCGCCCTCCTTCCTGTCGCGGGGGATCGTCCTGAACCCCTCTGCACCCCCAGCCACCACGCTGACGCTGGCCCTTCCTGTGGCCGGAGGATGCTCGTGGCCCTGCGGCCTGGGTCGCCTGCGCCCCGTGGAGCCCAGGGCCACGGGCGTGTCACGTGCCCTCCCGTGCTCTCCTCCCGCGCCCTCGCCCTGTCGGGAGGGTGACAAGCAGGGGCCATGCCAGCGTGGACCGCATCCTTGCGTGGGAGGGACTCGACCGCCTGCCATCTGGCGAAGGGGTTGGTAGGCGCATACATGTGAGTGTGATGTGTGCACCTTCACTCACCGCCTGGCTCCTGGGAGCCTCCGCACCAGGAACGCCGCCTCCGGAGCCGGCTCCGGGCTGCGGCCTCTGCGGGTCTAACTCTGCAGGCTGCCCGGCGCCTGGCCCCGCCCCGCCCCGCGCCTGGCCCCGCCCCACACTGCCCTGGCCCCGCCCCTCCCGCCCCTGGCCCCGCCCCACACTGCCCCTGACCCCGCCCCACACTGCCCCCCCCTGCCCCCGCCCCACTCTGCCCCTGACCCCGCCCCTCCCACCCCTGGCCCCGCCCCACACTGCCCCGCTCCTGGCCCCGCCCCTCACCTTTCCCCTGCCCCGCCCCTCCCTGCGCCTCTCCCCTCCCTGCGCCTGGCCCCACCCCTCCCTGCGCCCTGCCCCTCCCCGTCCCTGGCCCCTCCCCGCGCCTGCTCCCACCCCTCCCCGCCCCTGGCCCTCCCCGCGCCTGGCCCCGCCCCACATCTGGCCCCGCCCTGCCCCGTGCCTGGCCCCACCCCACCCTGCACCTGACCCCGCCCCATGTCCGGCCCCGCCCCTCCCTGCACCCTGACCCCCATGTCCGGCCCCGCCCCTCCTGCGCCTGGCCCCGCCCCTCCCGCGCCTGGCCCCACCCCTCCCTGTACCTGACCCCGCCCCTCTCGCGCCCCGGCCCCGCCCTACCCCATGCTTGGCCCCACCCCTCCCTGCACCTGACCCCGTCCCACGTCTGGCCCCGCCCCACCCCGTGCTTGGCCCCGCCCCTCCCGCGCCTGGCCCCGCCCCGCTTCACGACCTCTCGCCACACCAGCCGGCACCGCCCGGCGTGAGCCTGTACCACGTGCCCACCGCCGCCCCGCTGACCTGCGGCCGGCCCCGCGGACCCGGAGGCTGGCAGGCTGCACAGGCTGCTGCTCAGACCAGCAGGCCCCGCAGTCCCGGAGCAGCTGCACGGCCGTGTGGAAATACCGGCGTCCGGCGGCCCAGCAGCGGCGGAGGCTCGGGCGGGGAGCGTCCCAGCGGGCCGTCTCTCCGGCCGCCATCACCCAGCGGCCCGGGGAACCCTCGCCGGCTTCCGGGCCGCATGCAGCGAGCCGGGCACCTGCCGCGCCTCACCCCGCCGCGGCCTAACGGGTGGACGTTGCTCTCCTGTGAGACAGGACGTCGGGGTGAGCAGGGGCCGCCCAGGACCCAGCGGGCGCGAACCCTGGGCGTCCCGCTGGCAGACCTGGGGCCCTCTCTGTCCCCCAGGAGTCAGGGCGAGAGCCCGTGCCCCGGCCCTGCCTCCCAGCCTCTCGGCCGCCGCTCCTCCAGCCCCGGGCTCGGGCGGCCGCCGCTCCTCCAGCCCCGGGCTCGGTGCAGCGCGGAGGTCGCGGGAGCCAGAGCCTGGGCCCCTGCCGTGTGCGCAAGGACAGGAGCGGCCGGACCCCGCTCCGCCCCAGATTCAGCCGCTGCCCTGCTCCTGGGGGACCGCCGCTCCCCGGGCCCCTAATTGCAGGACGAGCTTGGCCTGTTTTCGGACATCGTGCCCGCGGGCCACCCAGTGCGCACGCCCGGCCGGCGGCTGGCGATCTGCCAGGCTGTGCTCAGCAGTCGGCGTCATGGTCGCTTGCTGTGGCTCAGGGCACGCCCACCCCGAAGAATGACCTGCTTATTTGAGATGCCAGCTCCGGGGCGCGGTGGGGCGTCTGGCGGCCGCTCCCCGGCGCGGGCAGCCGCCCGCGATGGTTCCGGCTCAGAGGAACCGCGCCGGCGGTCCGCCCGCCCGAAGGCTTCCAGACGGCGCCCGCCGCCCCCGCCGGCCTGAGCCCCGGGCCGGCCGCGAATGCCCTGCCTTTCCCACTGCCGACACCCTAGGCGCGTGTTGTGCGCCGGGCTCCCTGTGTTTGGGTTTTATTTCCTACAATACATTTTCATGGGTGCCAGAGGGGAAGGGAGAGGGAGAGGGAGAGGCACCCGGGATGAGAGAGAATCGTTGATCGGCTGCCTCCCGCACGCCCCCTACTGAGGATCGAGCCCGCAACCCGGGGCCCTTGACCGGAATCGGACCCAGCACCCTTCGGTCTGCAGGCGGACGCTCTGTCCATTGAGCCACACCTCCAGGGCAGCCTCACCGTGGCTTTAACTGACAAACCCCCGTGGACCCGTGAAGCGGGGCGCCTTCTCGCCTGTGCAGCGGCCTGTCTCGCCTCTGAGTTGCCTGTTCTCCCCGTCGCCCCCTGTTAAGTTGGGGTGTCTGCCTTTTCCTGTCGCACTGCAGGGGTACAGTGACGTGTGAGACACATGCCAGCTGTCGTCTCGGGGAGGTTTGGGGGACAGCGGAGGGAGGTTCCTGGCTGGTTGTGGGTCTTGGGGTGACGTAGGATTGGGGGGAGGAGGAGTGGAGTGAGAACGGCTTGGATAGGGAACTGGAACTCCCCAAAAGGCCGTGGAGGGGTCCGGGGAGACCAGACTGGGTTTTCTGACTGTCTCCCTGGTCTTGAGAGGGGCCACGTGGGGCCCTTCGGTGACTTCAGATCTGGGTCTGAGGCTGCAGCTGGGTGTCCGTTGTGCTGAGTTTATCCTGGGCCTCGGGAAACGTAATCGGAAGGCTGGAGGCACTTTCAAGAACTTTGCAGATGTCCCAGCACAGACTGTCCCACATCGCACACCCCGAGGGCAGAGGTCATCCCTACGAGAACAGAGCGCCTTATTTTTCATCGAGGGGTGAGTCCCCCAGAACACTGGTCGGCAAACTCATCAGTCAACAGAGCCAAATATCAACAGGACAACGATTGGAATTTCTTTTGAGAGCCCAATTTTTTAAACTTAAACTTCTTCTAACACCACTTCTTCAAAATAGACTCGCCCAGGCCATGGTATTTTGTGGAAGAGCCACATTCAAGGGGCCCAAGAGCCGCATGTGGCTCACGAGCCACGGTTTGCCGACCACGGCCCCAGAACACACGCTTGAGGAGAATGGGACTTTTCCTGCTTGGACCCCCGTGGCATGGAACAGGTGCCCTTCACTCATAAATCAAGGCTGCGCGCAGGCGCCGCGTATGGTAATTCTCGCTGGAGGAGATATTAAAATGTGCTGGAATTATAAATGCTGTCACACAAAGGACTACAGTCGCGTAATTGATGACTTCCTCTCGGATGCATCGAATATGTTAATTTGATTGCTATGCAGATGATGTTCGTTAATTTGCTTTTATAATTAAGTTAGTTCTGAGAGCTGCTGTGGGTGCAAGACTTCCTAGGAGGCAGAGAAGGGCTCCAGGCGGCAGGTGACTTGGAGAATTTTGACGCAAAGAAAGAATGCGGGTCTGACGGGAGCGGCAGTGGCTGGGGGACCGTGCCGTGGGAGTGAGCACAGCAGAGCCCGGGGGTCGGGTCTGAGCGCGTGTTCCCCGTGCGGCCGCATTTTCCTGGGGTGCCTGGTGCGTGGCCCGCGCACGTGGTTTAAGAACGGAGAGTCAGCGGTTCAGTGGGGCCCACGGGGCGACCTTGAGGCTGGTGCGCGCCGGGCGTGGCAGGACCGTATGGAAGAGAAGCAGGTGGACGCCAGTCTCGGGTGAAGAGAGAGGCGCCTAGGTCAGGGCTGAGGGAGAGCGAGTCTAGAGAACAAGAAACCGATGCGAGGCGGGCTCCCAAGCACCAGGAAGGCCGGGCCGCCTGCGGGGAGGCGGGACCCCACCCGGGCGGCTGCACAGCTCCGGCGCTGGCTTCACACCTGATTCCCTGCAGTGGAGGGAGAGGGGCCTCAAGCTCCTGCCTGGACAGGAACCAGCCCTGGCTGGCTCCTACCGGGAATTTGGCCAGGAGGTCCCCGTCCCCCCCAGCCCCCCAACCATCATCTCAGGATGTGCGCAGAGAGCTGCGTGGACGCCGTGCTGGTTGCTCGTGGGGCCTTGATCTTGGTCTTGCTGGGCAGCCAGAGGGGCTGAGGTTTTCTGGACCCACTGCTGCCTCCTGAGAAGGGAGGGGAGAGGAACTGCTTCTCCAAACGCAGGGTTCCCCCTCCGCCCAGGCCCCACAATCTCTTCAGAGAAGCACGTAAAAGCGAGCAAACGTGAAAATGCCGGCGCCTTCACCCTGCCCTGCACTGAGGACCGGAGCACCAGGCGCGCCGGTTAATGATGCGGATTCTTCCCATCGATGGAGTCACACGTGTGCTGATATACATGCGATTTGACGTGTGTGCTATGTTGTTGCATTGCTCCTTCAGATGACCCCTTGTTCCCATTGACGGCACACGCACTTTCTGAGCAGCACTTCACAACGTACGAAGAAGTGGAAAATCGGGTCTCTGAATGGTTTGCCTCAAAACAAGAAAAGTTCTATTGGGACGGTATCCACAAATTACCTGAAAGACGGGGGAAATGTGTAGCTAGTGATGGACATTACTTTGAACAAAGCACTTTTGATGTTTCTCTTGAAATTATGGTGTTTTCTCTGATTACAAAATCCGCATTATTAACCGGTAAAGGGTCAATCCGCATTATTAACCGGTACACCCAGTAAGTCCGAAGGCTCAGTGGCTGCCACTTCATGTTGAACGTGCAGACCTGTTTAGGTAGAGCTTCGGGGACAGCACTTCCAGGCTGGGTTTGGCTGCCTGTTTATTGTGATACTAGAGGCCCGGGGCACGAAATTCATGCATGGAAGGGTGGGGTGTCCCTCAGCCTGCCTGTACCCTCTCCAATTCGGGACCCCTCGTGGGATGTCCAGCAGTCGGACATCACTCTCACAGTCTGGGACTGCTGGCCATGGGTGTGCAGGAGGCAGCCATGGGTGGTTCTTTCTCATCCATGTTTCTCTCTCCCTCTAAAAGCAAAAAAATAAAAAAATAATAAAAAAAAATAGGAGCTCCATCAAAAGATTCGTGCACATCAAGGTATTCGGAAGCACCCTTGAAGGATTTCAATAATGAGCTTTTGTTCTATAACGTGTTCTGCTTCTCCTTATCTTTTAGGGATGAATTCCAGCGTCTTTGTAATTGGCAGCTTTGTTTTGAATCACTGTGATTCTTTCAAAGCCTCAAAACCGGAAAGCCGAGTGTTGAATAGTCTGATCAAGGATGGCCAATATTTTGAACAACAGACATCCAAAATGTAGAGGACTCGCTTACCAAAAACTCCGGATCGCCGTGGTGGGGCACTGACTGACTTCAAACGCTCAGCCTTTTCCAAAACCTGACAGACGGTGGGTGGCAAGGAGGAAGCTGACGTGTGCTTCTTGTTTTTGGTTTTCCGTGTTCCGTCAGCCGTGCCACAAAGTGTTGGCAACGACGGCTTTTGCTTGGCTGGTAGCCGATCGCGGCTCTGCGGGGTCTGGTCATGACTTCCATGCGCACCGTCACCGTCCCAAGGACACTGACGGTTCAGTGGCCACTCAGGAAGGACGCTGCTCTCACCAGGACGCGGCGCTCCGCAGACACGGCACCTGTGTTCTCACGGCAAAACCAGCGCTGTTTGGCTTCAACGCCAGCTTCACAGGAGCATTCAGGATGCTCTCCGGCAACGCACAGCCGATGAGAGAGCTCCCCAGAGCTGTATTCCGAGCCAATGGCTTGGCCTGAAGTAACGGAAACCTTTGGAATGAACTGATTTTCTATTTGAAGAGTCTGACGACACCGAAATAAAACACATTTTTAATTAATTGTATAGTTTTTCTAGTGGAGGCAACACGTGAGCAGTAATAGCTTCATTTTTTTGTGCAAGAACATGACAGTTTGGAATTGAAAATGAATAAAATGCGAGTCCCACTTTTAATTAGGATGTAGAAAGTGATAAAAGACTGTCTTCCCGAGGAAATACTAAGAAGACACTGGATAAAAATGATTTTTAAGAAACATGTTGTTATCGATTTTTATATAGAGAGGAAGGGGGAGGGAGGAAGAGATCGAAACACTGAGGGAGACACCTTGGTCGGCTGCCTCCTGCACACCCCCTACTGGGGATCGAGCCTGCAACCCGGCATGTGTTCTGACTGGGAATCGAACCCAGGACTTTCTTGGTCTAGGGCAGTGGTCGGCAAACCGCGGCTCGCGAGCCACATGTGGCTTTTTGGCCCCTTGAGTGTGGCTCTTCCACAAAATACCACGGCCTGGGCGAGTCTATGTCTAAGAAGTGGCGTTAGAAGAAGTTTAAGTTTAAAAAATTTGGCTCTCAAGAGAAATTTCAATCGTCGTACTGTTGATATTTGGCTCTGCTGACTAATGAGTTTGCCGACCACTGGTCTAGGGGATGAGGCTCAATCCACTGAGCTACACCAGCAGGGAAAAAATGGGTTTTTAATATAATATTTATAAATATTTTTAAAAAGCCATTGAAGAGCTGTGGATGCAAAAAAAAAACAAAAAAAAACCAACTATATTCCAGGGAGACAGACCAATCCTTCCTAGATGAGCGAGATCAATGGCTGATTTTATACCTGGGAGATGTTGTTCGGATAGCACATGGTTGGCATCTTCAGAGGCTATGGGTGGGCAGAGGAGTTAGTTTGCCATAGGTAAAGGCTTTTTGCTGGAATAAAATAGCAAAACTTAAAAAATATGTAAAAAATGTAAATTACAGTTGACATTCAACGTTAGTTCCAGGCGTACAGCATAGTGGTTAGACATTTATATGACTTACACATCGACCGTAAGTTAAAATAGCCAGACCTTTACTACTGTGTGGGCTCGCATGAGGGGTTGGAATTTTGAGAGTGCCAAATGCAAAACTCATCTTCTCTGCCTTCCAGTGAGCTAAGGAGGCTGCGGCTGTGGGTGGACAGCAGACCCAGGGCCGCCTGATGCCAGGCCCCAAAGCTGTGCTGGCAGGCGAGGCCTGACTTCAATCTTGAACATTTTGAAACCAGAAGTAAACAGAAACGAGTGACACTTCCGCGCAAACCCAACTCAGTCCCTAACTGCATCCGAGTGATCACCTCTTTGCTTAGGCCCTGAACAGAGGCAAGGACACCCGCTATCGGACCTCGTCTCTACCTTTCTTTAACATGCAATGTCCAGAATTGAATTTAAAAAGACAGAACCTGTAACGAAGCAGGAAAACAAGACTCAGAACCAAGAGGAAAAATAGTAAATAGAAGCAGACCCACAAATGGTCCAGATGTTGGAATTAATAGACCTAGTATAAAGGAATCCCTGGTACAAATGTTTTAAAAATTAGAGGGGGAAAATGGGCCATGTGGTTGAACAGATGGAGAATTTTGTTAGAGAAGTGGAAACTCTAAAATACAAACACATGGGAATTGTAGAACTGGAAAAAACAACAACACAATGTGTGGAAAAAAAAAAATGCTTGGCCTTAATGGACTAGACAGGGCAGAGTAAAGGACCCGCGAACCCAAGCACAGTCAGCAGAAAAGGACCCCCACAGAAGCAGAGAGAAAACATAATAAACAGAGAGGACAGAGATTTTGGAGCGATGTCATTTGGCGAACGTATTTCACATACACGTTTCCTATTATCTCTCACATAACCCCCGACCCCCTGGATGGAGGGCTTGCCTGGCGGCGTTGTGCCTGGCAAAGGCTGTGGCGCGGCCCCAGCACCGGGCTGGTGTACTGAGTGGCCGGCAAGAAGAGCAGACCTGGAGACTTCTACCGCCGTCTGAGATGGGGCCCGGCTCATCTTGTATTTACACATCTGTCGGCACACAGTTCAAGCTCCATAGTCATTTCAGAGAGAGACAGAGATGGAAGTGTGACCGAGGCCTTCCCGGGCATGTGTCTGATGAAGACAGAGAGGATGGATGCTAGGAGTCGAGAGGAGTAAGAGAAACTTTCTGGCTTTTCGGAGAGAGATGGAGGAGAGAGGAAGAGGGGGAGGGGGACGAAGAGAGGGAGGGGGAGAGGGAGGGAGGGGGAAGGAGAGGGAGAGAGAACTCAGACACAGTTCCTGCCTAGAGAGGCCTGTAGACTAGGAGGGAGACGGGTGGACCAGAGCCATGGGTGGTGGGTGGTGGGTATGGGGGGCACCAAGGGGAGGTGTCAACCAGGCCCCAGACGCCCCCCCCCCCCAGCTAGATTAGCAGGGGACATCCCATTGCCTCTGCTCCTGGCCTAATGTCCACTCTGCCCCAGGCCTCTCCCCCCCCCCCCAAAGACTTGCTCACCGTTTCCCAGCCCCCTTCCTGTCCCCCCCCCGCCCCACGGCACCACAGCTGGACTGACTGGCCCAGTGGAGCAGGGCAGCTGCAGGTCCCTGGCGACACATGACCTTTGCCTCCTGAAACCTAGGCCCCTGGAGCCCATCCCCAGGGACCTGGACTCTGTGGGGGGGCCCTGCCTCCTCCTCTCCGTCCCTGCCTGTCTCCCCATGACGCAGCCAGAGCCCCTGGAGGAAGCTGCTTGATCCCCGCCAGCCAGCCTCCCCAGCAGCGGAGCCCCAGTGAGCCTGGGGTTCAGGGCATCCGGTCCTGGGTGGGGGTGCCAGGCAGCTGGTGGCCCAACGCCAGCTCCTCCCGCCCAGACCAAAGGCTGGGTCCCGGGCCGGCCTCCCGGGGGGCTGGGGAGCTGGCGGGGTGGGCCGCTCCTCTCCTGTCAGAACCTGACACGCTCCATCCTGACGCTGAGATCCACAGGAACACCCACCCTTTGAAGCCAGACACGGTGGGTAATTTGGGGGAACGTATTTCAGCTTCAAGGTGGATTACGATCATGCAAATGATGGGAGAGCTTCGTGCTGCCTTTTATCGGGGATTAAAGAGGGAAGCTGGCTGCCAGCGAGTGTGTCTCAGCCGCTGACAGCAGCCGGTCAGCCCCGTGTTCTCTCGGCAGTGACTGGCGCCAGGCCCGGGACAGACGGGCTGACAGGTGCCTCCCCGAGGCCTCGGTCCGGCCTAGGAGCATCGCCGGGAAGATCCCCATGGCCACGCCACGGCCACGCCAGGGTCACTCTCTGGTGCTCTGATGCACTTTGAGGAAGTAACTCGGCCTCAGAGCTCAGCACCCCGCCCCAGGCTGGGTATCTCCCCACCCAGGAAGAGGTTAAGAAATCGTGACCAAAAGCCTGGATTCAGCCCAGCCTGGGTTGCCCAGTGGTTGAGCGTTGGCCTATGAACCAGGAGGTCAGGGTTTGATTCCCGGTCAGGGCACAGGCCTGGGTTGTGGGCTCCATCCCTAGTGTGGGGTGTGCAGGAGGCAGCCGATCCATGATTCTCTCATCATGGATGTTTCTCTCCCTCTCCCTTCCTCTCTGAAATCAATAAAAATATATTAAAAAAAAAAAAAAAAGCTTGGATTCAAACCCCTGTCCCTGGCACTTCCTGCTGGGTGGCCTTGGGCAAGTGGCTTAACCTCTCTGAACCTCAGCTTCTTGGGAAAGCAAGGGTGATAGTCACCGCCACCTCATCGGGTGGTGGAGGATGAAATGACAGAGGCACACGGAGTGTTTCACACACCGTTTCGCACACGCTGGCACTCCAGGTGCCAACAGCAGCGACCGATGGCGGTGCTGGGTCCCAGCCTTGGCTCCTGTGGACAGTGAGGTTTCACGTGAGCACCGGGTTCTGATCACGCACAGTCTCCCCCTGCCCCGAGGGCCCTGTGCTGCCCCTGACCCCAGGTTGCTCAGCTGCCCCAAGCAGACTCGAACGGAAACGCTCCTCGCATCTGGGCAGGCTGTCCCTGCTCCGAAATGCCTCTCCACCCTGCGGTCTCCCTGCGCAGGCCCTCCGAGGAGCCACTCTCTCCAGGAAGCCTTTTGGATTTCCCCTCTCACAGCCTGGCGCTGTCCCTCCATGATTCCTCTCAACCCGGCTGAGGAGCCCTCCAGGCAGAGACTGGGTTTCCTGACCCGGTGCCCGACAGATGGGCATTTCCGCACGGCTAGGCTATCCCAGCCAGAGCTGGGCCGCGGGCTGGGCCTGGCCTGGTCTCGGCAGGAGCTGGGCCGCGGGCTGGTCTTCGCAGGGTGTGGCGTGCACCAGGACGTGCCTGAGGTCTGAGGCCGGAGGAAGGAGCAGCTGCTGCCACACCAGCCTCTGCAGCTCAGTGTCCCGGGGCGGGTGGGGCGGGCAGAGGCCCTGGTGGGCAAGGTGCCCGGGGACAGGGCTGGGGACTGGGTGCTGCCTCTGTTGTTTATTTAAAGGAACCACGACCCCCGTTCACCGGGTGCCCCTGGCAGAAAGGCTCCGGTTGGCAGATGTGTGCGGGCAGGAGGCCCACCTGGGTGCTGAGCTTGTCCTACGGGCACCCTAGAGGGGGCATTCCCGGGCGGCCTACCTTCCCCGCCCTGGGCCTGGCGCCCTGCTCGGACCCAGCGCCCCAGGAAGGGAGGGCACACGATCTAAGGAGTTTGGGGGAGTCCCTAGTGGCCAATAAGACCCCCACTGTCCAATAGGAACACTTAAAGGCCCCTGAGGAGAAAAAAAGAGGAAAGAATAAAAAAAGAAAGAAAAATAAAGGCCCTGAGAGTCCTGTGGTAAAGAAACCAGCCTGTCTATGCGACCGAGGCTGCGTGAACTGGCCTCAAAAGGACCAGGCCCTGCCCGGGCCGGGCCTGCTCAGTGGTTAGAGCAGTGATGGCGATCCTATGACACGCGTGTCAGCACTGACACGCGTAGCCATTTCTGATGACACGCGGCCGCATGCCGAGGATGAAACATTTGCTGCTCCTGAGGATGAAACATTTGCGACTAGAGTCTTGGAGTTAGTTTTTTCCTCAAAGTGACACACTACCCGAGTTATGCTCGGTTTTTTGGCGAAGTTTGACACACCAAGCTCAAAAGGTTGCCCATCACTGGGTTAGAGCGTCAGCCTGTGGGCCAAAGGGTCACGGGTTCGATTCCAGTCAAGGGCACATGCCTCGGTTGCAAGTTCAATCCCCGGCCCCAGTTGGGGCTCCTGTGGGAGGCAATCAATCAATGTGTCTCTCTCAGGTCGATGTTTCTCTCTCTCTCCTCTTTCTCCCTCTCCCCTCCCCCCTCCCTTCCACTCCCTCTAAAAATCCATGGAAAAAATACCTTCACTCCTTGGGGGAGGATTAACAAAAAGAAAAAAGAAAAGGCCGGATAGAACACAGGGGCAAGCGTAGCCCACAGGTGCCCGTGGCCTGGTTTGGCGTGAATAAAGCTGCTGTGCCAATCGTAACCGCGGGTCCTTTTCCACGGGAACAAGGCACCCCCCTCCCCACCCGGCGTGTCTGAGGCCATGTCCCCTCACATCTGCCCCGTCAGAGCAGCCGATACCTAATCAACGTTCTAATCGCTTTATCCACAGGCAGAGGTGGGCGCACTGGGCCTGGGAGCTGGAGCTGACTGATCTCTGATTTACGCCGTCATCTCCCTCCGCCCCTCCCCTCCCTCCACCCCTCCCCTCTCCTCCTCCGCCCCCCCCTCCGCCCTCCCCCGATGGTTTATGGAGGCGGTTATGAGCTGAGAGGGTGTGTGCCCACAGCCTCTTATTTTCAAGTCGGGCTGTTTATGTTCCACGCGCAGGATCTGTCCCTGAGCTGCTGTGTCATCGCCACATGAATAATTCAGGAGCTGGTTCCGCGGGCCAAGGGCAGGTGTGATGGCCGGGCTGTGGGGGTGCTGGAGCTGCCCAGGGCGCACCGCCCAGCCAGCAGCCCTGTCCCCGCGCTGCCCTGACAGGTGCGGGACATCCGAGAGCAGAGATCTGCATTATTTTAAATTCTGCACCAAGGGGGTTTGTAACATCCCGATGCCAGGTTTTCTGCAGACTAACCCGGAACGCACATACACCCGTTAGCTCCCCGAGGGCTGCGGGTCCCGGGCGCCCGCTTTGGGAAACGCCAACGTGGTGGTCACAGGGACGGGCACGCACGGGCAGGGGCGGCGAGCGGGCCCCCTTCCCCCGGGGGCTCCCCCAGGCGAGCCCAGCGGAGGGTGCTGGGTCTGATGAGTCCTCGAGCTCCTCAGGGCAATGAGTGGACAGCGTCCTCTGCCCTGCGGTCTGACGGTGGCCGGCGAGGGACCCCGACCCTCGCGCATCTTGGCCTGCACTGGCCTGGCGGCCTGGCCCTCGTGATTTTCCCCACGACTGAGCCGGGGCCTCAGAAAAGGTCTGAGATGATGGGCCGGCCCTGTCCGCTCGCTCAGTGCACGGAGCGCCGCCTCGCGGACGGAGGACGGAGGCCTCAGGCTCCTTCTGGCCTAGCCTAGGGCGCCTGCCTCAGCGGGGGCTCCACCCGGCCCTGCAGGACGCGAGCAGGGGCAGCTCACATCGATGATTCTCTCTCTGTCTCTCCTCCCCCCGCCCGCCCTCCGCTCTCTCTAAAACCCAGGGAAATGCCACCAGGTGAGGCTTAGCAGCTGCAGGAAAGGAGACCGTCCCCCTCCTCTCGGGCCGCGGGGACGACAAAGTGACCCCCGCAGGGCGGCGCTCAGTGCAGGGCGTGGTGTGCGGCACGAGTGCAATGACTATCATCGGCTGTTAGACACGATCTTTAAAAATTAATTCATTTAAAAATATGTCTTTATGGATTTCAGAGAGGAAGGGAGCGGGAGAAACATCTATGATGACAGAGAATCATGGATCGGCTCCTCCTGCACGTCCCCACTGGGGATGGAGCCCTCCACCGGGGCCTGTGCCCTGTTGGGAATCGAACCCTGACCTCCGGGTTCCTAGGTCGAGGCTCAGCCCCTGAGCCCGCCGGCCGGGCAGAGTGTGTGGTTTCTAACACAGCCTATTGCTCTCCCCCCCTTTCCCTGAGAAGGCGCCGCGGACTCACCCGGCCGGGGTCAGCCCGGCCTGCTCCCCTCAGGGCTGCGGCCCCGACAGCCACTGCCTTTCTGGAGCCCTGGGTTCTCGTCCAGGTCAGGCAGCGCACCTGCCGAGGGCGGGGCTGTGGAACGGCGGCAGCTGCGTGAGGACCGGGAGCGCGAGGCCCAGGAGCTGCCCCGCGGCGCCCGCTCCCGCGTGTCCTCGGGTGGAGAGGCCGCTGGGCCGGGGCGGAGTCTGCGTCCCGTGGACACACGCAGCCAGCTCGCTCGGAAGCCGGGGCAGGCGCGCAGGTGAGGGGCGCAGGGCATGGCGGTCGCAGTTTTCTAGAAAATGAGTCCGTGCCCAGCCGGCGGGGCTCAGGGGCTGAGCATTGACCTATGAACCAGGAGGTCAGGGTTCGGTTCCCGGTCAGGGCACAGGCCCGGGTTGCAGGCTCCATCCCCAGTGGGGGGCGTGCAGGAGGCAGCTGATCCATGATCCTCTCTCGTCATTGATGTTTCTCTCTCTCTCTCTCCCTCTCCCTTCCTCTCTGAAATCAGTAAAAATACATTTTTAAAAAGGACCAGAAAAGAGAAGGGAGCGCAGTGGGCACTGAGGCGGCGTCCTCCCAGAAAGCCGGTCGGCCCCTCTCCCCGGACGGGGCCGTCGCTGAGCCTGGCGAGGCCGCCAGGGGCCTCCCCTTCCTGGGGCAGCGGTGGCGGCGGTGGCAGCTTTCCGTGACCGCCTCCCTGTAACCACCCGGGAGACTGTGAGCAGCCGCCACTGGCTGTCCAGGAAGAATCAAGCCATTACGTTCACCGCTCTACCCACTCGCGACCCGCCTCCTGAGAGCGCTCCCGCTCGGCTGCCGGGGGTTCCTCGATGAACCGAAGGGGAGCGGGCAATCGGGAGGCCGGGGCGAGAGGTCACGCTGGGCTGCAGCTCAGCGCTGCGGGGCAGCAGTCCAGCCCGGGTCGGTGACTGGCATCCCCGACGTTGGCACCGGCTTCTCGGGGATGGAATCGTGTCCCCGGGCGTGAATCCCAGGGAGCAAAGCCGGCGTGGCCGGCCCGGGCAGTCTGGGCAGACACCGGCGGCCGGCGGTCCTCCAGGCAGGCATGGAGGCACGGATGTGGGGGGACTGTCGGGTCCAGGGGGCCAGCAGGGCCGCTAGAGCCCTCCTCTCTCTCGGAGCGCGGCCAGCGCGGCTGCTTGGGTGAAGGTCAGAGAAAGGTCACGAACATGGATTCAGTGAGGAGCCCTGACGTTGGCGTTGGGCCTGGCTGCCTGCCTGTTTCCGACGATTGCAGGGATGGGCCCGACCGGGACCATGAAGACCAGTCTGACGGCCCCCTGTGGGTGTGGCCTCCGGTCCTGCTGGGCTGGGGCGCTCCTCCGGGGCGAGCTGGAGCCCCCGCTGTCCTGGTGGGGTGTCTGTTAGGGGAGGAGACTTGGGGGAGGGGAGGGCTAATCGGGCACGAGGGACTGTGCTCTCATGGGCAGCGGGTGGCGCTCGGGTGGACAGGGCCCAGCTCCCAGGCTCCCTGGGGGCGGGGCTGTGACCGCTCTTTCTTCTGAGGGCTTCCGTGCCGGGCAGAGCGAGCAGTGCCCGTCACACCGTGGGGCTGAGGGGCTGTGGGCCTCCGGGAGCCCCAGGTGAGGGTCCTGGGGACTTCCTCCCGAGTGCAGGCTCTGTGCCCGGCAGGGGATGCGCCTGTAAGGACCCAGACGCGGCCAGCTGTCCTGCGGAGACCGGCCCGTCTAGGTCTCCCACCATGACCGACCACAGGGCGCCAGGCGTGGGCAGGCCTCGGGCTCGGGCCGTGGGGTCTAACCGGCGGTCAGGTACCAGGCCTAAGTCCCCAGCTGTTCCTCAGCCCCAGAGCCGTCACCCAGGGAGGGAAATGGACGGAAGGGCCAGTGTAAACCTATTGGAAGAGGCCAGTATCACGGCTCATCCTAAAACCCTTGGAAGGAACCTTCCCATCTTCCTCTCACAGTCAAGAGCCCCTCGGGTGCGGCGAGGGAGCGGGCGAAACCCCGCGGGGCTGGTCAGCGGGTTCTGCTTTCTGTTATTCCCCGCGGGAGGCGACTCCCCTGCCTCCGGGCAAACTCCCTGTGGGCCTGTGAGGCGTGCGCCCGGCTCGGTTCTGCCACCTCGCCCTCTGTGGCCTTTGATGAAGTGACAAGACCCCTGAGCTCCAGGCGCCAGCAGAGAGGGAGCCCGGCCCGAGGGGCGGCCTGAGGACCAGGGAGCGCGTCTGGGAAGGAGCCTGGCGCGGACACGGCGCGGACACGGCGCGGGCTCCATGGGAGCTTGACCCCGAGCTGCTGGGTCTGGAGGTCACCGCCTTCCTCCAGCCCCTGTGGTCATGACCCGGGAGGAGGACAGCTGTTGTCACTGGTCTCGGCCGTCCTGGGGCTTCCCATGGGCCGTCCCCTACCGAGTCCCGGAGGCCAGGGAGTCCACGGGGCCCTGCAGGGCGTCCGGCCTGGGCGCCCGAAGCCCCGCTCCCTGCCTCCGCCTTGGCCGCGGCCACCATGTGTGGCTGTTTATTTTTGCCGCAGGAAGCGACGGTTTAATTCTTGCCTGGGATGTAATTCAGCCCGAGTTCGTGCTCAAGGTGAACATGTTTCAGCCGCCCCCCATTTCCATCTAGATAAGAAGGGAACAGGAAGAACGCCATCTCCCGCAGCAGCTTCCCGACACCGCGGAGGCTGGCTGTGGAGATGGACGGCTCCCCGGCGGCCAAGGGCGGTTTGTGACTTGTCAACAGTTTGTCCGCCTCCTCCCCCCCCCCCCCCCCCGCGCTTCTTGGTTATAAATTATTCATATTCCAGTTGGTGTTTAAACAAATAGGCGCCTGCACTGAGGCACTTTCTTGATTCTGCTTCTGCTTTTCACGGCCAAGTTGTGTTTTTCCTCGGCCCCCGGAGAAGCAGGAGGGGAGGCCCGGCTGCTGCCGCGGGGAGGTGGGGAGCCCTGGGGAGGGGACTCCCGGCTGGGGAAGGCGGACGCTAAGGTGCCACGCGGACGTCGGGTGGATAGGTGTGCTTGGGGATTTCTTTTTCTTTTCTGTTGGCAGGAATTCGAGGTTTTCAACAACACAGAGAGGAGACTTGCTTCTATTCTGGTCCCAGCCTTTCCTGAGTCCACGGTGAGGAGGGATTGGAGATGCCCTCCGCTCCATCCCACTCTCCCGGGCCCCTCCCCAGAGGGCCCTGTCAGGAGACAGCACCCCCTTGTCCTCCTCCCTGACCCCCTCTTGTCCCGCACAGCCCTCACCAGCAGCTGCTCCTGCAGGGTGGAGCCTCAGGCCTCCCCGTAGGTTTGAACCCGCCGCCGGCTTATGGACCTGTCTGGACCCCGCTCGGCGTCCTCCATGCCGGCCGTGTCCCAGCAAGCTGTGGCGAAGTCACCCCTGGATCTCACGGAGCAGACGGCAAGTCCCAGCCGGCAGGGGAAGCATGGGCATGTCAGCTACTCACACGGATGAAAATAAAAGGCGCCTGCAATGCCCCCTCAGCACCTGCCCTTCAGGAAGCTGTCCCGACATTGGGGAACCAGCCTGGCCAACAGCCACCACCCCTGGGGACAGAGCGAGCAAACGCCAGCAGAGAAGGGCGCGTCTCTGTTTGTGGGGGACCACGATGGGAGGTTTGGCGCTCGAGGCGTGGCCCAGTGGGTCAGGGTGACCTTGACCTGAACCGCCGGTACCTGGAGGAAGTCATAATGCCTCCCGCTTACAGCCAGGAGAGCCGGGGCGGGCCTGTGCCGGGGCCGGAGGGAGAGAGGCTGGCTCCCACGGGAGAGGCTGCCCAAGTATTGAGGTCACCGGAGAGGAGGCCCGGCGGGGGGCAGGGGACGGGGCCAACACCGCCCCAGCTGAGCAAACTGTCCCGTAAGCCGTCCATTTCCGTGCTCACCAGCAACCTGCATGTTCCCTAAAACCTGTGTGATGAACAGTGCGAGCTCCTCAGAGGAAAAGTGGAAACACATGAAGCAGAAAGAGGCTCCAGGTCCCCAGTGCTCCCCTCACGGTCGCGCTGGGGAGCTCATCATTGCTACAGTCACACTGCAGCCGCTTACCTTTCACCCAAAGGCGTCTCCCCGTATACACCCTTTGCAGGCATAGTTCTTTTTTGTTTTTTAAAAAAATATATATTTTATTGATTTTTTACAGAGAGGAAGGGAGAGGCATAGAGAGTTAGAAACATCTATGAGAGAGAAACATCGATCAGCTGCCTCCTGCACACCCCCTACTAGGGATGTGCCCGCAACCAAGGTACATGCCCTTGACCGGAATCGAACCTGGGACTTTCAGTCTGCAGGCCGACGCTCTATCCACTGAGCCACACCGGTTAGGGCGGGCATCGTTCTTAATGAATGTGTTTGAGTGGAGTCTCTCTGTCCACCTGTGATCTATCTATCCATCACCCATCCATCGGTCATCCCTCCGTCCTTCTGCTAGTACCGATTTGTCCATCCATCCATCGTCTGTTGCACCTTCACTGAGTGGAATAGACTTGTCTACATATTGCACGCTGTACTAGGTTAGACCCCAGTGACGGTCTCCAATGGCTCGCCGCCTTGGCTATCGCTAGGTTTTCACCACTAGAGGCAGTCATGCCAGGAATATCTTGGTGCGAAAACTCTTCAGTATTCAGCTCATTTCCCTGGAAGAGAGTCCCAGAAGTGGGATTATTAGGTCAAAGGGCTTGAATACATTTGAGGCTCATGATACTTAACTGCCGGATTGCGTTCCCCGCCGTCACGCCCTGCCCACGCCCGGCCCCTCCAGGGCGGCGGGCGGCCTTGTTGTGACGGGCTCTGGCGATGCCCAAGGACCAGCTGGTGGTGGTCAGGGGTGGCAGGGAAGAGAGGAGCCGCCTGGAGCAGCAGGCACTGGGGAGGCCCCGCCCTTCGCCCCGCCGTGTGAATATTGTGCTGCCGCGGGCTGGCTATTCGCGCTAACACTTCACTCCGGTGAGCCGGCCCGGGCAGGATGACAAAGCAGAGGTCTGGGTGGGCTGTGCTGAGGCCAAAGGGTCCAACCAGCATGTCTTTCCCTTTTTTTCTTATTTTTATGAATCCTCACCCGAGGACATTTTCCATCGATTGGTCGGCCAGTGGAAGGGAGGGGGAGAGACAGAGAGACATCGCTGGGAAAGAGGTACATGATTGGTTGCCTCCTGCGCACACACACCCCCCCCCTCCCGCCCTGGCCAGGGCCAGGGATGGAGCCTGCAAGAGAGATATGTGCCCTTGACCAGAATCGAACCTGGGACCCTTCAGTCCACGGGCCGACACGCTATCCACTGAGCCAACAGCCAGGGCAGCCCGCATGTGGTGGGTCTCTCAGACCTGCAGCCCGATCTGGAGAGGGGAGGTGACAGAAGGAAGGACTGGGGGCCACTGTTGGCAACAGCATCTGCTTCACTCCCGTCGCCCCGGCAACAGCGACGCCGCCTGCTCCGGCAGCTGTGCGGGCCCTGCTCCCGGTGGATCTAGCCCAGGAGCCGGGTCCTGGGTGGGCCGAAGCGGCTTCGCCATCCCACGTCCCTGCGTCGTTGGTCATGTGACGCAGTGCTGGCCACGGGAATGTCACCGTGGCAGGGGGCCGGGAAGCGCGGGTTTGACTGGCGTGGCCTGCAGCCTGGGCCTGTGTCTCCCTTCCCGCCTGGGATGCCAGTGGAGCGCCAGAGGCACAGCAGCCACCGTGTGACCGCGAGTTGACAAACAAGAGGACAAAGCACACACACCAGCGAGGGCTGAGCCGAAAGGGAGCCGGAGCCTGGCCCCCGGCGGCTGACCGTGCTGGGTGACCGCGCCGGCTGACCGCGCCGGCTGACCGCGCTGGGTGACTGCGCTGGGTGACCGCGCTAGGTGACCGCGCCGGGACGGCTATGCGGGGAGTGCCTGTTCCGAGGAACACAGCCTCAGAGCTATTCCTGCCGCTTTGGCTGGCTTTCGGGGACTTGCCCTTGAAGGCGTTGCTGTTAGCAGAGAGGCTGGCATTCTGGATGCATCGGGATACGCCATGCGAGCTGCTGTAACAAGCACGCCCCGCAGCTCTGTGGCTGCGACAGTCTCGTTCCTCGTTCCTCTCATCACAGCGGGAGGCAGGGCAGATGGCACTCCTCCAAGCGGAGACTCCGGGAGTGAGGCTCCTTCCGTCCTGTGGCATCACTTTGTCCATGCATGGTCACGGGGGTTGCCGTGGGAGGAGAGAGGGGCAGGAAAACCACACCCATGGACCCGGCTTCCCCCGCATGGCCGAATCGTGGAATGGACTCTCTCACAGGGATCTGATCCTTTTGAACGGTGCCCGGCCCTCCATGTAACCCCTTTGGATACAGGTCTTTGCTCCTGATCATAGCAACACCGCGGGACGTCTGTCAGTGTGTGATTGTAAGTCTGTGTGCCGTTGGTGTTCACTCCAGTGAAACCAGTCCCGGCAGAGGCTGCTCTCAGGACAGGCCTGGGCTGGAGGTCAGGAGGAACGGGGAGGGGGCTGGGCGAGTGTGGTCCCTGCAGGCCAGTCTGGTGCTCAGCCCTTCAGATTCATCGTAAGTTGCCACTGCGGAGGCAAGGCCGGAGCGCGCCTTGTCAACGTGCAGTGTGTCGTCACTCAAGACTGAGGCTAGCCTCGGGCCCCCTGGGCGCCTGGGAGAGCAGCCTGGGCGCCTGGGAGAGCAGCCTGGGCGCCTGGGAGAGCAGCCTGGGCGCTTGGGAGAGCAGCCTGGGCGCCTGGGAGAGCAGTCTGGGCGCCTGGGAGAGCAGCCTGGGGCTCGGGGCCTCCTGGGCGCCTGGGAGAGCAGCCTGGGCGCCTGGGAGAGCAGCCTGGGGCTCGGGGCCTCCTGGGCGCCTGGGAGAGCACCCTGGGCCTCAGGCCCCCAGGCGCCTGGCCCCCGTCCTGCTAAACTGCCTGGAAGCTGCCAGGCCCCAGCATCCTGTCAGGAGATTAGGAGCAACAAGGAGCCCGGAGCGGGGAGGGGAGACGGGGAGCTGGGGTCGGGGGAGTGGAGGGCAGGAACTCCCTCTGGCCAGCCTCCTCTCTCCTCTCACCCTCTGCCCCTGGCCTGAGCCGCCATAATTAGCCGTCCCTAGCTCCCCAGGGGCACAGGCTGCGCTGAGGTTCCAGAGCCCGGAGCGTTTCTCGCCACTGGGCGGTGGGTCTATTTCTGGCCGTCTAATTTTGGATGCTCTGCTCCCGTCTAATTTTGGATGCTCTGCTCCCGGCGGGGGAAGGAAGATAGGAAGGACAGGAGGGGGCAGGACCAGAGGGGACCATGGCCGTCTGACTTCTCCAACCAGGTCTCCTTAGGACAGGCTGCTCTCGGCAGTAAACCGAGCCCCCCCTCCCTCCGCCTACAGGTGGGCCGGCCAGGAGGGAGGGGTCTGGGTAGAGCAGGAGGGGACTCCGCTTCTTGCATTGAAGGGACCGAAGAAGCACATTTGCAGAACTACTATCTCGAGCCTCCTGGGAGAGGGGGTCGGGCTTGGCATCTGGCGGGCCCAGGTCCCCACACCCCTGCCTTCCCGGGTCCTGGGAGGGTTCATGGAATGACAGCACCTTCAGGGGCCGCTCAGGGTCTGGCACAGGACGGTGACCATCTTGATGGGTTTCTTCCTTCCACACCAAAGCCTTCTCAGGGCCTAAAAGGACGGGCAGGACAGTTGTGTTGGGGGTTCCAGGCAGCGAGGAACCCCCGCGAGGAAATCTGGTGGAATGGTCTTTAAACCTGCCAGACAGGTGGGGCGGCGCCTGATGCTCAGGGCAGGCAGGGCCGGCTCCCAGCTCAGGCCAGTGCTGCATCCTCGCGGGAACGCCAGGCACGTCTTACGGGACAGGATGGAGGGGCCATCATGAAGGCCTGGCCGCCGGCCGAGCCCCTGCTTACCACCTTGTTGTGTCTGGCAGTGACCGGCAGCAGCTCCGAGGGCGGCGTCCGCTTCGGCCATGAGGGCGCCGTGGGTGTGGCGGGACAAGGCCCTGCAGATGGCGGCTTGAGAATTTGGGGGGGGCATGCGAGTCCCTCCGTGAACCACGGAGGGAAATAGGCCCTGGACGCTGGCCAGGGAAGGCAGGGACGAGTTTGGTTGTTCAGCAGCTGCGAGCCTTCATGAGCCTGTCCAGTGGGACCGTGGGACCCCACGGATGGTTTCATTCGGATCACCGGCCGCCTGTTGGACTGGGGACCGGCCCAACTCCCTCCCCCACACGTGGCTCTTCATTGCTCAGCATTTGCGCGTCCAGGGGGATCAGAGCGTCTGCACAGAAGGGCAGGCTGCTCACAGCTCTGCTTCGGGGCCAGATGGCCCTGGGTTCAAGTCCTGACCGCGGCGCGCCCGGGGTCACGGAGAGGCTCCTGTGGAGG
Organism: Ia io; assembly: GCA_025583905.1. Lineage (NCBI taxonomy): Eukaryota > Metazoa > Chordata > Mammalia > Chiroptera > Vespertilionidae > Ia > Ia io. Next base: position 1,740,203 of record JAJQQW010000012.1, on the reverse strand, counting down.
TGCCTTGGAGCGCGGCCCAGTGCCTGCGGGGCAGGTCCCCCCTCTTCTCTCTGCGGGTCTCGGGTCTCGCTCTGCAGCGGCCCTGCTGTACCTGGAGGGGGCTGAGTGGGACGGAGGCCACAGGTGGGAGGGCGGAGCTGGGAGCAGGAGGTGGCAGTGCCTGGGGCTGGGTCCAGGGGGAGCCGCAGGGAAAGTCAGAGTGGCAGGGAGACCCCGAAGCGGGAGGTGCAGCGGAGACCAGCGCCGGAGGCCACACTAGCCAGCCTGGGGCTAAGGCGGAACCCAGGGCACTCAAGTACCCACTGTCCCTCCTGCCACAAAATGCTGCCAAACCAGCCCCTCCCCCTCCCGCCCCCCCCCACCCCCCCACGGCCACCGGCAGCCCTTCATTCTGGGCCCAGCGTGTGTGACTTGGCCACCGAGTGGGCTGGGCAGCGTCCCCGGCGGTGGCTGGACTCGCCCTGGGGTCTGGGATGAGGAGATAGTGGCCGCGAGGGCGGGTTTTCCTCGGGGGCAGGTGGCAACGTGCCATATCCTTTAAGGCCTGGGTTCGGGAATGGAGTCACTTCCCCGAAGCCCATCGGCCAAGCAAGCCAGAGGCCGGGCCCCTCAGGAACGGGCAGGGCAGGCGTGTGGGGGGGGGGGGGGGGGGAGGGGAGCGGGGGGGCGATCACTGAGCAACAGCCCATGTCAGCACCGTGTGCACGTCCGGGCGGAGTCATGGGTGCTGGGATGAGAGCCGGGCCTGCCCGAGAGTCCCCCCGGACCAGCTAGGCGCCTGCACAGCCTCATCGAGGTTCCACGGCCCTGACCGGTCCTAGCCATCACAAAGCCCCTCCCGTGCCCGTGCTCACGCAGCCCTGCCCGCGGCGCCTTCACGCCGTGTTCCTGGCGCGTCCTGGCCCGCGGCATTCTGGGGCAGAGCCAGGACTGCTGGTGCGGGAGCCCCAGGCTCCTGCGGGTCACCCTGTGCTCCCAGGGAGGCGTGGCCTTGGGGGCAGGACGTTCCAGCCGCAAAGAGCATCTGGGGGCAGCGGGCTCCTCGAGGCCCCACATGCAGATGGGATTCCACGCCGGCGGGTGCCATGGTGATGGTCACCGGCCAGGAGGCTGGGGAAACTCGCCCGCGTCCCTCCGTGTCCCCTCCATCTGCAAGAACGGCTGAAGGTGGATGGGTTCTCCGTGGTGACCTGTGTCACGCTGAAGCCATCACGGGCCCACTGAGGGGCAGGAGAGGACGGAGCCTGATGGGCTCAGTGGATAGGGCGTCGGCCTGCGGACCTAAGGGTCCCGGGTTCGATCCCAGTCAAGGGCATGTACCTTGGTTGCAGGCTCCTCCCCGGCCAGGGCCCTGCTCAGGGTGCGTGCAGGAGGCAGCCCATGGATGTGTTTCTCTCACATCGCTGTTTCTCTCTGTCTCTCCCTCTCTCTCCCACTCTCTCTAAAATCAATGGAGAAATATCCTCGGGGGAGGATTAACAACAACAACAAAAAGAGGGGATTGGATGGACCGGAGCTGCTTGTCAGGGTTCCCTCTGCGGTGAGTACCGCCCGTGCTGGCCTCCTGGCCCTGGAGGCGTTCAGTAAGGGGGGGAACTCCGAATTTCTACCGTCGCTACAGACACCTTTGCCACGGCTGCCCGCTGCTCACAGCCCGGGCCTTGCTGGACTGGATGGCGCTGCCTGGCCAGCACGCCCGGCACCCTCCGGAGCTTTCCGGGGTCGCCCTGCAGGTCACCGCTCGGAATGACCTTGCAGAAGTGTGTCTGGAGCCGGGAGCCGGGAGCCGGGCCGTTAGTATTCATGAGGAACTTGCCGATCCCGCGCCTGCGGCTATGGCAGGGCCTGGCGTGGCCGGAGTAACCCCACATCAGCATTCAGCGAGGCCGGGCTGGGGCGGGAGGCGCTGTCTGCTCCCGGCGGCCTCCCGGATGAGGCAGATTGCCGTAATGAACGCGCGCTGCTCGTTTGCATACATCGCTAATTTGATGATGGAGGGAGGCGTGGGAAGAGGGTGAGGATGCCCACGTCGGCCTTGACCTACTTTCTGAGCTGTTTGTCGGCACAGTTTGCACGTTGTTGTCCTTGAGGCTGAGCTCCCGCACCCACGCCAGGGCCTCGGCCACACGGCACCAGCCATCGCCCCGGGAGGGATTCGGGGTGCCGTGACCTTGTAGGACGCCCTGTGCTTCCGGCAGAACCTGACTCGGGAGTGACCTTGGGAAGGTGGCTCGACCTAGAGACTCAGTCCTGCAGCTCCTCTAAGTTCTCACCCCCCGGAGGCTGGTGCCCAGGGGACCTGCCCACAGCCCGCGCCCGGGAGGAGGGGTGCGCCCCCGCGGCCTGAGTCACCCCGGGCACGCCCTGGGGTCCCGGCTGTGCTCACCTCCTCTCCTGAGGGAGCGCGAAAGGGGGCGGTGACCCCACACCCACCCGTGTTCACCCACCACTCGAGGTGCCGCGTGGCCACTCTGCTGCTCCGACAGCGCCCCAGACGCGCGGGAGCGGAGGTGCCCACAGCCACGTGGGAGGAGCAGAGCCGTGGCTGCTTCCTGGGGTGCACTCAGCCTCGCCCCCGGGGCCGTCAGCGCCAGGGCCTTCCCGGATGGGCCTCATTCTGGGGGTGAAGTCTACAGCGGGGGTTGGAGCTCAGACCCCAGCGTGGCCCCAGCGCCCAGGCCGCCAGCAGGTCTGGGTGGACGGAAACCCGCCCTGTGCCGGCGCCGCGTGCTGGTCTGCGTGTCCCCGGCCCTGGCTCCCCTGCCTTTGGCAGGAAGCAGGGGCTCCGAGGCGGGGACTGTGGCCCCAGACAAGTTGGGGACCCGGAGGTGTGGGAGGAGGGGCGCCCCCTGGAGGAACGGAGGCGGAACAGCTTCTCCGCCTCATAGGATGAGTGTCAGCTCCTCCCGCACCCCCATGCGCACCCCCACCCGCACCCGCACCCCCACCCCCACCCGCACCCGCACCCGCACCCCACCCGCACCCGCACCCCCACCCCCACCCCCACCCGCACCTGCACCCCCACCCGCACCCCCACCCCCACCCCCACCTGCACCCCCACCCGCACCCGCACCCGCACCCGCACCCCCACCCGCACCCGCACCCGCACCCGCACCAGGGGCTTCGGCGACTTCCCGAGGGAAAGCAGAGGTGGTGCCGTAACAACACGCTCTCCAAACAGCGCTGCTCCTCGCTTCCCGCGCTGGGCAGCCGGGTGCGAGGCAGGTGGGAGGCGGGAAGGGGGCTGGGAGGGAGGGAGCACCCCATCTGCCCCTCCCCTGGAGTCCTGGAGGGCCCTGTGCGGGCGCTGGGTGCCCCTCCTCCCACACCTGAGGGGGAAAGCTGCCCGTCCCGCCTGGCTCAGGGGCTGAGCATCGTCCTAGGAACCAGGAGGTTTTGGTTCGATTCCAGGTCAGGGCACAGGCCTGGGTTGGGGACTCGATGGGTTGGGGACTCGATCCCCTGTGTGGGGCGGGCAGGAGGCAGCCGATCCCTGATTCTCTCTCATCACTGCTGTTTCTCTTTCTCCCTTCCTCTCTCTGAAATCAGTAAAAACATACTTTTTTTTTTTTTTTTAAAAAAAGGGGGAAAGCCGACGTGTCAGCCTCGCAGGACAGTGGAAGTGGGGCAGCGACCAGTCCCACATGGACCCTTTTCCCCACAATTCTGACCCGTCCCCTCCCCTCCCCTCCCCTTCCCTCCCTCCCCCTGCTCCCTCTGTCCCTCCCCGGGGAGTGACCATGTGGTTGAGAGAGCGCAGAGCCTCCGGGACGGACGGAAGGAGGTGTGGATCCAGTTCCATCATTTCCTTCCTCTGAAATGTTGAATGCCCGCCCCCCGGAGGCCCGCGGTGACCACAGAGGAGGCCGAGGTGACACCTTTTCCGCTGAAAGTGCCTCATGGCGGCAGCCCTGTCCTCGGCCTCCTTCCCCGACAGAGGTCCGTCTCACCTCACTGAGCCTGTCTAGTGTCTTTTTTTAAAAAATTATTTTATTTTATTTTCCCATCACCACTTCCCCCCCGCCCTCTCCCACCTCCACCTCCACCCCCACCGCAGTCACCACATGCCATGAGCTTTCTCTCTCTCTCCCTCTCTCTCTCTCTCTCTCTCTCTCTCTCTCTCTCTCTCTCTCTCTCTCGCTCTCTTTGAGATGTTTTGCTCAATCCCTCCCTCCCGGCTCCCAGCTGCCTGCCTGCCGCCTGTCTTTCTGCATCTAGGATAACATCCCCCACAAACACGCCTTTGGAATAACAAAGGGACCCCCAAGGCCCGGCCACCCCCCAGAGCAGAGCCCACAAACCCCCTCTTGTTACTGAGTTCACTGTGGCCTGTGAACTCCCGCCCTCACCACAGTGAAAGAAGTGTGTGTCCATCACTTGACGCTTCATCCAATCCCGGAGGCCCCCCTGCTTCCTCCCGCCTCCCCAGCCTGTCACCAGGGGAGTTCACGGCCCCCCAGGCCTCCTCGGATGCATGAAGGCAGCTGCCCGTCTCGCAGCACCGGCCGTCCCTCGGGTTTCCTTCCGCAAACAAACCCGCAGAAGGGCGCCACCGTTTCGGGTGTTTCTTGCGTCGACACAGCATTTGAGTGAGAATTGCAACAGGGAAGCATTTTCACCGAGAAGGTGCCAGAATCCCACGGGGACGCATTAAGCCGACGCAGCCCCTCATCCGTCTTCCGAGCCGCGCAGCTAAACCGTGCCGCCGGTTCCGGTTCCGTTTTGCTGGAATTATTCTCCCGGAGATCAATTCCGTTGCATTTGGAACTCCGCCGAGCAGATTGGCCTCATCCATCAGGGTTTCATCCATCTCAGGCCCCTAGCTGCAGCCCCCGCCGCGCAGGCGGCCACGTTTCCATCAGCGACGCTTTTCCTGGGCTGTGTGGGTCCTGAGTCCATCCGGGAGACGGCTGTCCCTGGCCTGGTGGGTGGAGCGGGAGGGGGCAAGGTCAGAGCGTCCGCTTGGCCCCAGGATGGTCAGGGTGCAGAGCCCTGGCCAGAGACTGCCCTCGTCCCTCTGTGCCAGGGGTGGGGCGCCTTCTTCCTGCCAAGGGCCTTTTGGGGGTTTAGAGCATCATTCTCGGGCCCCACAAAAGGATCAACATAAAAACTCGTCTGCTCTATCTGGTCAGACATTTAATTGACACCCCAATGCCTTGCCAGGGCCAGACCACGTGGTTCCACGGGCCTCACACAGCCCTTGGGCCAGGCATTCCCCACCTGGCTCTATGCCAATCTGAAGGCTCCCCTGGAGTGCCCAGCTGGCACCGCAGAGGGTCAACCAGGGGAGGCAAAGGAAGGACCAGGAGGCAGCTGGGAGGCCGGGGCTCAGTCACTTCCGACCCAGAGACCAGCGCCCAGCCTGCCCCTTCACCTGTGCCAGGTAGGCCCCCTTATCTTTTGGTTCAAGGTCATTGATTGGGGGTCTGTCACTGGCAACTGGACACCTCCTCCCAGACGCCCTCCAGCCCTACGCTCTCAAGGCCACGTGTCTGCCCCCTCGCACGTGTGGTTTCAGTGTCCCAGAACGTCTGGCAGGCGCTCTGCCGGGGGCAGGCACCCCAGGGGACAGTCCACTCACTACCAGTCCTTCTTTGGGTGTCACCTGGGAGCCAGCGCGTTCGAGACGGCGACGGGTCGCAGGGACGGGGTGCGGAGCGCTGTGACAAACTTCTCACTTGGTCTCCCTGAGCCTCAGTTTCCTCCCCCGTATGGTGGGGGCCATTGCAGAGGCTGCGGTGACTCTGCTGGGACAGCCCCGCACTGATCGGAGTCACTCTGGTGGCTTCGTCCTGCTGCCTTTGAGTGCAGGCAGGAGGATGCGGGCCGGGAAGGAGCTCAGGAGGGCTCGATGGTCCCATCGCTCTTGGCGGGTGGGGGCAGGGAGGTAGTGACAGGAGACCCGCCCCCTGAGGGGAATCCTCCGTGGAGAAGCCGAGGGGAGAGCTCCGAGAGGGGCAGGCTGAGCCCCCAGCCTGTGCCCGTGGCAGTGAGCAGGCAGCAGGCGGGCAGCCCTGTGGGACGGGCACTCCCGGCTGCCTGAGTCCTGGCGTGGTCCCCACTTGCCATTCCGCATGCTGTGTCTCCATTGCTGGGGGCATGGCCGAAGTCAAATCCTCAGGAATGAGTTGGTGCCCGCGTCTCCCTTGGCACCTCCAACCACCCACTCATCAATCTTTGTTGTTTACTGGAGCCCAAAACGGCATCTTCTGTGGCATCCTGGGCCCTGGTTCTGGCCGAGACATTTATTGGAATCAGGGTGGGCTCTCAGCACGTTTGGCCTTGGCACCAAGCCCGCCCTGGCACTGCCCGTTACCCTGCCCGCGGGTGCTGCCCTATGTTCTGGGGACATCTGCTCGTCGGTGGTTAGCTAACCTCGTGGTGCATGTCCAAGTCTGGGAGGGGAGAGGCTGTGGCAGGTGCTTTTTGGACAAGCACACTCAGTACTCGAACATTATTTTGTAGTAGAGGCCCAGTGCATGAACTCTGTGCACTGGTGGGTCCCTAGCAGCTGCCGGCTGCTGGCCAGGGCCTCCCTCCCTCCCTTCCCCCTGCCGGCCCCACCCCCTGGTCGAACTCCCAGACGAACTCCCAGTCGAGGGGACAATTTGCATGCTACGCTTTTATTATATAGGATTTGGGAAACTAAAAAGGAATTCCTATCTATACTAATAAAACGGTAATATGCTAATGGACAAGATAGACCGGGCGTCCTTCTGGACAAAGACGTGGCGGCTGTGAGGGCCGAGGGCAGGCAGCCGCAGCAGCCGGCAGTGGCAGCAGCAGTGGGGTGATGGGGGCGGCGCCTTCCCCTGATCGGCCTGGTCGCCTCCCGCAGAGGAGCGGGAGCGGGCCTAAGCCGTCAGTAGGACATCCCCTGAGGGCTCCCGGACTGTGAGAGGGGGCAGGCCAGGCTGAGGGACACCCCCCCGCCCCAGTGCATGGATTTTCATACACTGGGCCTCTAGCTGTTTTCATAAAAGAAAAGAAGTAAAGCTTGAAAAACAGCTCTGGCTGAGGAGACATACATGATGGGGCTTCCCACAGGCCGAAGAGGGGGCAGATCCACACCTGGGAGCCACTGTCAAAGGCTGTCATTCTGCACTGCTCCCCTGGATCAGCCTCGACCTGATGCAGGCTCGGCTGTCCTGCCCCACAGCCTCAGGCAGGAGATGGAACCTGTGTCAGAACTGTTTATCCTTGTCACCAAGGACATGCATCCTGCCATCGTGGGGGTGGCAGGGTTGTGTGACGCACATCTCTTTCCAGGCCGCCAAAGACTGTCAGGGAGGGGCGGGGCCAGCAGAGGGTCAGGGCCGGGCCAGTGAGAGGCAGAGGAGTCCCCCGCGGTGCTGGGAAGGTCGGTCCTCCTTCCTCGGGTCCTGGGCTGAGCCCGTGGGACCTGCAGGCCCCGCCCAGGCCAGGAGCCTGCAGCCTGGTCCTCGGCTCTGCTCACAGGTCGCGTGAGGGACAGGAGCCTCGGTCAGATGGCCCCTGAGAGGCACTGGGGCTGTTCAGCTGTGCAACCTCGGACAGCGCAGCCTCCGACCCCATCTCCCCAGGCCTGCGGAGACATCGCCCTGATGCCCGGCCGGCGCGGCTCAGTGGGCTGAGTCATCTCATGCACCGAGAGGTCATGGGTTCGATTCCCGGTCAGGGCACAGGCCCGGGTTGCGAGCTCAGTCCCCAGTAGGGGGCGCGCAGGAGGCAGGTGACAGATGCTTCTCTCATTGATGTTTCTCTCTCTCTCCCTCTCCCTTCCTCTCTCTCTAAAATGAATGAAAACATATTTGAGGGGGAACAAGGCGCCCGTTTCTCTCCCTGTGAGACTGTGAGCAGCACCTGTGTCTCAGAGACCCCCACCTGAAACGGACACCGTGTGCCAGGCACACTCAGACACCCCGACTGTCCCCGCCAGGGGGTCCCCACGACCCGTGGCGCAGGCACTGCTATCACCCTTCCCGCGGACGGGACAACCGAGGCAGAGCCACGGCAGGAAGTGCCCGCGTTGGCACGTGGGCAGCCCAGCCCCCGAGTCTGAGCTGGTGGGCGCCGCACTGCCCTGCCCCCCACACAAGCCCTCCCCCGTCAGTGGGCGAGTGGTGGTGACACCCCAGGACTCGGACGCTGGGGAGGGGAGGGGACCCCCTGAGCCCCGGATCCCGGGGCCTCTCTGCGGGCGCAGAGCCACGCAGTCTCCTCCTGGGCCCGCCGCTCCTCTCCGGCCCAGACTCCGCGCTGGGTCCTGACCGGTTTGCTTTCTGTTCCACAGAGAGAAGCTCCTGGCTGCACGACGGCGCCGAGAGGGACTTGTCCAAGGTCACGGTCACCGGCTGCCGGGAGGAGTGGAGGCGATGGCGGACGGTGGCAGGTCCTCTCTGCCGTAAGTCGCAGGGCCTCCCGCTCTCGCAGAGTCATCTCAGCGTCAGTTATTGACACGTAACGGGCGGGGCGGGGGGGGCAGAGGGCAGGGAAGGCTCCGTGTCTCCGCGTCAGCTGGGGCGCCCTCTGACACGCGGCAGGGCCTGGTGGGCGGCTGCCCCTGAGGATGAGGCCCAGGTCCGGACAGAAGGGGGAGGCGCCGCTTGGCTGCCCCGGGGAGAGTTGGCCACGGGCCTGCGGGTCATCAGGGCCCCGTTCCTCGCCTCTGACAGGTGGCACAGCTCCACCTGGCAGAACCCTGCTGGCCCGGTGGGGGTGCAGCGAGGGGGTTCTGTGTGGCACGGCCAGGGGCCTCCGTGGCTGAGGCGTGGGGACGCGCACCTGCGCTGCTGAGATGCGCTCCTGCCCGCACCACTGCGGTTGGCACGTGTGCTCGGCCATCTCCGGGCCGAGGGGTCTTGGACAGGTCCCTTACCCAGGGTCTCCGCTTCCTCACGGGAAAGGGGGTAACCATGACAGCGGCCGCCTCAGAAGGCTGCCGTTCTGAGTTCGCCCTGGAATACATGCCGGCCAGGGAGCCAGCACACGGGGCTCAGGGGCTCGGGGGGCCCCTCTCCCACTGCCAGTGCCTCCCCTGTGAAGTGAGGACAGGTAAGGAAGGAAACGCTCCGAGCTCTTAGAGAGAGAGCAGGCCGGTCACGGGGTTTGTGACCTGCTGGTTCACCCGTGGGATTTAGGGGGACAATGCCCCCTGCCTGAGCGACGGCGGACCCCGTGGTTTGTGGATGACATGATGTTGCTGTCGAGGTTGGTCATACAGAGATCTCGCTTTAAAGGCGGCCACACCTGGGGAGGAGGCAGGACCGACCGCGGGGACCGCGACGTGGGTGTGGAGGTGCCATCCGCTAGGAACGCTCGGAGGAAGTGGGCCTGGACGGTGGGTCTCAGTCAGTCACGAGTGGATCCCGCAGTTCCGTCAGTCAGGGGGGTCTTTGGTGTCCAGGAGCGATCGCAGGCCCTTCTCCCGCCGGTGCTGGCGCGGCTCCTGCGGGCGAGGGAGGGACCGCTTGGCAGGACCAGTCCGAGCCAGCGGGTGGTCGGCAGGCGGCGTGCGCGTCCATCCCCGGGACAGTCAATGACGGATCACTTCTCGTCCAGGCCTGGGAGCCGCAGCGGCCTGAGTGGACGCGAGCCCGACGGAGGGCGCTCGGCACCTGCACAATCTGCATCCCGTCCCGTCCCGGGCATCCGGCATCCGTGTCCTCCCGGCGAGCAGACAGGAAGCATGGGAGGGTGGCTTCCGATGTCATCGGGGCTGGGAACAGCCGCCGCTCTGGCCCGGGGACCTCGGATGAAGGTGTTAACCCTGATTCCGCTTTGCGATTCACCTCCCGTGGTCAGAAACTGCTGCCATTCCATGACCTCATGTTGCATCGTCAGCGACTGGGAGCCCCCTCACTGGGGGCGGGTCAGAGCTAAGGGCGTCCGAAGGACACTCGGCTAACAAGTGACAGAGTCAAAGCCCCGACCTGGCTTGTGTCACGTCCCTTCAGCAGGAATAATACTGACGACAACAGTAACAGTAACAGTAGCACAGCTGCTAGTTCCCGAGAGCGTAGAGAGCCTGGAGCTGGCTGCGCGTCTGCACCTGTCATCTCCTCCTTCTTTATTTTATCTCATTGTTCGTTTTATTATTGGCTGTATCGGGGTGACAGTGGTTACCAGGCTCAGGTGTGGATTTCTATGTTACAAGGTCTGTATATTGCACTGTGGGCCCACCCCCCACAGGTCATTGCATTGACCTTCACCAATGGAGCCTGGGAGAGGCTCAGGGTCCCAAGGTCACACAGCAAGCCGCAACAGGCCAACCCGCACGCCAGGTCCTAGACGCCTCAGCGCCGGGCTATTTTGAGCTGCTGGATGCAGGAAGCTGATGCTCAGCCCTTGTGACCACAGCCATCTCATCTATAAAATATGAAGAATAATGTGCTTCGCGCAGTTTCAGGAAGAGATCGCTGGGCGGGCGGTCGCGTGGGTGCCCAGAGCCTGAAGGTAGCGATAGCGGTCACCCCGCCCCTGTGCGCCGTTGGGTGGAACAAAGCACCCAGCTTCTCCCCCCACCACCCCATCCACGGAGGCGCGGGGCCCTGCCCCGTCGTTCCGTCGTCTCGCGTGTCCACTCCATTTCCCGCTCACGTCACATCTGGCCCATAGGTGCTGCCGGATGGGTTTCCTACCACTGTGTCTGAGAGCCTCTCCTTCCCAGACCTCCAGGGGCGCCCCGCTTCCGTCAGGATTGAAGGCGGCCTTCTCAGAGCAGCACGAGGGCCCCCCCCCCCGCCCTCTGTCTCCAGCCTCTCTCCTCCTCCGCCTGCTTCTCCTCTCCTTCTCCATCCTCCTCCTCCTCCTCATTGTCACAGTGCTCTCTCCTCAGGACAGGGCAGGCCCTCAGCTCCTTGTGACCTCAGCACCCCGCCCAGGGGGCTCCCAGGACAGACTCCCTGTTCCTGGCCTGTCCCTGCCCCACGCAGAGGGCCACGTTGTTTTTTTGTTTTTAAAAAGAATATTTTTATTGACTTCAGAGAGGAAGGGAGAGAGAGAAAAACATCAATGATGGGAGAGAAGCACTGATTGGCTGCCTCCTGCACGGCCCCACTGGGGATGAAGCCTGCACCCCGGACTGTGCCCTGACCAGGAATCGAACCCAAGACCTTCCGGTGCGCAGGCCGACCCTCTACCCAGTGAGCTCACTGACCCGGCTGTCTGTTTGCTTTGTGAAACGGTGGTTTGTGCGTTTGTGCTCAAGTGCGACGGTTCCCTCCCTCACGGCTCCTGTTGGAGACGGTTTTCTCCGCGCCGGGACCCACAGGCCTCAGCGTGATTGGCCTGGTCCCTCAGGTTCCAGTTTCCATACGGAGCACCGGACCCCATCGGATCCTGCCCAGGGTTGGCAGGAGCCCAGGTGCGGCTTTGGCCACACGGCCGCCCGGCAATCGCACTTCTGTTAGAAACGCAGATCGGGAAGCGCCTTTCTCACGTGATCACTTCCCAGCGGCGGCCGCGTCTATTCCTGGGTCTTCCCCGGGCCTCCCTCGGTCTGTCTGTTTGTTCCTGTGCCAACACCAGACCCCCGATTGCAGCTGCGGGGGTGTGAATGGCGGGTGGCCCTGCCCGCCCCCCCCCCCCCATGGCACTTCTTATTTCGGGTTCTCCTGGCCAGCTTTGCTTTTTTGTTCTTAAGAATAAACTTTAATCACCTTGCCCGGCCTCGGAAGCACACACACACACACACACACGCACATACACATACACACATACACACACATACACACATACACACACATACACACACAGAGGGGGAGGGGGAGGGGGAGGGGGAGGGAGAGGGAGAGGGAGAGCGAGCGAGCGCCTGCAGCACTTATGGCAGCTGTTTGGTCTCGGTGGAGGGCAGGGTTATATTATTTCTATGACCTTCTACATGTCCACCTGCTTCATAATTAAAAACAAAAGGAAAAGGGAAGATGGCGGTTTCCGCCGTGGAGGGGACGCCCAGAAGCAGCACATGCCAGTGGCTGTCGGAGGCCTGGAGCGGCCCCGTGGGCGCTGGGCCTCGGGAGGGATCGTTAGCTGCGGGCCCTGCGGGAGCGAGCGGGGCGGCGGGAGGCTTCCTTCCTGTGAGCGTGTGCAAACGTCCGATGGTGGTTTCCTAACGGGCCTGCGTGCACCTGTCATCGGAGTGTGACCGCGTGAGGGTCCTCTCCTCTCGGGACTTGGAGGGGCAGGTGGCCCCTGCTCCCCGCTGGCCTGGCAGCCTGCACCGAGCTATTACTTTAGGAGCCTTAATGGAGCCCCTCAGCATAGGGATGCCAGTCCCCAGAGACTTCCTGTCTCCGGAGGGTGGTCAGTTCTGGGCGGCAGCTTGAGGGTGTGAGGGTGTGAGGGTGTGAGGGTGGCCTCCGGGGAGACTTTGAGGGGCTGGTCCCAGGGCCGGGCCGTCCCGCGTGTTGGCAGGACCAGCAGGAAGAGACCGTCCCCGAGGCTCTCATGGAGGCCACCGGTCACTCAGCCACTGCTTTTCCTTCGTTACCCTCCCTCGAGGGGATTTCCCACCGACTTTTAGAGACAGTGGAGAGGAGGGGGGGAGACACAGAGAGAAACATGGATGCGAGAGAGACACGGCGATTGGTTGTCTCCTGTATGTGCCCGGACAAGGGCGGGAGATTGAGCCTAAAACTGAGGTACGTGCCCTTGACCGGAATCGAACCCAGGACCCTTCAGTCCTCGGCTGACACTGTAACCACTGGGTCAAACAGGCTAGGCCACAACCGTACCGTCTTTTTTTCCCCCTTAAATATATTTTTATTGATCTCAGAGAGGAAGGGAGAGGGAGAGAGATAGAAACATCAGTGATGAGAGAGACTCATGGATCGGCTGCCTCCTGCACACCCCCTACTGGGGATCGAGCCCGCAACCCGGGCATGTACCCTGACTGGGACTAGAACCCTGACCTCCTGGTTCCTAGGTCGATGCTCAACCACGGAGCCACACCGGCCGGGCACAGCTGTATTGCTTGACCACCATTTGGCTGCCCCGCAGCCCTGTAGGGCTGCCCTCCATTTATTTGCCTGGAAGGCTGGGAGAGACCAGAAGGGAAGGAGTTAACCGGTGGCCGCCACAGGAGCGATGCTTCATTCCCCCTTCGCTGCCGCAGACCATTAACATGCACCGTGCCGTGTTCACGGCCCATTTACTCTTGTGCGGCGTGTGGCAGTGGCGCTGGGATTGCGGTGCTTGCATGCTGCGCTCTGTCCCCAGCCCGTGGACCACGTTGGGATGGGAGGGAGGGGAGAAGGCTGCAGGAGGGCCAGCTCGCTGGGGTTGGAGCCAGGCGGCTCTGCCTAGAGCCCAGACCACCTGGAACCGCAGCGGGCCCAGTAGGCAGGGCCCTGGGGACCCGGGAGCCACTGTGCTTTCCCTTAGATGAGGGTTGCGGGGGCATTCACTCTGGAAGGGACGCCGGAGACCTCCTTTTACAGATGAGGAAACTGAGGTTCAAAGAGAGCAGTGGACTCAGCCCAGAGCCCCACCGTGGAGCCCAGGCCCCGTTCTGCGGACTCCTGGTCCAGGGGGAGAGGCCTCTGGTCTGCAGGCAGGGAACCAGCTGGGGATCTGTTAGTCACTCGACTGGGACCCGCCGGCTCCTTCTCCAAAGGGTGCAGAAGGCCAGCAGCACCCGGGCTGTTTGCTCACCAGGCTCATTGGTGCAATCCAGAATCCTCCCAATCAAAATCGCCACCTCCAACCTAGAATGTCTGGAAAGCAATGCTGGAGTCAGGAAACAGAGTGAGAGAACCCCATCTCCACCTCCATCTCCATCTCCACCTCCATCTCCATCACCATCACCATCACCATCACCATCACCATCTCCATGTCCATCTCCATCTCCATCTTTACTCCATTACCATCACCATCACCATCACCATCACCATCACCATCACCATCACCATCATCATCTCCATCTCCACCTCCATCACCATCACCATCACCATCACCATCACCATCACCATCATCATCACCATCATCATCTTCCATCACCATCACCATCACCATCACCATCACCATCATCATCACCATCATCATCACCATCATCATCTCCATCACCATCACCATCATCACCATCACCATCACCATCACCATCATCATCTCCATCACCATCATCATCTCCATCACCATCACCATCACCATCACCATCACCATCACCATCACCTTCATCATCTCCACCTCTAACACTATCACCATCACCATCTCCATCACCATCACCATCACCATCACCATCATCATCATCATCATCACCATCACCATCACCATCTCCACCTCTCACACTATCACCATCACCATCTCCATCACCATCACCATCATCATCACCATCTCCATCACCATCATCATCACCATCACCATCACCATCACCATCACCATCACCATCATCATCTCCATCACCATCACCATCACCATCACCATCACCATCACCATCACCATCACCATCACCATCACCATCACCATCATCATCATCATCTCCACCTCTAACACCATCTCCATCTCCATCACCATCACCATCTCCATCACCATCACCATCTCCACCTCTCACACTATCACCATCACCATCTCCATCACCATCACCATCACCATCACCATCACCATCACCATCACCATCATCATCTCCACCTCTCACACTATCACCATCACCATCTCCATCACCATCACCATCACCATCACCATCACCATCACCATCACCATCACCATCTCTATCACCATCTCCATCTCCATCTCCATCACCATCACCATCACCATCACCATCACATCACCATCTCCATCACCATCTCCATCTCCATCTCCATCTCCATCTCCATCTCCATCTCCATCACCATCTCCATCACCATCTCCATCACCATCTCCATCTCCATCTTTACTCCATTACCATCTCCATCTCCATCACCATCACCATCACTATCACCATCACCATCACCTTCATCATCTCCACCTCTAACACTATCACCATCACCATCTCCATCACCATCACCATCACCATCACCATCATCATCACCATCACCATCACCATCACCATCTCCACCTCTCACACTATCACCATCACCATCTCCATCACCATCATCATCACCATCTCCATCACCATCATCATCACCATCACCATCACCATCACCATCACCATCACCATCACCATCACCATCATCATCTCCATCTCACACTATCACCATCACCATCTCCATCACCATCACCATCACCATCACCATCACCATCATCATCAT
>JAJQQW010000012.1:1675000-1720000 GCA_025583905.1 Ia io | reverse complement strand
AGGTGTGGCCTCTGCCTGGGGGTGGGGTCCTGGGGTGCTTCCTGAGTGCACCTGGCGCCAGGCACCTGCTCTGAACACAAAGCAGGCCGGGCAGGTGGCGTCTGAGCCTCACAGATCCCCCCCCCCCCCGCCTCCGTGGGCAGCCAGACCCCAAGGGCAGGAAGTGCCGGGCTTACTAACTGGGCCAGGGATGAGCCCGGGAGCCGAGGGGGTAACAGGAGGGACCTCTTCAGACCTCATCGGGGCCGAGGGTGAGGGGTGGGAGCTGCCAGCTACCCCCCCCCCCCCGCAGGTGGGCGCCTCCCGCCTGGCAGCGGTGGGAACGCCACCCTCAGCTCCCGGGCGAGCCCCGCCCGCCCAGGAAGGACTCACGTCCCAGGGTCGGTCCCCGTCCGTGTTTGAGGCTGGAACCGGGTCCTGCTTTCACCTTGGACGCCGCAGAGAGGAGGCCAGAGCCGCCCTCCCCAGGGGACTGCGCGCTCGCTGTGACGGGGTGTGAGACGGGCCGCAGGCGCTGCTCTCGGGCCCCCCCCCCAACGCCGCTCACCTATAGATCAGCACGGTCCCCGTCACAGTCCCCCGGAGGTTCAGAATCAACACGCTCAGAAGTCCCGCGTGGAATGTAGGCGTAGGCGCGGCTTTAAAAGAATGTTCTTGAAATCAGGAGCAACCCCTGCGCGCTGAGAGGGAGGCTGGGGCTGGGGCCGCCCCGCCCCGGAGCGTGTTATCGCACCACCGGCGCCTCGGGGCCGAGGGACCGCAGAGGACGGCGAGGGCGGCAGGCCAGTCCCCACAAAGGCCCCTCCCAGCGCGGGACCCAGGAGGGAGTGTGTTTGGCGGTGGGACCGCAGGAGGCCGACAGGAACAGACCGGTTTGGACGGGAACAGACCGGTTTGGACCCGCAGAGCACCGTACGCCGGTCACCAGCATCACCTCCGGGAGCCTAAGGGCAGACACGCGAGCACAACTGAGATAGAATCCGCATCGGCGCGTGAACGAGCCTCCTCTCACAGCAACGGAGAGCCACCATTGGAACGAGGCCTGCGGCCCGCAGGCCTGAGTTTGACAGGCTGGCCCCGGAGGGCGGAGGGCGGGCGGGGGGGGGCTTTCCCTCCCCCGCAGAGCGTGTCGGAGTGGGTCCTGACGACGGGCAGGGTCAGGAGCTGCGTGCTCATCGCTGCTGCTCAGCTGTGCTGGGTCGCCTGTGCGTGAGGGTCCGGGGGTCCGGGGAAGGAGTCCCCACAGAACCAGGACCCTGGTGCATCTCGGGGACAGGGACAGACCTTGGTGGCCACGCGGGCTCCACAGTGGACATGCGGGACCTGAAACGCATGCTGGGTCAGCGTGTGGAGGCAGCAGCCAGCGGGTCCCCATGTTCTCCAGGGGGTTCAGGCCGGAGCCTGGCACCCCGGTTGCTGGTGGGTCTCTGACAGCCCGGCCCTGGCCGAGAAACTCATCGCGAGTGGAGGGGCCCGGCGTACCCCACCGGGAAACGTGAGCTTTAATTTATTGAAATGGGATGGAAAAGCAGATGGAGGGGAACGAGACCTAATTTAAAATCGTGCCCAAAGCTATTGGCATGGCGACAGGTTCCTGCCGCTCTGCACGCTGGGCCGCAGGGAAGAAACGCTAACAGCCTCTGCGAGGTCAGGGGGCCCCTCCCGTCTGGGTGGGAAACACAGTTGTTGCTGTTGGGGGCTGAGTCCTGGGGGCTGGAAACCAGTCAGTCTTGTGAACAGTCAAATACGATTTGGAAACAGAATGCCTCTGAGGAATCCGGAAGTGATCATGGAGATGGCTTTAATCAAAACATAATTTTGGGCCTGGCCGGTGTGTCTCAGTGGTCAGGGTTCGATTCCCGGTCGGGGCACAGGCCCGGGTTGCGGGCTCCATCCCCAGTGTGGGGCGTGCAGGAGGCAGCCGGTCCATGACTCTCTCTCTTCATTGACGTTTCTCTCTCTCTCTCTCTCTCTCTCTCTCCCTTCCTCTCTGGAATCAATAAAAACATTTTTTTTTAAAAATAATGCTGGGGTGAGCGGGAACAGGCTGGGTCTGTGAAGGCGTTCCGATCAAACCGTCTCCGTGTCCTGGGTGCCTGAATTTCTCATCGCAGGTGGGCACGCCCACCCCTCACGTGTTCCCGGGAGGAGTCAGTGGGTGGGGTGCAGGCGCCTGTGGGTGGGGATGCAGAGCTGTGACCTGCAGAGCTGTGCTGTCGGTCACGCTGAGGCCTCTTCTCACCCCGGCCTCCCTCCCGCGGACACGCTGGGCTCCACGACCTGGTCTGAGCGGCGCAAGCCTGGCCGTCCCGCCTCCTCACCTGTGTGTGCACGAAAGCCGGCGCCGGAGTCCCCACCGGCAGCGAGGCCTTCCTGTGTGCTCTCCCGCCTCTTCGCCTCTCCGGGGCGGCAGCGCCAGGGAAGAGAGAGCAGAGGCTTCAGCAACGGCGTGCGTGCGTTGGAGTCCTGCCTCCCGCAGGCTTCTGGCTGCGTGGACTCAGCGGGTCGCCCCTGGGCTGTGCTGAGGGTGATGGGAGAGGAGGAACCAGACCCGGTTCAGGCCCCCAAGCACGTGATTCCTCCCCACGGTGAG
Organism: Ia io; assembly: GCA_025583905.1. Classification (NCBI taxonomy): domain Eukaryota; kingdom Metazoa; phylum Chordata; class Mammalia; order Chiroptera; family Vespertilionidae; genus Ia; species Ia io. The sequence continues at coordinate 1,717,407 of JAJQQW010000012.1, read as the reverse complement.
GCCCGGGAAGGTGGTCAGGCGGCCAGGCTGCTGGGAGGCGGGGAAGGGCTTCTGGAACGTCCCGTGGGAGGGGTGAGGGGAGGGAAACAGGGCAGCTAGGGAGGACGGGGTGTCCTCGCCACCCCCTCTCATCCTGATCCAGGAGCAGCCTCTGCCCTGGGGAAGGGCCTCCTCTCTGTTTCGGGGCTTCCTCATTCCCCAGAGCACCTCAAGGTCAGCTGCTTCCAGATTGCTATGTGGATACGGGCGGCAGACACCACCTGCATCCCAACCCTCCTGCCCCCTCGGCGTGGCTGGTGCAGTCTGCACCGCGCTGAGTCCGGGAGGAGCCTCATTTGCTTCCATGTTCAAGAGGGGGACAGGCCGCAGGACCGCGCTAGGATGTCCCAGCAAGCAAGCTCCGCCTAACGCACTTCTCCTGGGAGAGGGGGCTTCCGGGCTGTGATGCTCCCCCGCCCCGCCCCGCCCCACCCCGGGAAGGTGGGCTTCATCCCGCACATGTTCCCACGGGGGCTCTCTGGTCCGAGAGGTCACCTCCAGCCTGCCAGCCCCCCTCTTCCAGGGGGGGTCTCAGCTGGCTGAGCATTTGCTGGCTGCAATGTCAGCCGTTTGCCTGAAAGTGTCCTTGACGAATGTCCAAGGGGGGGCTTCTAGAAGGTTCCAGGGCTGCAGGGCTGTTCCCCAAAGATGTGGTGAGGTCCTGGAAAATCAGGGTGGCCCCTTCCTCCCATGTAGACTCAGACCCGAGTCCCTGAGACCAGGGGTGGGGCTGGGGGTCCTGCAAAGACGGATGAGGAAGCCGGGGGGTGGGGGTGGGCCGTGCGGGCGGGCCTGGAAGGAGGTCGGTCACATCCTGTCAGAAAACTAGGAGGGCCCGGCTGCGTGGCTCAGGGGTTGAGAGACAGACGACCTATGAACCAGGAGGTCAGTGTTCGATTACCCGTCAGGGCACATGCCCCGACTGTGGGCTCCATCCCCAGTGTGGGGTGTGCAGGAGGCAGCCCATCCATGACTCTCTCTCATCATTGATGTTTCTCTCTCTCTCTCCCTCTCCCTTCCTCTCTGAAATCAATAAAAATATAAATATATTAAAAAATAGCCAGGAGGGGTGTGGACGGGCTCAGAACAGGCCCGGGAGGAGCCACTTGGCTGGTGATTATTCTGGGCTGAAGGCAATCAAGACCCCATGGGCTCAGGAGACGTTTCTACCCCCCACCTTCACTACCCGGAGAATCTGGATTGGGGCCTTGCCCGCAATGAGAGTTACTAGCAGGAGGCACGTGTGTGACCTGTCTGTGCAGCAGAGCACATGGCTGAGGACTCACCTCTGCTCCCCTCTTGTCCTGGGACTCACCCTCCTCCTGAGGCCCCGGGCCACACCCCCTCCACTCAGGTTGCTGGGGCTCCCCTCCTGTCTTGGAACCTCTCCGGTACATGGGACCCGTAGGTACGCGTGTAAATTCGTTTATTTTCTCGGGTTGATCTGCCGCATGTTGATGTAATGATTAAACTGCAGAAGGACCTAGAAGGTAGAGGGAAGCTCTTTCCTCGCCACAGGCCGTACCGCTGTAGTGGCCGGAGACCCAGCGAACACTGCCGTCCCTCCCAGCAGGGACACGGGCCTCTTCTGTTCAGCCTCACGGGCTCGGGGCAGCAGTCAGAGCAGGGCCACAAGGACCGGCAGAGACACCGAGGACCAGCTCTGGGGGAGTCCCCCGCCTGGAAATCTTTGCAATTTGTGTGACATCCCTTTCAGCCTGGGAGGGGCCTTCCGAGGAGTCGGGGGGCTGCCTGGGTCAGGTCTGTGCCCAAAGCCCCAGATTCAGCATGGGGCTGGGTCATCCCTGTGCCCAACGAGCCCACATGCCCACCATGCTGGAACCACGGGCCTCCACTCACGTTCACGGGGAGTGCAGGGATGTCATCGGGTCTCCACTCACGTTCACGGGGAGTGCAGGGATGTCATCGGGTCCTCCACTCACGTTCACGGGGAGTGCAGGGATGTCATCGGGTCTCCACTCACGTTCACGGGGAGTGCAGGGATGTCATCGGGTCTCCACTCACGTTCACGGGGAGTGCAGGGATGTCATCGGGCCTCCACTCACGTTCACGGGGAGTGCAGGGATGTCATCGGGTCTCCACTCACGTTCACGGGGAGTGCAGGGATGTCATCGGGGCCTCCACTCACGTTCACGGGGAGTGCAGGGATGTCATCGGGTCTCCACTCACGTTCACGGGGAGTGCAGGGATGTCATCGGGCCTCCACTCACGTTCACGGGGAGTGCAGGGATGTCATCGGGTCTCCACTCACGTTCACGGGGAGTGCAGGGATGTCATCGGGTCTCCACTCACGTTCACGGGGAGTGCAGGGATGTCATCGGGTCTCCACTCATGTTCACGGGGAGTGCAGGGATGTCAGGCAGGACGGCGATCTGGCAACACCCCTGCGCAGAGCCTTCAGGGTTCGGATTCTGGTTCCCGATCGTCCTTTTTAGGTGACGCTACCACGGGCTGTAGGTGACGTTTTAAACATAATGAGCACTTTGCTTCCGGCTCTTGGTTCCATGTGAAACATGGCTGCCGAGTGTCTGGAATCCTGGTTGGGTCTAGTTTCTGTAAAAAGGAAAACTTCTCGGTCCAATCAGTTATTGGTTCATGGTAAACACCCAGCGGTTTGGTTAAGTCAGATCCCCCTGCTGGCCCGGCTGGGCTGGGGGTCCCCAGCGGGAGGCTCCTGTGGAGCCCGCAGTCTCAGGCCTGAGCCCTCGGCGCCCGCCCGCCTCGCCGCACTTTCTGTTTCCGCCTCCGGAGGACCTGATGCCCGGGAGACAGACGCCTGGAAAGAACCCCTGCCCTGCCCGGGGGCAGGTTAGTTCAGCTCAGTAATTAGCAAGCACAGCATGAGCCGGTAATTGTCCGCAGAATCCAGAGGAAAACACACGTTTCTGGAGCCGCACGGGGAGGGCCTGGCCCTCGGCTGCAGTAACAGCCTGCGCGAGGCGTCGGATGCTGGCGTTCCCTGGGACTTAATTTCCAGGGCAGGTTAAAGGGACAGCGGCTGCCTGCAAAAGAGCGGCCTCGGGCTGAGGGCGGCGGAGTGGGGTGGGGGCGCCATACACGCGTGACGATTTTCTAAGTCTAATACGAAGCAAGAGAGGCCGGTGTGAGTGAATGGATGAGTTTCCCTCCTGGGGTCCGAGTCAAAGCCTCCTCCTGATTGAAAGCTGGCGGCTGCTCTCGGAGCGGGCAGACAGGACCACAGGCGTGTTCTGCGGGTGGCAGGCGTGTGCTGCGGGTGGCAGGCATGTGCTGCGGGTGGCAGGCGTGTTCTGCGGGTGGCAGGCGTGTGCTGTGAGTGGCAGGCGTGTGCTGCGGGTGGCAGGCGTGTGCTGCGGGTGGCAGGCGTGTGCTGTGAGTGGCAGGCGTGTGCTGCGGGTGGCAGGCGTGTGCTGTGGGTGGCAGGCGTGTGCTGTGGGTGGCAGGCATGTGCTGTGGGTGGCAGGCGTGTGCTGTGGGTGGCAGGCGTGTGCTGTGGGTGGCAGGCGTGTGCTGTGGGTGGCAGGCATGTGCTGCGGGTGGCAGGCATGTGCTGTGGGTGGCAGGCGTGTGCTGCGGGTGGCAGGCGGAGGCAGGCACAGAGGGGGAGAGGGAACTGGGTCTTGTCAGCCCCGGAAAGGCCCGGGGGCTGCTGTCCCTGGGCCCAGACCTCCCCCCTGGCTGCCCCCCCGCCCCCCCCATGGTGTCTCCATCCGTAGGGAGTCTTGATCAGAAAGGCCATCAGCAAACCAACACGTCCCGCTCGCTGCGGAAATGAGCGGAAGGACCAGGTCACTGGGAGGCAGGAGAGGCGGCTGATGGGGCCCGGCAGGTGGGGCGTCTCAGTTTGGGGGCTCCCTGTCGCTCTACTTTGCAGGGCCCTCAGGAAACAGAATCAGGTTCTGGCCTCGGGGTGGGGGTGGGGTGGGGGGTGGCGTTGCAAATTCGTTGCAGACTCCCCTGGTTTTTGTGGGGAGACCCGCTCTCGTTTCAGGGTTCCCTCACCTATAACCTGGGAGTTGGTTTGGCTGACGGTTGTCTCTGTTCTGAGGAGCTGCCGCTCCAGGAGATGTTAGAGAACAGAGGGATGTGGAGGGCAGCCCTTTCTCCCGGGCAGTGGCTCCCGCCCCGGCTGCCGCCCAGGGGAGCCCCTGTCTCGGTCAGGCCCCCAGAGGAGGGGGTCCCGGAGGAGGATCCCGGTGGTCCGAGAGGCCCTGGTCACACAGCGGATCGGCGGCCTGCCCTTCGCACCCCCCTTAGAGGCCACACGCCTCCTCAGAGGACAGGGCGGGGAGGAGGAGTCCAGCTGAGGGCGGTGGGCAGATGCACTCACTGGATGAGTCTCATATTTGAAAACAGGTGGCTTTCGGCTGGACGCGTGGGGCCTCCTGGCCCGCGTTCCCTGCGCTTCCCGGCTCGAACCCCGTGCCGTCTTGCAGTGTCTGAGGCAATGTGTACCCATCCTAAGTGTGTGTGTGGGGTGCTAGCTACTGGCATCTGCTGGGTGGCGGCCAGGGGTGCTGCCAACTCCCTACAAGGCCCAGGCCAGCCCAGGACAAGGGGTTACCCAGCCCGGAGTCAGCAGTGCCGAGGCTGGGGATGCTGCCCTAGGCGTCAGGTCTAATTGAATGAATATCCAAGTCTCCGAGCAGCCCTGTGACGAGATCCTTTACCTTCTTTTTTTTGTAATATATTTTTATTGATTTCAGAGAGAGAGAGAGAGAGAAACATCAATGATGAGAACCATTGATCGGCTGCCTCCTGCACGAGCCCACAACCCGGGCCTGTGCCCTGACGGGGAATCGAACCGTGACCTCCTGGTTCATAGATGGATGCTCGGCCACCGAGCCACGCCGCCGGGGGAGAATCCCTCTGCCTTCTCGGCCAGAATTCCTTGGCCGCGTGTGCAGGCCGGATCCTGGTTCTCCCGCCTCATGGGCGTCACCTCCCTCAGACCCCTCCGGGGAACGCTGAGCTGGTGGTGACTGAGCGGAGCTTCTGTCCCACGTCTCGGCCACGAGACCCGAGGGACAGACATCCCAAGAACCGCGCGTGGGCTCCGTGTTGCCGCGTGTCATCCAGAGGGCGGGCGGGGCTGAGCGGCGCGGGTCTCGGCCTCGTTCCCTGGAGCGGAGCCTGCAGTGGAGATGCTGGAGGAGGGGTCCATTGGCAGGAGCTCTGGGCGGAGGGGAGGGGAGGGGAGCGGACAGACAGGGGAGGGGAGGGGACAGACAGGGGGAGGGGAGGGGACAGACAGGGGGAGGGGAGGGGACAGACAGGGGGGGGGGGGGGGAGCGGACAGACAGGGGGAGGGGGAGGGGACAGACAGGGGGAGGGGAGGGGACAGACGGGGGAGGGGAGCGGACAGACAGGGGAGGGGAGCGGACAGACAGGAGGAGGGGAGGGGACAGACAGGGGGAGGGGAGGGGACAGACAGGGGGAGGGGAGGGGACAGACAGGGGAGGGGAGCGGACAGACGGGGGAGGGGAGTGGACAGACGGGGGAGGGGAGCGGACAGACAGGGGGAGGGGAGGGGACAGACAGGGGGAGGGAGAGCAGACAGACAGGGGGGGGAGGGACAGGGGAGGGGGGAGCACAGACAGGGGGAGGGGAGGGGAGGGGAGACAGACAGGGGGAGGGGAGGGGAGCAGACAGACAGGGGGAGGGGAGGGGAGCGGACAGACAGGGGGAGGGGAGGGGAGGGGACAGACAGGGGGAGGGGAGGGGAGGGGACAGACAGGGGGAGGGGAGGGGAGCGGACAGAAGGGCCAGGAAGGTTGTGGTGTCTGCGGGGCGGGCTCCTCCAGGTCCCGTGCGGGGGCTCCGGGGCGGGAACCGTCTCAGGAGTGGGGCAGCCTCGGCAGGAAGCAGGGCTGTTGTCCACTCCCTGGTCGTCTGGCCTTGGCCTCGGCCTAGGGGAGGGCACATCCTCCCGACAAAGGCCTGTCCTCTGGGGAAGGGGGGCTGTGGGTACTATCAGCCATCGCGTCCCGGCTCCCCCCACAGGGCAGGTGGAGGGACCTGAGCGGAGTCCCTGTGGTGTGCATCATGTGGCATCATGTGGCATCATGTGGCATCCCTGTGGCATCCATGTGGCATCATGTGCCATTGCATGGAAGTGCTTAGGGCTCTCAGAGCGGGGAGCCCGCAGGCTGGAGGAGAAGCAGGGCCTGTGCTCAACGACCTGCCTTTGCCACCTGTTAGAATTGGGGGTTGGGGTAACCACTGTGTTAGAATCAGAGGGTTGGGGTAACCACTGTGTTAGAGTGGGGGTGGGGTAACCACTGTGTCAGAATGGGTTTGGGGTAACCACTGTGTCAGAGTGGGGGTGGGGTAACCACTGTGTCAGAATGGGGGTGGGGTAACCACTGTGTCAGAGTGGGTTTGGGGTAACCACTGTGTCAGAGTGGGTTTGGGGTAACCACTGTGTCAGAGTGGGGGTGGGGTAACCACTGTGTCAGAGTGGGGGTTGGGGTAACCACTGTGTCAGAGTGGGGGTGGGGTAACCACTGTGTCAGAGTGGGGGTGGGGTAACCACTGTGTCAGAGTGGGGGTGGGGTAACCACTGTGTCAGAGTGGGGGTGGGGTAACCACTGTGTCAGAGTGGGGGTGGGGTAACCACGCCATCGCAGTGGGGGCCTTCCTTCTGAAGTCAGGTGGGGGGACTGAGAGGGGTGGCAGTGGAGTGGGGGTCCCCGCTTTTTCTTTGTCAGAGTAGTTGGTGGGGTAATGTCTCTGTCCCAGAGTTCCGGGGGGTAACTACTGTGTCAGCTGGGGGTTGGTAGGACCCACAAGAGTGGGGGGCTGGGGTGGTGGGTCAGAGTGACGATGCAGAAGAAAAACTGTGTCAGAGTGGGGGTGGGGTAACCCCCTGTGTCACATCGGGGTGGGGTAACCTTGTTGTCAGAGTGGGGGTCAGTCAGGCCCTGTGTCAGAGTGGGGGTGGGGTAACCACTGTGTCAGAGTGGGGGTGGGGTAACCACGCCATTGCAGCGTCTGCCTTCCTTCTGAAGCAGGTGAGGAGGGACTGAGAGGGGTGGCAGTGGGTGTTTGTCCCCGCTTTTTCTTTTTAAGCCCGTAGTTGTGCTTTTAAAATGTCTCTTTCCCAGAGTTCCGGGGAACTATTGCTGCTGAACATTGTGAGGACCCACAGAGTGGGGTGGCTGGTGGGGAAGACGATGCAGAAGAAAAACCAGCCCCCAGCACATCGGCCCTTGTTGAGCCCCTGCCTCAGTCAGGCCCCTAGAGGAGGGGGTCCCAGAGGAGGAGGTCCCAGAGGAGGAGGTCCCAGAGGAGGAGGTCCCAGAGGAGGAAGTCCCAGAGGAGGAGGTCCCAGAGGAGGGGGTCCCAGAGGAGGGGGTCCCAGAGGAGGAGGTCCCAGAGGAGGAGGTCCCAGAGGAGGAGGTCCCAGAGGAGGAGATCCCAGAGGAGGAGGTCCCAGAGGAGGGGGTCCCAGAGGAGGGGGTCCCAGAGGAGGAGGTCCCAGAGGAGGAGGTCCCAGAGGAGGAGGTCCCAGAGGAGGAGGTCCCAGAGGAGGGGGTCCCAGAGGAGGAGGTCCCAGAGGAGGGGGTCCCAGAGGAGGGGGTCCCAGAGGAGGAGGTCCCAGAGGAGGGGGTCCCAGAGGAGGAGGTCCCAGAGGAGGAGGTCCCAGAGGAGGAGGTCCCAGAGGAGGAGGTCCCAGAGGAGGGGGTCCCAGAGGAGGGGGTCCCAGAGGAGGAGGTCCCAGAGGAGGGGGTCCCAGAGGAGGGGGTCCCAGAGGAGGAGGTCCCAGAGGAGGAGGTCCCAGAGGAGGGGGTCCCAGAGGAGGGGGTCCCAGAGGAGGGGGTCCCAGAGGAGGGGGGGGTCCCAGAGGAGGAGGTCCCAGAGGAGGAGGTCCCGGAGGAGGGGGTCCCGGAGGAGGGGGTCCCAGAGGAGGGGGTCCCGGAGGAGGAGGTCCCAGAGGAGGGGGTCCCGGAGGAGGGGGTCCCAGAGGAGGGGGTCCCAGAGGAGGAGGAGGTCCCAGAGGAGGGGGTCCCAGAGGAGGGGGTCCCAGAGGAGGGGGTCCCAGAGGAGGGGGTCCCAGAGGAGGGGGTCCCAGAGGAGGAGGTCCCAGAGGAGGGGGTCCCAGAGGAGGGGGTCCCAGAGGAGGGGGTCCCAGAGGAGGAGGTCCCAGAGGAGGGGGTCCCGGAGGAGGATCCCGGTGGTCCGAGAGGCCCTGGTCACACAGCGGATCGTTGGCCTGCCCTTCGCACCCCCCTTAGAGGCCACACGCCTCCTCAGAGGACAGGGCGGGGAGGAGGAGTCCAGCTGAGGGCGGTGGGCAGATGCACTCACTGGATGAGTCTCATATTTGAAAACAGGTGGCTTTCGGCTGGACGCGTGGGGCCTCCTGGCCCGCGTTCCCTGCGCTTCCCGGCTCGAACCCCGTGCTGTCGTGCGTCATTCATGGGTGTTAGCGGCTCTGTGCTCCCAGGGGGCTCGCAGCCGGGGGTGGCGGAGGCACGTCCGGGGTTGGGGAGAGGCCTCCCCCGCGGAGGACAGCGGGTCGGGGTCAGAGACTCTGTGCCGCCGAGTTCCTGACAGCGGCACCATCGCCCTCCCGCACCTGCTCTCGCTCCGGGGACAGCCACTCGCGGTCGGACACGGGTCCTTTCCCACGCACCTCACCAGGAGTGCTGCTGCGTGCTCAGCTCGGCACATCTTGACTTGTTCCCCTGGGAAAAGTCTTACAATAATTATTGGGTCACATTTACCCATGTCTTGGAGGCCTGGCCCCCGGCTGCCCGCCTGCCCGGCACAGGGACTGTGCCAACAGAAACGCCCGGCGTTCGTAGGCGAAGGACCCGTCTCTTTGCCTCCTCACCGGGACTGGGTACCACCTTTGCCAACCAATTAGGAGAAAAATGACATCCTAGTGTTTTAACTTACTCTTTAAAAACTATGTATACTTTTATTGATTTCAGAGAGGGAGAGGAAGAGAGAGAGAAACATCGGTGATGACAGAGAATCTCGGATGAGCTGCCTCCTGCACGCCCCCCACTGGGGATGGAGCCCACAACCCGGGCCTGTGCCCCGACCGGGAATTGAACCCTGACCTCCTGGTTCCTGGGTCGACGGGGAGCCCCTGAGCCCCGCCGGCTGGCTAACTTGCTCTCTCAGTTCACTGATGACCTTCACGCCCTCCCCTGTGCGTTCCGGCCCTGCATGCCTCTCCTGTCGTGAACTCTGCCCCCGGCGGTGCCCCGTCGGCCGGTGCCCGCCTCGCAGGCAGGTCTGTGTACGGGGGAACCAGCCCATTGCGGTGAATGTCCTGCCGTGTCCCCCAGTTTCGTGTTTGCCTGCTTTGCATTTGTTGAAATCCAGTTTTGAAACCTCAGCTCCCAAGTAGAGGGGGGTCCCCAGGAAGTAGGGACGGTCAGACTTCTGGTGACGGGGTCCCATCCCACCCCTTCCCCAAACAGCAGCGGATGCTCAGCCAGGCCCGAGAGTCCCGTGGGGAGGAGTTCGCGGGGTCAGAGCGGCCGCTCCTCCTCACATACGCTGCTAACTGCCCCATGGGGTGACGTGGGGCGGCAGGATGTGGGCGCCCCACGCAGGACGGTGGCAGGTGCTTCCGTGCTGTGGGGGGTGGGGTGGTGCCCGGAAGTCCCGGGGGCCCTGTGGTCAGGGATGGAGCCCTGGTCCTGGGGTGGCCACACCTGGTGAGCCCCGCCCCCGCCCATCAGCCCCGGGACCCTCCACGCAGGGCCGGCCCACGGCTCTCTGCTCAGAGCCGCTGGACAGTGGCCCCGCCTCAGACCCCGTGATGAGGCTGGGGGAGAAGTTCCGTCACGCCCCCTCTGCGTGGCTCAGGCCCCCGTCTGTGAACTATAACTTCCTCACGGCGCCCGACGGACCGTGGCCACCGCGCCCCTGGGCTGTTGGGGTTCTCCCTGAATAGAACTCGGGGTCACACACCTCCCCGGGGATCCCTGCCCGCTCAAAGCGGCTGGGAAGGGACCGGGCTCTCTGGCTTCGGTAACAAACGCCATGAACGGGGGCTCCCGAGCGAGAGCGGCCATGACTCGTGGCCGGGAAGCGAGAGCCTGGGCGCCGGGGCCAGGGCTTGGTGAGGCCCTCCCGTCGCCGCTGCTGTCGCTGTCCGCACGGGAGCTTCCCCTCTGCGACCCGTCACCTCCCGAGGTCGCTTCCTCACAGCGACCCTGGGGGGTTCGTCCTCCCTACGGACTCAGGACACTCACACGCAGCCCGCCTCAGGGACCCTCGTCCCCACGTGGCCACCTCCCCACAGGACGTGGCTGAGCCAGCGGGCCGCCCCTCCTGCCCCTTCAGGGCCTGTTTGCGCACCTCTCTGGCATCAGTGACAGGGATGGGGGTGTCCAGCCCGGCCGCGTGGCTCCGTGCTTGAGCGTCGACCTAGGAACCAGGAGGTCGGGGTTCGGTTCTGATCAGGGCACAGGCCCGGGATGCAGGCTCCATCCCCACTAGGGGGTGTGCAGGAGGCAGCCGATCCGTGACTCTCTCTCATATTGATGTTTCTCTCTCTCTCTGTCTCCCTTCCTCTCTGACGTCAATAATAAACGTATATATGAAAAGAGGGGGCCAGCAGCCCCGGGACCATCGCCTTGACCGAGAGAAGAAAGACTAAGGGCCCAGCAGGTACAGGAGACGAGCGTTTCAGTTGGGAGGCCGGGGGCGGGGCAGTGATGGGGAGAGCGAGGCCTGGACCTGGAGGCAGGGGTCCCAGGCCCCGCGCAGGAGGCCCCACGACTTGCTGTGCGCCTTCAGGCAGGCCGGGGCCTCTCTGGGCCTCTCCTGCAATCTGAGGGAGTCGCCTGCTTGATTTGCTGGTCAGCCCAGCCCCGAAGGGCTGCAAATAGCCTGGACTCACTGGGCCCCACAGGCGGCCACACAGGCGGCCACAGGGCGGGCGGGCGGGCGGGTAGCTGACCATCCTCGCCCCTAACCAGCTGCGGCTGAGATGAAAGCCCAGCAGATGGGCTACGAGCGAGGCTATTTATTCCTTCCTGGACTTCAGAGCGAAATCCCAAAGCAGAAACGGTACCCCTCAGCCCCCAGAGGTGACGCCCGAGGGTGACACGTGCTAACGGGACAGCCACGTGGGGCGGGGACCTCTCTCTCCGGGAGCCTCCGTGCCCACACGCAGGGAGGTCTGTGGCAAAACGTGGACCATCGCTTTAAATAGCTACTCAGGGTCTCAGATGTCAGCTGCGGCGAGACCCGCACGCTGCCAAAAGCAAACGGGAAATTAAAACCTCTCAGAAGCGTGTCTTGAGCGTGCAGCCAGGGTTAGGACACGATTCGGAGGCGTTAGCGGTTCCCAGCCCTCCGGTCCACGGGCTAAACCCGCGGCTGCCGACCTCTTGGCCCTCACGGACCACCAGTGTCCACGGACCACTGGTTGGTGACCGCTGGACTAAATGGTGCTGGATACACCGACCGGCTGGCACGACCTTCCAACCACTTCCCCGGAGGCCTGCGTGTGGGCTGACACCCACCCGCTGCCCGGCCCCACCCGAGGGAGTGAGCAGGGTGGCTTTGGGCTGGACATGGGCCTGTGCTTAGAGGGGTCCCCGGCTGTGAAGGCCTGGCTGTCATGGCCTCCCCGTGCTAACACTTCCCGAACAAGGGGCTCTGCATTTTCACTTCTTTCTTTCTTTCTTTCTTTCTTTCTTTCTTTCTTTCTTTCTTTCTTTCTTTCTTTCTTTCTTTCTTTCTTTCTTTCTTTCTTTCTTTTTCTTTCTCTCTCTTTCTTTCTTTCTTTCTTTCTTTCTTTCTTTCTTTCTTTTTCTTTCTCTCTCTCTCTCTTCTTTTTCTTTCTTTCTTTCTTTCTTTTTTTCTTTCTTTCTTTCTTTCTTTCTTTCTTTCTTTCTTTCTTTCTTTCTTTCTTTCTTTCTTTCTTTCTTTCTTTCTTTCTTTTCTTCTTTCTTTCTTTCTTTCTTTTTGGTTAATCCTCACCCGAGGATATTTTTCCGTTGATTTTTAGAGACAGTGAAAGGGAGGGGGAGAGACAGAGAGAGAGAGAAACATCAATTCGACAGAGACACATTGATTGGTTGCCTCCTGCACGTGCCCCAACCAAGGCCAGGGAACCTGCAACCGAGGTGCATGCCCTCGACCAAAATCAAACCTGGGACCCTTCGGTCCACAGGCCAATGCTCTATCCACTGAGCCACACCAGCTAGGGCTGCGTTTTCCCTTTGAACTGGGCCCTGGGGATGCTGCAGCCTGTCTGAACCAGGCACCCTTCCCCTGGGTGGTCCCCGACCCACCAACCCACCGACGGCAGCGTGCCGATTCCTCCTGGTCTAAAGCCATTTAGCTTTCTGAAGAACCACCTCTTCAGCTCTGGTCTTATTAGCACACGACTTAGCTGACCCATCCAGGGTCAGTGTCAAACACACAGAGAGACGGGTCCTTGGCTCAGAGCGATAAAAGCAGGCATTTCTCATGTGGAATTGTTCTCAGATGTGTTTCCAAATGCAATTGCTCAAACTTGGACAAACATTGTGGGGTCCCTTTAAAGATCACAGGAATGCCTGGCCGGTGTGGCTCAGGGGTTGAGCATCGACCTATGAACCAGGAGGTCACGGTTTGGTTCCTGGTCAGGGCACAGGCCCGGGTTGTGGCTCCATCCCCAGTGTAGGGTGTGCAGGAGGCAGCTGATCCATGATTCCCTCTCATCATTAACATTTCCATCTCTCCCTCTCCCTTCCTCTCTGAAATCAACAAAAATACATTAAAAAAAAAAAAAAAAAGAACGTAGGAAGCGTCAAATTTCCAAGACGTGACTGATGGTCAGGATCTAGAGTGAGCAGACTGGCCCGTGGGCCACACCCGGCTGCACCTGTCTTTGTAAATAAAGTTTTACTGAAACACAGCCGCCCATTCATGGGCGTATCGTCCGCGGCTGCTTTCAGGCTGTAACCGCAGAGTGAGGAAGATGCAAGAGATGGTAGGACTAGCCCTGGCCGGTTTGCTCAGTGGCTAGAGCATCAGCCTTCGGACTGAAGGGTCCCAGGTTTGATTCCAGTCAAGGACACATACTTAGATTGCAGGCTCGATCCCAGGCCCCGATCGGGGCTGGTGTGGGAGACACCCATTCCATGTTTCACTCTCACATTGATGTCTCTCTCTGCCTCTCCCCGTCCTTGACACTCTCTCTAAAAATCAATGGAAAAATACCCTCGGGTGAGGATTCACAACAACAGAAGAGATGGCAGGACCAGCAAAGCTTAATGGATTCACCATCTGGCTCCTGACAGCGAGTATTTGCCAGCCCCTCCCGAGCTATTAGAATTGCTAAATTTCCAGCAAGCTAGCAAACTTCTGAAAACATGACTTTTAAGAATATTGTTTCACCCTTGGGATAGGGAATTACGGCTGAGACATAAATCACAAGTGGGAGAGATTTATACGCGTGATTACACGGAGATGAAAACTTCCGCACAGCGAGAGCCACAGCACCGAGGTTCAAAACAAGCAGCTGCCGGGGAGAACACGCTTTCCAAACCCTGCACGGCACCACGCCGAGGGCCCAGAGTCCCGCCAGTCCGGGGCAAGCAGGGCAAGCAGGTCAAGGACACTCAGGGAAAGCTCCGGAGGAGATAAACATGGCCACAACACACGTGGAAAGGTACTGACCCTCCCGTAGTAATGGAGAATATGCAGATTAAGACAAGACGCTGTTTTTCAGCCATCGGAGGGGCAAACAGTGTTCAAGTCCGACCATTTCACATAAGCAGGGATGTAGGGGGGTCATGGACAAGCTGCCGGTGGAGGAACAGGCTGTGCCCTGGCCCTGGAGGGCCGTCCAGAGGGTCTGGGAGTGTCCAGCCTTGGAGAGCCGCCTGCAGGGTCCGGGAGAGTTGGCTCCTGTCCCCTGGGCCCAGCCTTCTCCTTCTGGATGCATAAAGTCCTAGAGAAACTTCCAGAGACACACCCAGGAGCATGTGTAGGGCATTCATCACCGTGTTGTTTACAAGGAGGGGAGGGGGGGACCAGAAGGCACGTCTATGGAGAAAGGGCAGGTTCAGCTGTTTCATTTCTTCTCCTTGGCGCAGCGAGTTGCTCACCGTGGCTTACAAAGCGAGTCCCTTTATCGACGTGGCTGCCAAAACTTGCTAATGACACAGTTTAAGACTTAAAAAATATATATATATATTTTTATTGATTTCAGAGAGGAAGTGAGAGGGAGGTAGAAACATCAATGATGAGAGAGAATCACGGACCGGCTGCCTCCTGCACGCCCCCTATTGGGGATGGAGCTTGCAACCCGGGCATGTGCCCTGACCGGGAATTGAACTGTGACCTCCTGGTTCATAGGTCGATGCTCAACCACTGAGCCACACCGGCTGGGCCCCAGGCCAAGATTTTGACAGGAAATGGGTGTGAAAGGGAATCCCATTGCAGTGTGGATGTGACGTTGCGTGAGCCTCCAACCCTGATTCCAACGCACCCGCCGTCAGTGGCGGCTCGGGCGTCCGGCCGTGTACGTGGCGGAACTTGCTTCCTTGTCTCAGGGCGTCGGCGGGACGCATGGATCGACTTGCACGCCCTGGGGAGGTGCCGTGGACGCGGTGACAGCATTGGGACCAACTAACAGGGCAGGTCCCTGCTCTGTGTCCTCAGCTCTTGCCAGCAGCCCGCTGCCCGCGCCCTCCCAGGCCAGAGTGCGCCCGCCTGCTTGGCCGTCTGCCTCGCTTGGCTGAGGCCTGGCCTGGGAAGCCGGCACTTGGCGGAGTCAGAAAAACAAGCCTTTAAAATCCATAACCATCGCAGCGTCTTGTTCCAATATTTGCCTCGCGGGGTAAGCCTGGTTCCGGGGCCTCAGAACCTGCTAATTCCTTCCAGACACGGTTCCCCAGGCACCGCGTGCACCGGCACCGACAGCACCGCCTCCGCGAAGAGGAGCGTCTGGAAGGAGCCCCCGGAGACGGTACACAACGGAAGCAGTACCGGGCGAGTTAGGACAGCCCAAAGCCGGCCCTCCCTCAGAGCCTCCGGTTTTCAGCGTCTCCGCTGATCAAAGCCCAGCTTCCTGCACGGGCCGTCTCCTGGTTGCTAGGGAACCACGCGGGCCACACAAGCGCCCTGGGTGCTGGGACAGCCGCCTGGCCAGCAGCATCCATCCATCCCATCCTCTCGCAGGAGGGACCGTTGCCGCCCCCCTTGCGGGGGTCCCTGTATCCCTCCACACGGGCTCTCGGGGTCCCCCAGGCTCAGGTGAACACGGGGTCCTGGTAAGAGGCAGTCTCCACGCCAACTTTCCAAAGAGGAGCCGCGGCTGCTGCTCTCCTGACTTCCCCACGTTTTCTCCTTTTGGTCTTGGAACCGCAACACCCATCTCCTCCGGACGCGCACAACCGCTTTTTCCTTCTGCCTGAACTAACTCGGAGCTGTGGGCTCCTGAGAGGACCTTAGCAAGAGGGCTCGAGCCGGCCAGTGTGGCTCAGCGGTTGAGCGCCGACCTATGAACCAGGAGGTCCCAGGTTGGATTCCCGGTTCGGGCACATGCTCTGGTTGCGGGCTCGATCCCCAGTGTGGGGCGTGTAGAGGGCAGCTGATCCATGATTCTCTCTCCTCATTGGTGTTTCCATCTCTCTCTCCCTCGCCCTTCCTCTCCCAAATCAATAAAAAAATATTTAAAAAAAGAAAAGAAAAGAAAAAAAGGCTTGAAACCCCAGGCGACTTTCTTGCAGACTCTCACCAGCGGACCCTATAATCCATGTGATGATGCGCGAGTCCAGAGAGACAGAATCGTTAGAAAAGAACAGAAACAGGAGGACTCAGGTGATCCAGATAAAACGCTCTACCAGGCGCGGGAATCCGGCGGCGTGGTGCCGGCGGAAAGACAGGCGTGGAGCTGGAGGAGACGGCGCCGCACGTCCGTGGAGAAACCCGCAGTGACGCTCAGCGCATTGTTAACGAGGGCGCCAAGCCGACGGGGCGGCGGCGGAAAGAACAGTCTTTTCAGCAAATAGCGCTGGGACGCTGGCTAAGCACCCACAGGGCGATGGAGTTCACCCGCCTCACGGACCCTCATGGGAATGGGGCGCAGGGACAGATACAAGAGCCGAAACGTCAGACTCTTAGAGGAAAGCGCGATACATCTTCGTGGCCTTGGCTGAGGCAAGTTTCTTAGCAACAGGAGAAACAGACACATAAACTGAACTACATCCAAGTTAGAAACCTGGGATCTTCAAAAGAGAGCAGTAAGAATGTGCCAGAGCCCTAGCTGGTGTGGTTCAGTGGATAGAGCATCGGCCTGCGGACTGAAGGGTCCCGGGTTCGATCCCGGCCAAGGGCACAGGCCTGGGTTGCGGGCTCGATCCCCAGTGTGGGACGTGCAGGAGGCAGCCAATCAATGATTCTCTTTTCTGTCTCTCTCTTCCTCTCCCTTCTTCTCTGAAATCAATAAAAATATTTTTAAAAATGGTAGAAAACATTTGCACATCAAGTGTCTGACGCGGACTTTGCATCCGGAACATCGAGAGAGCTCCCACAATGCAACAGGTTGAGGGTGCCGTTCCCTGCACAGCGAAGCCAGGACTGGCCTGGCGCTTCCCGGGCATCCGTGCGGCGAGCCCACGCCCACGCCAGGCCCTGGCGCCACGGCAGGAGGGTGATCACACGCTCGCTGGGTTCCGGTCCCGTCGGCTTGTTTTTGCTTTAAGACAAGTGCACACGTTGCTGTTAATGTTTAACGTCTAGGAGCTCCCCGGCTCCGGCCGGAGGCGAAGGGGACATGTCAGAGGCTCGGGGGAGATCCAGAGAAGTGACTGCAGACAGGGTCCCGGGAGGAGCCCGGATGCCGAGCGCGATGCCATCAGCCGGGCGCGTCCAGAGGCCTTTCTCCTTATTTAATGTTTTGTGCGATTGTGTTTCCTTCTCCGTCTGCTCATTCCGCTGCTGATGGCTTCCCGGCGCCCGGCGCCCTCATCACTTCACTTTCCGGGGTCATTTCCGTCCTCCAGGGACTGAGTGGCACCGTGCATGTCGGCTGTGGCCTGACCCGGGAGCCCAGGAGGCTAGGCAGGCGTGAAAGGGGAGCCGGAAAGCCGAGGGGGGAAGGGGCTGGGGAGAGGCATTTTTTCTGCACTGTCTGCCTCCCCGTGCCCCCCACCCACCCCCCGCACTGGGTCCCCGGGCCTCTCCCTGCAGCAGCTTCGACCCCTGCAGACCTGGGGCGGCAGCTGGGAGGATGTGACTGGCCTGGCATCAGCGGTGCTGGCCACCAGCCCTGGGTCCCTGCACAGAGTCCCCCCCCTCCCCCCACCCACCCCCTGGGCACTGGTGTGCTCTGCATTCCTGGGTGGCTGCCTCAGTTTCCCTGCTCAGCACTCCAGGTCTTGGCGAGATCCCCGAAACCTGTCTTGGGCTGCTGCCTTCTTGGCTGGAAGCCTGACCGGCTGGGACCTGGGACCCGGAGCCTCTCCCCCACGCACCCAGCCCAGCCCAGCCCAGCCGGCCCAGAGACAGGGCGCCTGCCCCGAGGTTCTTTCCGAAGTCCCTGTAAGTGCCCCCTGAGACCCCGCAGCCTTGTCTAGGGTCCCGAGGTCCCTGTGCATCCAAACCCAGGCCCGTTGTGTGCGTGCATGTGTGTGTACGAGTGTGAGGGTGTGTGCGCCTGTGCACGAGTGTGTGTGCACGCATGTGCACGAGTGTGTGTGCATGTGTATGTAGGAGTGTGAGTGTGTGTGTGCATGTGCACGAGTGTATGTGTGAGTGTGTGTGTGTGCATGCACATGTGAGGCTGCTAAGTCCTCCTTTTCTCCATTTTCCACCCAGGAAAGCAGCCCCCAGCTCCCCCCGTCCCCCTGACGTGACCAGAGAGCTGCCCCTCTCTCAAGTGACCTGGAGGGAGGGGGCCCTAGGCCATGTGAGGACACAGAGAAAGTGCCGTCCGCACGTCAGGAAGAGAGGGACCCCCAGAAACCCACGCCTTCAGCACCCTGACCCTGGCGTCCAGCTCCTGGAACGGGGGGACCACCGGTGTCTGTGTCTGAGCCACCCAGGCCGTGGCGCGGGGAGACTGAGCTCCGTGGCCTTGGCTGGCCTGAGCCTCTGGGGTGTGTTAGACGGGGAATCCAAGGCGCGTTCACGCCTGCTCAGCTCAGAGCAGAGACTGAGCCCCCTTTCCTTCGGGAACCTTCTCTCTGGTTACCTGGCCGCGGGGGCGGGGAGGGGGTGGTGAGCAGAGTTCTGTTCGCAGGGGGATGGAAGGCGCTCAGGACACTCGGCACCGTGTGGCCGTGGAGGAGGCGTGGTGCACAGGAAGTGCGGCCGCGTGGCCTTTCTGTCCCGCCCGCCCTGTCCGCGGGGGGCGTGTGCGTGGTGAGGCCGGGCCGCGCGCCTAGCGAGCGTCAGACGGACGCCAAGGTGCCGGAGGGGGAGCTTTGGAGTCCCGTCCGGCTTTTCTAAATTTAATATTTTATTGATTTCAGAGGGGAGGGGAGGGGAGAGAGAGAAACATCAATGGTGAGAGAGAATCATGGCTTGGCGTCTCCTGCACGCCCCCTCCTGGGGGTCAAGCCCGCAGCCCGGGCAGGAGCCCTGACCGAGAGCCGCACCGTGGCCTCCTGGTTCCTAGGTCGATGCTCAGCCACGGAGCCACGCGGGCCGGGCGGGCTTTGCATTCAGTTCACCCTCCGGGCTTCCCCGGGGCTCCGGTTCCTCATGCTGCCCCTGAGGGGGAGCGAGGAGGCCCCGGGCTCCCCTGGAGGCTCCCCACCATGGCTGCTCTGCCGGATGTGGGTGTGGGTGATGGGGAGCCACTGGGGACCGTGGCAGGAGGCTGGGCGCAGGCATGGCCTGACCAGCTCCCTTGGGCAGGAGCGTGCATGGCTGTGCTCAGCGCGGGGGAGGGACGGAGGGACGGAGGGACGGAGGGACGGAGGGACGGGCTGCGAGCGCAGCGGGGAGGCCACGCTCACCATGGAATCGAGTTGGCGTCTGGCAAGCACACCACGTGAAGAGGCAGTTTCCTCCTGTTACAAACCCGTTAGGATGTTAAAATACGAAACGGCCTTTCCGCGGAGCCCTGCTGAGTGTGTCCTGGTGAGTGCTGGGACCTGATGAATCTGTCCCCTCACTGAGGACGGTTCCCGGGGCCCCGGCTCCTCCTTCCCGTCCCTGACTCGCAGCTGCCAGTGTCCAGAACCTTAACACGGAGCCCGACGGCGTGTGCCTGGGCTGGAGCTGACACTGCGCACATGAGGGTTAAGGAACACCTACTACGCGCCAGGCCCCGCCGGGTGCTGAGCCAGGGGCGGGAAGGATAGAGTCGGCTGCACACCCCGGTTCCGCCCTGGATCCGTCTTTCACTAAATGGGGGCGGGGGGAGGGGAGCGCCCGAGCCTCGGTGTCAGTGGGATGGGGCAGAGCAGTGCCCACCTCGTAAGGCTGTTGGGGGGATGAATGAGCCTGAGGTGAGGCAGCAGCGAGCACGGCATCTGGGTGGACATGGACCCCGTCGGCTGCTGCGTGGGTTTGCGGGACCTGAGACGGGCGCCCAGCATCCTGCCGCAGGACCAGCCCATCCCGTGCTGGCACGGGGCCCAGGTTGGCACCGTGAGAATAGCACCTAAAACGTGTGAGACCTCGGCCAGGGCCCAGCTGACCCTGACATCCTGGCAGGACGGGGCACCACGCCACGCCACACCGCGAGTGGCCTGCACTCATGCAGCACGCGGCGGCGCTCCTGGGCCTCAGACCGCAGTGGTCCCGGTTCGGGCCGCAGCCTCTCCGCAGGGCTGGACCAGCGACGTCGCAGCCCGTGCAGCCATCGTCTCGGCCACAGGGATCCGCTCCGCCAGGTCAGTCAGTGCGTGGCTGAATGGGTGGGCTGTGTTCTGATAAAGCTTTATTTACAAAGACAGGCAGCAGGTGGGGGTGGCTGCTCCTGGCTCCCCTGAGGGCCCAGCGCCGTCACTTGGGTATTAAGGGACCTTCTCGCTGGGGCTGCTGGACTCGGACGACAGTCACCCAGGCAGCCCTGTGATGAGCCGCACTCTTTCCCCAGAGAATTGGAATGTGAGCCCGTGAGGGCCATAATGCCCCGTCCACCCTGAGACCCCGGCGCCTGGCAGTGCCTGGCAAACGGGGGCACCTTGCAGAGACCTGTGAAGTGAAGGACCAGATCACACACCCCAGAAGCTGGTCGGGGTGTGGTGGACGTGGAAACTCCAGAATCACATACATCTGCAGCAGAGGAGGAAGAGGGAACTAGAGAGAGAGAGACATGGAGAGAGAGGGAACCAGAGAGAAAGTGGGGAGGGGAGAGAGGAGGAGGGGGGCGAGAGAGAGGGCAAGAGGGGGGATGAGAGAGAGAGGTCTAACAGCCCAGCACCCCTGAACCTGGGTCCCGGCCCCTCCTGATCTGGGTGGGGTCTGCCCTGCCCCAGGCAGTGCTGTGGGAGGACGGGGCTCAGGCTTCCTGAGCTCGGGGCCGGACTTTCCCTGCTAACCACAGGCCTCAGCCCTCAGCCCTCGGATCTTTTCCTCCATCGGACACCATCTCAGAACCTGGGCTCCATGGCCGAGCCAGACACCGCCTTTCCTTCCAGAGTGAGGGTCCCGCAGGATTCCTGAACCCCCACCTCACCTAGGCCCCACGCTGGGGGGTCCCCCTGCTGCCCGGAGAACCAACCTCCGTGTCAGAAAGCACCCCAGGCTGCAGCGGCCTCGGTTCCTGTGGCATCTGTGAATAGAGCTCATTCTGCAGGCAGTGCATGTGCACACATGCACACACACACGTGCGAACACACACATGCACACTCATGCATACATGCACACACAGGTGCGCACGCACACACAGGTGCCTGCACACATGCACACACATGCACACACACACCACTTCCTGTTTTCCTTCCCGGCCCAGCCTCCCCCGCTTCATGCCACCAGCCTGGGAACACGCGGCTTCACACAGCTCCGCATGGCGGGCGGCGGGCGGCCTCATTTCCTCCTGTTGTCCGAGGGCTGCTGGATGCAGTGTGTGTGACGGAGGGAAGTGCTTCAGATGCCTGTCTTCCAGGCTTATCGGAGGGGAAGGCTTCCAGTCCAGTTCCTGGGAGGAAACAAAGGGGTGCGACCCCTCGCCGTCTCCTCCTGGAGTCAGGTGCACGGACACACGTTCCCAGGACGCCCGCTGTGCCCAGCCCTGTGCCAGGCGCCGAGAAAGGCTCAGGACACAACCGAGGAAAAGGAGACCCGGCCCATGTCTGGGGAGGCTGACAGTGGGCAGCTGGAGGCCGGGGGTGGGGGGGAGGCCAATTCTGAGTTCCAGGGGGAGCCTGGGTCCCGCTGGCTGAGAACGTCCATCCCCACCACGCAGCTCCCAGGAAGAGGCGGCCCAGGCCGAGGGGAGCAGAACCTGCCCTGCGGGGCCTCCTCACGGGCTGGGGGGGAGACCTGGACCAGCACACACTGCCCCCGCCCCGGCTTCTCCCGCTCCCCACACCCCACCTGGCCGCCCTCCTCCCTCCCCCGAGGCAAAGCGCGTGGGGAGCCTGTCTCCTGTCTGAACTGGCTCACACGGAAATCCATGTTCCCGGGAGCACTGTGCGGGGCGGGGGCGGGGGGGGTGTTATCCGTGTCTATCTGTGGGCTCAGCGCTAACACTGCGGCCCAGCGGAGGGGATGGCTCTGGGCCACCCTCAGGCTGCCAGCCTCGCCGGGGCCTCCCCTGATGGGGATGAAGAGCTCGCGGGTGGGCAGGACCCCAGCTCGGGCCGCAGCCCCGGTGCCGGTGCCGGGAGGGTCCGGAGTGGGTTCTCGGGTCCTGCTCGCCCTCCCGCCGCCCCGCACAGACCCTGCCCGGCAGGGAGCTGAGGCCAGCGCGGCCTGGGCTCCGGGGAACTGGCTGGGCGAGTGGGCACCGCTCTCTCCTCTTGACCTCAGCGCTCCCCCCGCCCCCCGACCCAGGGCCCTCTTCCCTGCCTCCCCATCTTCCCGGCTCAGCAAACATTGGCTGACGTGCTGGTTAAGATATTGCATTTGGGGTGTAGTTTTCCCCCAGGCGGTTAGGAGCCCAGTAGTTCTCATTCCGCCCGCCGGTCGGAATGCTCTGGAAGCCGCTCAGGCAGGAGCTCCTGAGAGACAATCTCCGGCCCCAGGTCAGCGGTGTCTCCCGTCTTCGGGGGGTGCTTGTTCACAGCCGGAGGGGGTGTCCTGTTTTCATCCCGTCAGAGCCCGCCTGCGTGCTTCTGTGGTCTGTGCAACCACACGGGCCCCCACGTGGCTTTTCCCGACCGGCCCTGTCCGTGTCAGGTGCCCGGTGCGGGGCGGTCCTGGGGCGCCTGCAGGGCCGGGGCGTGCTGTGCATGTGAGTGGGAGCAGAGGTGCCGCCTGGCCCCGAGCCTCCGGCCCGACTTCCTGGGGCCTGCGACAGAACGCGAGGCTGTCACCCTGACCCCGAGCGGTGAGTCCCCAAAGTCCCTCGGAGCCCGGGACCCGGCATCCCACGGAGCAGCTCTGGAGCAGCTGGCAGCGTCCTCCCTCCCCTCTGCCATGCAGGCGGGCCCAGGCCGGCCTCTGCCTCTGTTTCCCTGATGTCACAGGACGGGTGTCCTGCCTGCCTGGCAAGGGCCCGACATCCTGGCCGGCTCTCCGAATGCCTGGCACGGCCTTTTTAGAGTGGAGTGGGGCTGGCATGGATGCCTCCCCTGAAAGACCCTGTCGCCTTCACGGCAGCCTCATGCCTTTCTGTAAGAAAAAATACTCATTATTGATTTCAGAGCAGAAGGGAGAGGGAGAGAGAGAGAAACATCAATGATGGGAGAGAATCACGGATCGGCTGCCTCCCGCACGCCCCACCCTGGGGATTGAGCTGCAACCCGGGCATGTGCCCTGACTGGGAATCGAACTGTGATTTCCTGGTTCAGAGGTCGATGCTCAACCCCTGAGCCACGCCGGCCCGGCAGCCTCGAGCTGTTTGACCAGGCAGTGGCTACCCGTCTGTCCATCCCCACGTCTGTCCACCCACCCATCCATCCACCAGCACGTTTTCCTTGTGTCTCCATTGCCCCAGGATGAGGCCCGACTGCGGGCGCATCCGCTGAGGGCGAGTTTGCTCTGAGTCAGAGCAGCCGGGAGTCCAGAGCGAGGCAAGCCCATGGGATGACAGGGCGCGGCCCCTTTCTCCGGATCCCAGCAGCTCTGCCCGCTCCGCGGGTGGGCCTGGTCCGCGGGCGGCAGGCGAGATGGCCGCAGCCGCATGGGCATCAGGGCCAGACGCGGGCAGGACACTGTTCCCAGGAAGCAGGGGCGTCTCTGTCCCTCCTCTGCGACGGCCTCCGGCTGTGGACTCTCTCACCCCGTGGGAAGCCAGGAGCCAGTCACGAAAGGGGTTTCAAACCCACTCTGTCTTTCTGGGTCGCACACCAGGCCAAGGTGTGGACGCGGACAAACGGCCACCTCAGCCCCTTCCTGGACGCCGAGCCTGCCTACCGGGCACGGTCATTACGACAGGCCCCGCCCAGAGGACTCTCGGCCTGGCACCCGCGCCAGCCGTCAAAGGACAGGCTGTCTGCTCACCTGGCAGCGCTCCGCCGGCGTCCACGCTGCGTCCAGGCCTGGCCTCCCTGGGCCTCTCAGACAATCTCCCCACTTGTTGCCGTGGCTCGGCCTTCCTTTGTGCCCAGGAAAGGGGACAACCCACATAATGGCTCCCTTGTGCGGAGCGACACCAGAGACCAGGCTCCCGGAGCTCCCTGCAAGCTCCCTGCTCCCTCTGGTCCCCAGTGCCCGTGACGTGACCAGCGGCCTCGGGCCCCTGCCCAGCATGCCTCCCCCACCCCCAAAACAGGCGGCGTGGGGGTGAGGAGAGCACATGAGCTCCTCTGGGGAGGGCCTGGGCTCGCTCGTGCGCTGCCTGACATCTCTAGGCCTCAGTATTCTCATCTAGGAAATGGGGATGATAATCCCACATGTCAGAATCTGGGAGATTAGACACCGGAGAGTGCTCTGTACGCTGGGGAAGGCCGTGCGAATTTGGGGGTGGGGGGGCAAGAGGCTATTCTTGGGTGGGAGGGACCAAAGCCTTAGAATTCCAGGGTCAAGGTGGACGCACGCAATGAGGACTGTACTCATCCCATCCTTCAGTTCCTCTTAAAGGCACGTCACAGCCACCTTCTGCCGAGGGAGACGAGAGGGAATGTCTGCGTCAGCCGCCCTGGAGTGAGGGGGCAAGAGGGGGATCTCCCTGGCATCGCTTGCCACCTGCTCCCGCCCCAGAGCAGTCCCCCCCCGCCCCGCCCGCGGCTCTCCTGCATAAAAGGAACGCAGGAAGGAAGCACCACTTGTGTATTCATCCAATGAACTGGTGGAGCGAGCGCTGCGGCACGCTAGAGCCAGGGCCAGTGCTGGGAGCGGATAGGAGGGGTCCAGTGGGGGTTAGGTGTGTTGGCGGTGGGTCTGGACAGACAGACTGCCCTCGGCATCTGGCTGATGAAATAAGCCTTGTAACCTCTCTGAGCCTCGGACCCCTAGCTTACAAAAGGGAACAATACATAGTACATGTCTCAGACGGTGATGACCAGAATGACATAAGATACAGTGTGTGTGTAAAGCATTTAGATGTAGTAAGAAAGATACATGCTGCTGCTGATGGTGATGATGAGGAGGAGGTGGAGGATGGTGATGATGATGATGATGATGATGGTGAGGGTGATGGTGAGGATGGGGAGGGTGATGGTGAGGGTGATGGTGAGGGTGAGGAGGAGGATGGTGATGATGATGATGATGATGATGATGATGATGATGATGGTGAGGGTGATGGTGATGATGGTGAGGGTGATGGTGAGGATGATGGTGAGGGTAAGGATGAGGAGGAGGATGATGATGATGGTGATGATGGTGGTGAGGGTGATGGTGATGATGGGGAGGGTGATGGTGAGGATGATGGTGAGGGTGAGGATGAGGAGGATGATGATGATGGTGATGATGGTGGTGAGGGTGATGGTGATGATGGTGAGGGTGATGGTGAGGATGATGGTGAGGGTGAGGATGAGGAGGAGGATGATGATGATGATGATGATGATGATGGTGAGGGTGATGGTGATGATGGTGAGGGTGATGGTGAGGATGATGGTGAGGGTGAGGATGAGGAGGAGGATGATGATGATGGTGATGATGGTGGTGAGGGTGATGGTGATGATGGTGAGGGTGATGGTGAGGGTGATGGTGAGGGTGAGGATGATGAGGAGGATGATGATGATGGTGATGATGGTGGTGAGGATGATGATGATGCAGATGACAAATGTCCTCCCCTTGGGGAAATCACATTCCCTGTAGAAGCGCAGGCTGGGGCCCTGAGGGGCCTGGGCGGGAGGCGTCTAGAGGAGGTGACTCGAGTTGCGTGAAAGAGGAAAGGCGTTCACCAGGATACCAGTCAGGATGGGCGAGGCCTCTGCTACAGCAGCCGCAAGTCTGGCCTCTCGGGCCGGACACATACAACCCTTTCTTGTTCACGCACAGGCTGGCATGTCGAGAGGCTCGGCAGCTGGGTGCCCCTTTGCGGTGACTCGGTGATGCAGGCTGCGCTGCCTGGGGGCCCACCATCTCATCAGACAGTCGGCAACAAGCTGCCACTGCTCCTCTGTCCTTCAGCCTGAACGGACACACGTCCCCCTGACGCACTGCCAGTCCATTGTCCAGAACTCGTCACACGGCCTCCTCCTCCTGCGAGCTGGGCTGGGAGGTGCAGGGGCGTGTGGACAGTCAATGAGCATGAGGTGTCTGCTGCTCTGCAGGGGGCGGTGGGGAGAGCCTCCCCGGCCAAGGGGGCAACATAGTTAAAGCCCAGGGACCAGCTTCCCACTGGTCTCTCCATTCTGCCTGGTGACAGTTCAAGGACCTGACCCTCCTTTCCTGCCCCATGGCCGTGGCCCCAAGTGGGGTCCCTGCTTCCCTTATGCAGACCCTTGCAGGAGCCTCTGTTGGGTCTCCTGGCCTCCAGCCGTGCCTCAATTCCTTTCAGACCCAGGTTCAGCCTCAGGGAGCAGCCCTGTGCCCGGGAGCGGGAGGTAACCAGAGGTGGGCTCTGTTTTTAATTTTATATAAATACCAGGGGCCCAGTGCACAAATTCGTGCACCTTGAAAGGAACTGTGGGCTGCGAGGCTGCGGTGGGCACACGGGTGTGTCTCGGCCCATCCTCTCTGCACCCCCGCCTGGCCCCTCCCGCCGCGGCCCCCAGTCCCCTGTCTGCTGGCAGCCCTGTTCCCGCAGCCACCGCTCCCACGTGCTGATGGCGTCGACTCCACTCACACCTGCTGATGGCGCGGAGCGATTGGGGCCGGCATCAGCAGCAGGTGCAAGCAGCCAATCGCCCCTCAGGAGCAGGGGGAGGTGGAGAAGCCCTCAGGGGTGATCGGGGCCGGTGCCAGGAGCCAGCAATGGGTGCGAGTGGCGGCTCTGGCGCCAGCAGTGAGTGCCTGGCGGAACCGTAGCGCGTGGGAGCAAAGAATTTTGAGTAACCACCAGAGGCTCACCCCGATGACAGTGACCGGCGCCCTGCCTTGATCTGGCACCCCTGCTCACCTGCTCCACCATCCGCCATGGCTGTGCCCGCTATGTTCTGTGCTGTGCCGCCTGCTGCCGATGCCGGAGGGCCTGGGCTCGCTCGTGCGCTGCCTGACATCTCTAGGCCTCAGTATTCTCATCTAGGAAATGGGGATGATAATCCCACATGTCAGAATCCGGGAGATTAGACACCGGAGAGTGCTCTGTACGCTGGGGAAGGCCGTGCGAATTTGGGGGTGGGGGGGCAAGAGGCTATTCTTGGGTGGGAGGGACCAAAGCCTTAGAATTCCAGGGTCAAGGTGGACGCACGCAATGAGGACTGTGCTCATCCCATCCTTCAGTTCCTCTTAAAGGCACGTCACAGCCACCTTCTGCCGAGGGAGACGAGAGGGAATGTCTGCGTCAGCCGCCCTGGAGTGAGAGGGCAAGAGGGGGATCTCCCTGGCATCGCTTGCCACCTGCTCCCGCCCCAGAGCAGTCCCCTCCCCGCCCCCCCCCCCGCAGCTCTCCTGCATAAAAGGAACGCAGGAAGGAAGCACCACTTGTGTATTCATCCAATGAACTGGTGGAGCGAGCGCTGCGGCACGCTAGAGCCAGGGCCAGTGCTGGGAGCGGATAGGAGGGGTCCAGTGGGGGTTAGGTGTGTTGGCGGTGGGTCTGGACAGACAGACTGCCCTCGGCATCTGGCTGATGAAATAAGCCTTGTAACCTCTCTGAGCCTCGGACCCCTAGCTTACAAAAGGGAACAATACATAGTACATGTCTCAGACGGTGATGACCAGAATGACATAAGATACAGTGTGTGTGTAAAGCATTTAGATGTAGTAAGAAAAGATACATGCTGCTGCTGATGGTGATGATGAGGAGGAGGTGGAGGATGGTGATGATGATGATGATGATGATGGTGAGGGTGATGGTGAGGATGGGGAGGGTGATGGTGATGGTGAGGGTGATGGTGAGGGTGAGGAGGAGGATGGTGATGATGATGATGATGATGATGATGATGATGATGGTGAGGGTGATGGTGATGATGGTGAGGGTGATGGTGAGGATGATGGTGAGGGTAAGGATGAGGAGGAGGATGATGATGATGGTGATGATGGTGGTGAGGGTGATGGTGATGATGGGGAGGGTGATGGTGAGGATGATGGTGAGGGTGAGGATGAGGAGGATGATGATGATGGTGATGATGGTGGTGAGGGTGATGGTGATGATGGTGAGGGTGATGGTGAGGATGATGGTGAGGGTGAGGATGAGGAGGAGGATGATGATGATGATGATGATGATGGTGAGGGTGATGGTGATGATGGTGAGGGTGATGGTGAGGATGATGGTGAGGGTGAGGATGAGGAGGAGGATGATGATGATGGTGATGATGGTGGTGAGGGTGATGGTGATGATGGTGAGGGTGATGGTGAGGGTGATGGTGAGGGTGAGGATGATGAGGAGGATGATGATGATGGTGATGATGGTGGTGAGGATGATGATGATGCAGATGACAAATGTCCTCCCCTTGGGGAAATCACATTCCCTGTAGAAGCGCAGGCTGGGGCCCTGAGGGGCCTGGGCGGGAGGCGTCTAGAGGAGGTGACTCGAGTTGCGTGAAAGAGGAAAGGCGTTCACCAGGATACCAGTCAGGATGGGCGAGGCCTCTGCTACAGCAGCCGCAAGTCTGGCCTCTCGGGCCGGACACATACAACCCTTTCTTGTTCACGCACAGGCTGGCATGTCGAGAGGCTCGGCAGCTGGGTGCCCCTTTGCGGTGACTCGGTGATGCAGGCTGCGCTGCCTGGGGGCCCACCATCTCATCAGACAGTCGGCAACAAGCTGCCACTGCTCCTCTGTCCTTCAGCCTGAACGGACACACGTCCCCCTGACGCACTGCCAGTCCATTGTCCAGAACTCGTCACACGGCCTCCTCCTCCTGCGAGCTGGGCTGGGAGGTGCAGGGGCGTGTGGACAGTCAATGAGCATGAGGTGTCTGCTGCTCTGCAGGGGGCGGTGGGGAGAGCCTCCCCGGCCAAGGGGGCAACATAGTTAAAGCCCAGGGACCAGCTTCCCACTGGTCTCTCCATTCTGCCTGGTGACAGTTCAAGGACCTGACCCTCCTTTCCTGCCCCATGGCCGTGGCCCCAAGTGGGGTCCCTGCTTCCCTTATGCAGACCCTTGCAGGAGCCTCTGTTGGGTCTCCTGGCCTCCAGCCGTGCCTCAATTCCTTTCAGACCCAGGTTCAGCCTCAGGGAGCAGCCCTGTGCCCGGGAGCGGGAGAGGTAACCAGAGGTGGGCTCTGTTTTTAATTTTATATAAATACCAGGGGCCCAGTGCACAAATTCGTGCACCTTGAAAGGAACTGTGGGCTGCGAGGCTGCGGTGGGCACACGGGTGTGTGTCTCGGCCCATCCTCTCTGCACCCCCGCCTGGCCCCTCCCGCCGCGGGCCCCCAGTCCCCTGTCTGCTGGCAGCCCTGTTCCCGCAGCCACCGCTCCCACGTGCTGATGGCGTCGACTCCACTCACACCTGCTGATGGCGCGGAGCGATTGGGGCCGGCATCAGCAGCAGGTGCAAGCAGCCAATCGCCCCTCAGGAGCAGGGGGAGGTGGAGAAGCCCTCAGGGGTGATCGGGGCCGGTGCCAGGAGCCAGCAATGGGTGCGAGTGGCGGCTCTGGCGCCAGCAGTGAGTGCCTGGCGGAACCGTAGCGCGTGGGAGCAAAGAATTTTGAGTAACCACCAGAGGCTCACCCCGATGACAGTGACCGGCGCCCTGCCTTGATCTGGCACCCCTGCTCACCTGCTCCACCATCCGCCATGGCTGTGCCCGCTATGTTCTGTGCTGTGCCGCCTGCTGCCGATGCCTGCCATGTTCTGCGCATGCCCCCTGGTGGTCAGTGCACATCATAGCGACCAGTTGTTCGGTTGTTCGACCACTCGGTGTATTTGCATATTAGGGATTTATATATATATAGATATTCTTTTTAATATATATTATTTTAGAGAGAGAGAGAGATAGAAACATCAATGATGAGAGAGAATCATTGATTGGCTGTCTCCTGCACGCCCCACACTGGGGATCAAGCCTGCAACCCGGGCATGTGCCCTTGACCGGAATCGAACCTGGGACCCTTCAGTCTGTAGGCTGACACTGTATCCACTGAGCCAAACCAGCCAGGGCTAGATATATTTTTATTGATTTCAGAGAGGAAGGGAGAGGGAGAGAGAGAAACATCAATGATGAGCCAGATGGGGCCTCTGGTATGCCCCCTAGTGGGGATCGAGCTCACAACCCGGGCCTGTGCCCTGACCGGGAATCGAACCCTGATCTCCAGGTTCCTAGGTCGACACCCAACCCAGAGGTGGGCTCTTTACAAGTCCATCAGCACCTGCAGCCGACTGCAGCCATTTTGCAGATGGGTAAACCGAGGTGCGGGGCCGTCCTTGGTCTGATGCCCCAGCAGAACCACGTGGGGGTTGAAAAGAGGAACTGGAGCTCGGCTTGTGCAAACCGGGCGGCACCGCCTCTGCGGAGAGAAGCCCTGGCACCAAGCCAGGAGAGGAAGTGGCCCTGAGCAGCCCGCCCCGAGGTGGCAGGTTTGGGAAACAGGCCCACGTGTCCCAGCCTGTCTGTCCCCTGAAGGCCTGAGCGCCTTGGAGGACACAGGCGACTCTTCAACAATAAATATCTCTCACCGCGGCCGAGGAGGGACCGCAGCTGGCGGGGGCCCAGCCCGGC
Source organism: Ia io (assembly GCA_025583905.1). Lineage (NCBI taxonomy): Eukaryota > Metazoa > Chordata > Mammalia > Chiroptera > Vespertilionidae > Ia > Ia io. The sequence goes on along the minus strand of JAJQQW010000012.1, from coordinate 1,687,123 downwards.
TGAGTCAGCAGGAAGCAGCTGAGGCGCAGAAAGCCTTGCGCCCAGGCCGGCCGGCGGGTTTAAATCCAGCTGGAAGGCAAGCGGGACCGAAACACACACACGAAAGCCACCCAGGGGTCTCCGATGCTGGGAGAAGTGGGTCAGGGTCCTGGGCGCCGGGACCCGCCTCTGGGTGGACATTCGGGGCTCGGGGAGGCGTCCCAGCACAGCTCTGACCGCTGAGCGTCCCTGTCCATGAAACGGGCGGAGAAAGGCCGCTCCTGTGGCCGCTGCGGGGCCAGATCTGCGGGGTGAAGCGGGGGTGACAGGGAGAGCTCGCCCCAGGGCCCACGCTCGCCCTCGACGCAGGACTCAGCTCGGGTTCCGGCCCGGCTCTGCCCTCTCTGAGCCTAGCTTCCGTTGTGAGTGGGGCGTTCATGTCTCCCTGAGGGGACTTAAGAGATGGGGTGCGGGGCCCGAAGGACCGGACGACCCCACAGGTGTGTGTGCCTTGCGGGGCCAGGAGACCCTGTGGCGGGGCTGCTCATGGCGGGGCTGCGTGTCCGGGAGGCGCCTGGCTGCGGGCGGGACCTCGCGAATTTTGGGGCTCTTAGCCGAGGCTGGGCCGCGCCTTCATCGGGGTGCACAGAGGAGGACGGGCGCTGTTGTCCCCTCGCCGGATTGATATTCCAATGAGATGCGTGCAGCCGTTTCTATGAATATTTGATTCCCCGGCTCTGCAAGTACCGCTCGGCTCTGGGGCTGCGTTGAAAGAGGAAATAGTTGTTTTTACGACGACCCCGCCGGGAGGCAGCTGGGCCTGTACCTGATCGCAGCCTAAGTGACAGCTGCACCCGGTGACGCCCGGCGTGGCGTGGCACGGCATCCGAGGCAAGGACCGGACTTCCGAGCCCTGAGCCCCTGCAAGGCCGAGGGAAGCCCCGTGCGCAGGCTGGGTTCAGGGGAGCCCCCCAAGGAAGCTTGGTGCTGGACACCAGGGCGCCCAGGGGCCCAGGGGCCCCCGGGGTGGGTGCGGGGAGACCAGTGGTGGGCGGGGGGTGCAGAGGGCAACTCAGGGCTCCGTCTCCAATGTGACCTCGTGGGCACCGGGGGCGAGCAGGGCCCAGGACTGCAGGGCTGAGGCCTTGGTCAGGGGGCGCCCTTCGGGCGCTCAGGGCCTGACCCCTCCTCCCGGGACCCTCCCTCCCGGGGCCAGCCAGAGGCCACAGAGCCCGGCTGGGCCCCAAAGTAAAAGGCATACACAGGATGGCAGATGGGCCCTGGCTGGTTTGGCTCAGTGGATAGAGTGCCGGCCTGCAGGCGGAAGGGTCCCGGGTTCGATTCCGGTCAAGGGCACATGCCTGGGTTGTGGGCTCGATCTCCCTCTCCTTTCCTTTCTGAAATAAAAAAAAATATATTTTTTTAAAAAAGATAGAATGACAGATGGCCCTGAGGACTGGAACGGTGGCACTGTTGCCGGAAACCGCTCGCCGTCCTCGTGGGCATGGGCTCCTGGTGCGGAGACGTGCCAACCGGGAGCCAGGTGACCGGCCCCTCACGCTCCTGGCGGAGCCCCGCGGGAGCGCCCAGCCCTCCTGGTGATGACTGGCGGGGGCGGGGCGCCCAGGTGACATCTGGCCCATTTCTGGATTCGGGAGAAGGGGGGGCTACCACCCTGTCTGCTGCTCTGCTATTTGCAAAGCAGTGTGCCTTTGGCCAACTACACGAGCCTCGGTTTTCTCAGCTGTGGAATGGGCAGCATCCTCTTAGCCGTCCCAGCCCCACACAGGACGCGCTTAGCTGAGGAGCCGGGCAGCCCCTGCCCAGAGGCACGGAGTGGTGGCCTGTGCATGTCTCACCTGCAGTCGGACCGGTTGACTTCACGGCATTGCTCAATTTCTTATCTGATCTAGTTGCCAATCAAAGGTTTTTTTTAATGGGCAGCTTCACAATAAGACTCCGATTCCTGGCTCCCCCGACCCGCCTAGCAAGAGCTGGGCCGACCCAACATCCCCGGGGATAGGGCTGTGCTCCGCGGGGCCTCGGCCTGCCATGGGCCGCCTCTGGTCCCGGTGGGCAGTGCCCTGTCCTGAGGGAACGGGTGAGGCCCCAGGTGAGCGCCTGGCCGAAGGTCAGGGTGGGCCAAGCCCCCTCTTCCTGTCTCTACGTAGCACCGAGGCTCCTGAGGGGAGGGGGAGCCTGTCCCGCTCCCCCTCCCTGGGGCCTCGGGTAGCCAGAGGCTTGGCCCCTCTCCTTGCTCTGCCCATGTGCTTAGGGGGCTGGGGTGGGTTGGCGTCCAGGTCTCTGAAAGGGGCCCAGAAGCCCGGAGGCCCGGCCTTACCACTGACCAGAAGGCCACAGCCCGGTCCAGATCAGCGGCCAGCGGTGACGCCAGCTCCTCTGGGTGCGCTGACCCGGCCATGGGTTCAGTCCCCGAGTTGTGCCTTGACTGAGGACCTCATCCCCACCTCCCGAGTGCTCAGGATGCCTGTGGCTCCAGAGACGGTCAAGCCACCTGCAGTCTCCTCCTGGGCCTGGCACGGGGCTGGGGCGGGAGAAGGCACCAATGGACACTCACTGACGGGGCCTGCAGGGGGAGCAGGTGGGCTGGTCCCAGCAGCAGAGTGGGCAGGGGTCACCAACAACGGCTGAGCCTCTGCGCGCGCATGTGTGCGTGTGTGCATGTGTGTGTGTGTGCGTGTGCGTGCGTGCGTGTGTGTGTGTGTGTGGGGTCATTCCCATTTGCTCCAGGGCCCCTTCGTAATATTTGGCGGTATTAAACACTCAACCGGGAAAATGAAATTTATTCTGGAGGCTCAGGTATTTCCCGCCTCGGGCAGGCAATGCAACTTGAACTTTCCCAAGTCTGCAGCCCGTTTTTGCTGGAGGCCTTACGGCAGAAGCGAGTGAGAAACGTGATCCTATTGGCGCGACGTCCACGATGCAGCTAAGACGTCAGCTCGCAGGCCGCTCTTCCCCACGCGGCGCAGCGGAGTCGTGGCCACGAGAGCTGTCCCTCTCATCTCTGTCGGGTCTCCGCATCCGTTACTGACCGTCCCTTCTCGCCGGCTCCGCGCGGCAGGACCAGGCCCCTCCCACGAGGCTGTCACTCACTCCACGTGGGTCTTGGTCTGGGTTCCTTCCGAGGCTCTGCCTGTGCTTTGCGGATCCCCAGCTCACTGGTGGGAGCCGGTGACACTCGCCTTGCGTCCGGTGGACGAGGCGCTGTCACTCACCGGCACCGACTGGGCCGCGGGCGGCTGGGCTCCGAGCCGGGGCTGGAAGGGAACTCACAGGCTGCCCAGGAGGGAACGTGGCAATAGAACTCCACAGCCTCCCATCTGTGGCGGCATCGTCGGAGTAAGGAACTGCCTGGAGGTGGGGGGCGGGACTCATGAGGGTGGACAGCTCTCAGAGGAGCACACACATTCGGTTGTTTAAAACTGGTCCCAATCCCCTCTCTCTCTCTTAAAATATCTTTTTATTGATTTTGGAGACGAAGAGAGAGAGAAAGAGAGAGAGGAACATCAATGGTGAGAGAGAATCACGGACCGGCTGTCTCCTGCACACCTCCTCCTGGGGACGGAGCCCGTGACCGGGGCCTGTGCCCTGACCGGGAATCGAACCCTGACCTCCTGGTTCATGGGCCAATGCTCAACCCGAGCCACGCCGGCTGAGCTCACTCCTCTCTTCGCGAAGTTTCCGTGCAGCATCAGAGCCTGTAGCTTTAAGGAGCCCGTTCGTCTGCTTCCTAAATCCGGTGGCGGTTTGGAGCAGTTTGGAGCGGGGGTAGGAGATTTTCACAGGAACCTACGTTTCGCGGGGATCTGCGATGGATTAGCATGCCCAAATCTGCTCAAAGTGCACTTAATGGACGCGTGGCTGGGCGGGAGCGTGTCTGCCGGAGTATTCTACGTTTATGCAATGGGGTGCACTCCGGGGGCCGAGACGGCTACCTGTCAGCCACAGGGCCCCGTGGGCCGGGCCGCCACCTGAAGCCGGGGCCGCAGGAACGAACCGGAGAGCCTGTGCCCGGTCCCTGAGGCCCCCTGTCACCCGGCACAGCCTTGGCCAGCAAGGGGCTCTGACCCCGCAGCCCTCCACCCCCATGCCGTCCCCTCGGATACCGCTCACACGTGGGAACGCGGGGAGGTGAACGGAAACCTCACCGTCTGCACACGTTCCCGGGAAAGAAAAGCGCTGGCTGGTCGTTAGGCCTGTGGCCTGCATCGCAGATGGCTTTCCTTCAGGGCCCTGCGCGCGGGTAGGAGGCAGCTGGGAGACCCCGCACGCTCCAGCCGCGATGTCCTGACCGTGGAACGACCAAAGCGAGGCTGTGGCTGCCGAGCGGGGCCGGGATGAGTGGTGCCCAAGGCCTGGCCTCGTCTCCTTTCCTCGTAAGCTGTCCGCTGTCCCTGCTCTCTCGCAGCTGGAGCCGTTCCCAGGACTGTGATTCCGACCCCTTCGCTCCCAGGAAATGGACCGGCTCCCTGCAACCCGCCCCTGCCAACAGCTCTATAAACCCCCAGCGCAGCTTTCAGGGTGATGGCCCTGCGGTCGGAGGAAGTGGGGGCCGGGGAGGGGCCAGGGTCTCACCGAGGGCTGGTGGCAGGAGCAGGGCCAGGGCTCTGAGCCTCAGCATCCCGGCGCCCAGCACGTGTGATGTAGACAGTGACCCCGCGGGCTCACGCCTTTCTCTGCTCTCACCGCTCTCTCCTGTCCGGTGTCTCCGCCGTGAACTTGAATTCACTGGCACCGGCACACGCTCGTGGAGTGGCCTTGGTCCTTTTCCGATGCTGTTTGGCTTCTGAGCCTCGGCCTTCTTGCCTGAAAAATTGGGTCTAAGTAACATTGGCTCGCAATGCTGTCAGGAGGGTCCGATGACACAGCAGAAAGGCCCGGCAGAGTGCCTGTCACATGTGGGGCCCTGAGGTCCCACCCGTGGCTGGGGATGGAGGCTTGGTCACCTTAGTGGCTCCAACATCCGCTACAGTGTGTGGCACCGAGCAGGTGATCAGGGGCCAACCACCTGCTGAATGAATGAAAGAGCGAGTGAATGTGACTTGGGGGATCATGGCCGGTGCCTGGTCTTCCAGTTTTGTGACGTCCTGGCTCTTAGAGAATCTTTATTCAAGTAATCCTTATTCACTGATTCAATCAATCAGTTAAAAAATTGTGATGTCGCTGTGCAAAACTACTGTCAATATGTTGATTGCTAATAAGAGCTCATGTTTCTGAGCTCTTTCCAAGTCCCAAGAATTGTGCTTAGTATCTGTCAAATATGTGATCACTAATCTTCACACCAGCCCACTGAGGGAATGCACCAGTCAGCGACTGCCACAACGGTGCTGTGTAACAAAGCTCCAACATTTACTGGCTTTCAGCAGGCATTCCCGCCCCCGCCCCCCGCCTCTCCCCACCATGGGTCCGTAGGTGAGCTGGGGCAGCTAGAGTCCAGCTGTAGGTGGGGTGACTCGGCTCCAGCCTGCACGCTGAGTTCAGGTGTACTCCACGTGTGTTCCTTCTGGAGCCTCCTTGGGACATAGTCTTCTCATGCTGGGCCACAAGCACCAACGAGAGCAGGCCCAGCCCACAACACGCGTCCAGCCTCTGCTTCAGTCACAAGCCCCCGCATCTCCTTGTCTGAAGCAAGTCGTATGGCCAAGTCCAAGTCCAGGAATGGGGAAGAACAGCCATGTACTCAGACTGTGACAAGGATGTGGACCAGTTGTTCCCGCCAGGGGGTCGATAATTCCATCTACCACTAGGAGGTGCTATTATAAGCCCCAACTGAGACCCAGCATCACTCAGCTGGTAGGTATGGGACGCAGGTTTGAACCCAGGTGATTTAACTCCGGAATTACGGCATCCTACCAGCGTGCATATGGGGAAGGGACCTGTATTTTCTCTGAGAGCTGCATTTTCCCACCCCTGACTTGCTAATGTCATGTCGGCATCAGCCCCTCTCACAGTTACTCGTCCATGCATCCTATCCATCACCCCCTCCTTCACACACGCCTGGCATGCAGGTGTTCTCTCGACTCTCCGGAATCACAGGCTCAAGTGCAGTTCTTGGGTATTTTTTGAAATAAATGTTGAGGGGGAAAACGTGCGGCCCCCCCCCCCCCCCCCCACGCGCCGTTAATCTCTGGCACGTGTATAAAATACCTTGGCCAAGCCCCTGGTGGAATTCGTATCAAAGCGGCTCCGTGATTTCACTCAGAAACAATTTGCTCCACGTCAGACGTGATTCCTGACCCCGGAACGTGACAGGGACCTGGGTGGGCCCAGCGCCGCCTCCATGAGGAGTCCGTGTGTGCTCGGAGGGAGGCGAGGAAAGACGGGGGGCGGGCGGCCTGTGCGGCTGTGGAGTAATGGTCCGCACGCCCTCACAGAAGGGATTTCCTCCTCGCGTTTCCACAGAACCTTCCCGGTGTGTGTTTAGACCGGCGCACACGCCGGGCTGACAGCTGCCTGGCCCGGGGCCTTCCTTGGAGACGCACGTACAACCGGCCCCTTTCCCGGCGCCCTGCCCCGGGTCCCCCGATGCAATTACTTGGGCACATAAACCGCCCTGAAAGGCAGGCTTTGCTTGGGAGCTAATAAATAAGCCCCCAAGCCACAGCCTGGGTAAGACCTTGAAAAATGGCATCACCATCTACGGGGAGTTATGAACCCTGCAAAAAAGCAGCTCATTGTATTTCCAGAAAAAGAGTTTTGTTTAAAAAAAAAAAATAATGATGATGAATAAAAATCACCCAGGCGTCTGTCTGTGTGGAAAAAGCAATCGGGTCTGAGAGTCCAGGGCTGGCCGCGTGGCTGCAGTAACCTTTCTGTGTAGGTTTTATGTAAGAGGCATTATTTGCGGAAACACAAGAGGCAGTTTTGAAGAAGTCCCCTGGCTCCCCATCTCCCCAGGTGGGGTTCCATCCTGAGTGTGACGCTGCATGAGCGGCTCGGACACTGAAGGGAAGGTGGTCCCCTCCAGGCAGGGTACCCTCGGTGGGGGGCTGAGATGAAGCCTCAGCAATCAAGATCACGTTTTTCAGAAAAAAGAGGGGGGGGGGGGTGGGACACTGTCAGGAGGCGCCCCCTGGCGGTGTGCAGGCTCCACGCTGAGCAGGCGCTCTGGGCCCGCAGGAGGGCTCGGGCCGCGGCCACGGGAACGTGGCGGGCGAAGGGCGGCGGGCTGTGCGGCGCTGAGCGCCCCCGGAGCCAGTCGCCCGGGTTCAAAGTCCTTTTCTTTAGGGATGGCGTCCTCAGAGCAGAGCCCGGGGGACCGGCCGCTGGCGCGGCTCCCTGACCTCGGCGCCCAGGTGGTTTCCTGGGCGGCGCTCCGGTCCCGCCAGCCTCCCCTCCCGGTGGCGGCCAAGGCGCTGGGCCCCGGAGCCCGGAGCCTCCTGGGGGCGCGAACGCAGCCCGGCCGGGGGCGCAGGACCCACCCGCGGCGCGGCCTGGCCGCCCAGTGCGCGGGGCTGGCTCCACCCGCCGCGTCGTTAAAATGCCTCCGGCGGGCGTCGCCGGCAGACTCCCGGGGTCTCGGTTTTCTTTCGTTTGAAACCCCCGCATCGCACCCCCGTGTTTACCCGGAGGGGAGGGGGCGGGACCAGACGCAGCGCCCGCGCTCGCCTGGGTCCCACCTTCCAGACCCGGGCTGCGGCGTGCCCGCGCGACAGGCGGCGGGGGCGGCTGGCCGGGCTGTCTCCTGCGCCCCCCGCTCGCCACCCCCAAACTTTCCCTTCCCGCGCCCGCCCGGCCGGCAGGTTGACGCGCCCGGACGCCGGGCTCGCGGCGCGGGGCTGGGCGCGCTCCCGCGGAGCCGGCGCCGCAGAGGCCCCCGGGCTGCGCTCGGCTTCCGCAGGTACAAGTTGGGGGCCGGGCGCGGCGGCGGCGCGGGGAGGGTGGGGGGCGCCCGGTTCCGGCGCCCGCGCCCCTCGGCGTGCCCGCCCGCAGCGCCGGCGGCGGCCCGGCCGCGCCGGGCAGGGGCGTCCCGGGCGGCGGAGGCCGTGCGCAGCCTCAGTCCCCGCGGCGCTCCCGGCGCGCTGGCGGCGGCGGCCCCGGCAGACAATGAACTTGCGAGCGCGCCGAGCCGAGGCCGGTCTGGGCCCGGTGCTGCCCGGCGGCCCGGTCTCCACGAGGCCCCCGCGGCCCCAGGAAGGCCGTGCCCTCGCCGCCGGTCCTGGCGGTGCGATGGCAGCGCCGCGCGCCCGGCACCCACGGCAGCGGCTGGCCGGCGGCTGCGCCAGGGCCCGCGCGCCCTCTCCTGCCGGAGCGGATGCCGCCGGGGCCGGGGCCGGGGCCCGGGGCCGGGGGGGGCCTGGCGCGGGCGGTGGCGCTGTGGACAGCCCGCGGCCTGCGGGGGGCGCACGCCGGGGGCGAGCCCGGGCCGGCTGACCCAGAACACACGGTCCCGGGAGTAGCCCCGCTCCGGACGGACACGGCCCAGGGCTTTCGCCTAGTGAGCGCGGGCGGGTGGGGGGCTGGGCGGCGGCCCGGCCGGGCGCTCTGCTCCGCCGCGCACTTCGGGGAAGTTCCGGGCGCCGGCGAGGCAGGTAGGTGGGCGCCCGCCACTCCCCCGGCTCTGGCTCGGAGCCACCCCTGGACCCCGGCTCTGGCTCGGAGCCACCCCTGGACCCCGGCTCCGGCGTCGCGGCTGCTCTGGGCGGAGGGGGCGTGTGACGGCGGGGGCGGGGGGTTCCGGGGTGAGGACCGCGGGGCGGGCCTGGGCGGAGGCGGGGGCGTGGCCAGGCCCGAGCGCCCGAACTTTTGCTCTCGGCGCCGCCCCCCCCCCCCTCCCCCCCCCCCCGCCCCCTCCCCCCCCCCCCCCCCCCCCCCCCCCCCCCCCCCCCCCCCCCCCCCCCCCCGCCCCCCCCCCCCCCCCCCCCCCCCCCCCCCTCCCCCCCCCCCCCCCCCCCCGCCCCCCCCCCCGCCCCCCCCCCGCCCCCGCCCCCCCCCGCCCCCCCCCGCCCCCGCCCCCCGCCCCCTCCCTCCCCCCCTCCCCCCTCCCCCCCCCCGCCCCCGCCCCCGCCCCCGCCTCCTCCCCGCGCCCAGCCGCGGCCGCGCGGCGCGAGGCTCCGGAGTTGCCGGCACTTCTCGGCGGCGGCTCGGGGTCCCCGACGAGCCGAGCGCGCAGGTCTGAGTGGCGGGGCGGGGGCTGCGGGGCGGCGGGCCGTGGGGAGCCGGGGGCGGCGGGCCGTGGGGAGCCGGGGAACGCTGCGGTCGTGATGGAGCGCGAGTCTGCTGGGCTGTGCGCGCGGGTGGAGAGGAGGGTGACCGTGGGAGGGTGGGGGTCCTTGGCGCCCGGGAGCCCCCTGGGGTCGCGGGCTGGAGGCGCCGGTGCCCGGGAGCCTAGCGTGGGGGATGAATGAGCCGCTGCTGCGGAAGCGCCGACTCCTCCGGGCGCACGGATTGGGCTGCCGGCGCGGGCACGCGTGTGCGTGTCAGGGTGCTGGGCGCGGCTGCCCTGCCGCCCCGTCGCCGTCCTGGGTGCCCCGGTGCCCGCGGCCCCCGCGGCCCCCGCGGCCCCCGCGGCCCCCGTCGGCCCGCGCGGCCGGAGCGCCGGTGCTGAAGGCGCACGACGGGCCGCGCTGCCGGCCTCGGGGCCGGAGGCGGAGACCGCTCCTGGGGCTCCCGTGTCCCCGGCCGGGCCTTGGCTGGGTTCCCGGGGGTGAGTGAACGGCCCGGAGTTTTCCGGATGAGGTTGGATCCCGGGGCGGGCCTGGCGTTTGCGGAGGCTGAGCAGAGGGGCTCCCCCGGGCCCCCCAACCCCGTTGCCAAACCAGGAGCCCTCCCTCCGGCGCGCACTGGGTTTCACACGCGGGGACGCGTTGATGGAGCCCAGCAGATCCGGTGGTTGTGTGTGAGAGCCTGTATGCACCAGGCCGTTTCTACCGAGCACGTTTTCCTAATCGTCCTGAAGAGTGGCAGAGAAGTGCTCTTTTTTATTTATTTTAAATGTATTTTTATTGGTTTCAGAGAGGAAGGGAGAGGGGGGGAGAGAACCATGGGTGGGCTGCCTCCTGCACGTCCCCTGCGGGGGATCCAGCTGCAACCCCAGGAATGTGCCCTTGAGGGGGCATCAAACCACTGGTTCCCAGGTCAGTGCGCAACCACTGAGCCACCCGGCCGGCGAGCCCCTTTGAACCTGCACCACCCGCCGCTTTGGGTTGGTGCTGGTTTGTGGTGAGGCCGTGGCCTTGCAGGGCCTGACTGGCACCAGGGGGACGGGGAGTGGAGGCTGGGGCTGCCCTGATGGGTGAGCCCGGGACGCCCCCTAGAGAAGGCAGCGTGGACTCAGCTCCAGCCGTGGGGGAGGAAACGGACTAGAGGGTCTTGTTAATTTTCTAGAGAATTCTCCAGCCTGGAATGAAGTGTGGGCTCGGATTCCAGAAGCCGAGCAGAGGGGAGGGGAGGGCCTGCCCGGAGGTGGGAGCTTGGCATCAGCCCGGTGTTTGTTTACTGGGGAGAGCGCCCCACGTCAGAGATGTGGCAGGGTCCCCCCCCCCCCCGCCAGGTGCTTCAGCCCCAGGTGCCCAGGAGGAGGAGCAAAGGTTTGTGTGAACTGGGCCGACAGGTGTTTGTAAGTTGGGGCGTCGGGAGGAAGACGGTTGACCACAACAGCTGTCGCCTGTGGGTTCCCGCTGGTTCCCAGCTGCCTGTGCCAGGCAGGTCACAGGTGCCGGGCAGGTCACAGGTGCCCCTGGGTCTCGGTCGGAGGGCGGGGGCCCTTGGAGATCCCGGGCCCAGCTCTGAGGGCGGGCAGGCAGCGGAGGGCGGGCGGAGAGAGAGAGCGGAGAGGAGGAGTGGGTGGGGTGAGAATGACAATCACGGCTTCGGGGGAGGCGGCGTGACCCAGAGTGGAAGTGGGGGTGGCGGCAGTGGCAAGCGGTTCCCGGTCTGTGCCGGTTGCGAAAGGGCCGGGGAGGAAACGCGGGCGCATCTTGCATCAGCAGCGGCGGCTCTGCCGTGAGGCTGTCCCCCCAGGGCGGGCGGCCAGGTGCGTGGGGGACTCAGCAGTGGGAGCGGGAGCTGGAGCGTCAGAGTCACATAACGCTGCTGCCGGCGGCTCGGCCCGAGGTGCCGCGAGCCTGGCTGGCGTGTTCGAGCCCACCCCGCAGCCTGGCCTCGGAGCGGGCTCCTGAGCACACGCTAGCACCTGCCACGCGCTCGGAGCCGGGCCTGGCGTCGGGGTGCTCAGCACACAGGGCTCTGGTTCCCTGGAATGCTCAGAACCAGGCCTGGGGTGGCTCTGAGCCCTGAACTTGCACGTGCAGTTTTCATGGATGTTTCTCGAGTGGGATGCATGACGTCTGCATGTTCTCCCTCACAGGGCGGCACAGACTCCGTCAGGCCCGGACCCGCAGGCACCCTGGGTCCTGGTCCGCTGTCCTCGCTGGTTGCTTCACTCGCTGGGCTGTTTCTCCATCTGGGCAGAGGGCTGGGCACACAGCTGCGCTCGAGGCCCTCAGCGGGCGCTGGGGAGGACTGGGGTCAGGCTGGGGTCTGGCTGTGTCAGGCTGGGGTCAGACTGAGGTCAGGTTGGGTCAGGCTGGGGTCAGGCTGGGGTCAGGTGGGTCAGGCTGGGGTCAGGTTGGGTCTGGCTGGGGTCAGGTTGGGTCTGGCTGGGGTCTGGCTGGGTCAGGCTGGGGTCAGGCTGGGTCAGGCTGGGATCAGGTTGGATCAGGCTGGGGTCAGGTTGGGTCAGGCTGGGGTCATGTTGGGTCTGGCTGGGGTCAGGTTGGGTCAGGCTGGGGTCAGACTGAGGTCAGGTTGGGTCAGGCTGGGGTCAGGTTGGGTCTGGCTGGGGTCTGGCTGGGTCAGGCTGGGGTCAGGTTGGGTCAGGCTGGGGTCAGGTTGGGTCAGGCTGGGGTCAGGTTGGGTCTGGCTGGGTCAGGCTGGGGTCAGGTTGGGTCAGGCTGGGGTCAGGTTGGGTCAGGCTGGGTCAGGCTGGGTCAGGCTGGGTCTGGCTGGGTCAGGCTGGGTCAGGCTGGGGTCAGGCTAGGGTCAGGCTGGGGTCAGGCTGGGTTCAGGCTGGGTCAGGCTGGGTCAGGCTGGGTCAGGCTGGGGTCAGGCTGGGGTTTGGCTGGGGTCTCCGGCCGGCTGTGTTCCCGCGGATGAACTCAGGCAGAGGCCGGCGGGGGGCTG
>JAJQQW010000012.1:1625000-1670000 GCA_025583905.1 Ia io | reverse complement strand
GGGTTCCGCTGCCCCTCCGAATTATATGCATCCTAGAGCTCGGATAGGCCTTCGGGGAAACGTAGCCCAGCCCCACTTCAAAGGGGGAAACTGAGGCCCATAGAGGCCACACGGAGCCAGGATTGGATTCGGGTTCTCGGGGTCAGTCCAGTTACCCTGCATGTGCTCCCTGATGAGCTCTGAGTAAACCCCAGTCCCCCTGAAGGGCTCAGGTGGTAAGACGGCCGGCTGGGCGTGCAGATGCTGAGGCTGGCCGGGCGCACAGATGCAGAGGCTGGCTGGGTGCACAGATGCTGAGGCTGCCTGGTTTGGTTTGATGGGATTATGCTCCGGTATATTTTAATTAAACCACCTACACACCGATTTCTTAAAGATGCAAACTCCCCACACACCCATGCCCACTCGGGGCCGAGCGATGCTTTAATAACCAGAGGGCGTCACGTGGGGGCTGTTCGCAGTCGGCCTCCCAGGCGCATCCATCCTGAGATGCCCCCAGAACGCGATGCGAAGGCATCGTCAGCCAGGACTTGATTGATTTTGCAGTTTCCACCACGAAAGGCCGGGGACGCTTGCTCGCTAATGGTGTGTAAGCCGCAGGGTGCTGGGGACGGTCGTAAAGACGAAGGGAGCAGGTGCTCCTGGGGGCGGGGCTGGTGTCCCATCCGGGCTGTGGGATGAACCATCCCGCGTCCCAGGCAGAGACCCTCCCGTCGGAAGGCCGGGAGAGCATTAGGGCCCGTCAGGTTGTAAAATTCACAGGAGAGGCCTGCGCTGAGTGCGGCTGGGGTGAGCGTGTCGTCGCATGAACGTGATACATGAGAAGGCCCGTGGCTTTGCTCACTGGGCCGAGCTGGTCAGAGAGGATGCCGTGTGGACCGCGGGCTGACGGACGGGCTCCCGTGCAGCCTGGCGGGTGCGGGTTCTCAAAGGCTCCTGGGAAGCCCCCCCCCGCCCCCCCCTTTTCTAGGCGTTTGCTCTTTTTGTTAAAATACATTTTTATTGATTTCAGAGAGAAAGGGAGAGAGAGAGAGAAACATCCATGATGAGAGAGACTCATGGATCGGCTGCCTCCTGCACGCCCCCCACTGGGGATCAAGCCCACAACCCAGGCCTGTGCCCTGACCAGGAATCGAAGCCTGACCTCCTGGTTCCTAGGTCGAGGCTCAACCGCTGAGCCACACTGGCCGGGCTCTCTGTCTCCTTTTTAAACTGTAAAGTCAGTGCTCGTGGCTGTTCCCAGGGAGAAGCATCTTGGGCATTTGTTCCTAATCACTCATTTTTTTTTGCTCGAGGTTTTACAACAGCAACAAGGAGGGAAACTTCAGAAAAACAGTCAGCCAGGTCGTAACTGTCCTCGGAACGTGAAAATGACCCGATCGCTCTGTCACAGCTCAGCTTGTTCCTTTCTGCCGTGTCAGGGGAGGGTGGGTGGGCTCAGGAGGCATGCAGGGCATGACAGCAGGTCTGGGCATGGGGTGTGAATCTGACCGTCGCCTGCAAGCTAAAGAGGTTCTAGAAGCTTCTGTCCACCCCTCCCATCCCCCCCGCTGCTGGAAAGAGCTGGCCGACACTCCTTCCAGCCCTGGCGCCCGGTAATGCCGTGGGTAATTGTTTAATCCAAAAGTCTCCTTTTCCCCACCCATAAAACCAGTAAAACCCCACATGGATTAAGTAGAGGAACTCATTTGATTGCGTAGGCAATTGCTATCTCCTCTTCTGAAGTGTGGAGGAGCGGAAGGAAGCGGAGGGGACCAAAAACTAAAAATTAAAAAGAAGGAAGGAAGGAGGAGAGAGGCCGTTTGGATGTGTAGTTGCCAGTGAACGCTTGGTGTTTTTGGAACAGTTCCAGATTTCCTTTACCGGAGAGAAAGGAGAAGCAGCCGGAGGGCGGAGGACTTCTCCCCTCCTTCTGTCCTGAAGTCAGTCCTGAAACACTGGGCTGACCGAGGCCTGCAGCGATGTGCCTGGAGGGCCTCGAAGAACAGAAACCGGGTGAAAACAGACAACGGGAGCTTCCCGGAACCGAGCGGGTCCTGGGAGGAGAACAGGCTTCGGGTTGAGGGCACGCAATGCCGTATGCAGATGACGTGTCTGTCACGGAATTGTCACTGGAAACCTATGTAATTTTATTAACCAACGTCACCCCAATAAATTTAATTAAAGTAAAATAAAAAAGATTACAGGAGGAAAAAAACCAACAAAAACAAAACAAAAACGGGTAAAAACAAAACGAAATGGGAATAACAGAACTTCTGGCCACAGATAAGAATCCTGTAATTAACCGAGACGCAGCGTGTTGGTGTTTTCTTAAGTGGGAAAGCGCATCCCGGAAGGAAGGCAGGAGGTGCAGCCCCGATCCACGCAGCCCGGGGCCTCGGGGGGGCAGGGGCTCTCTGGGGTGTCAGGAGCCCGGGCCAGCCCAGCAGAGTCCCCCGTGGAGCCGGGCCAGCACCACGGCCGCAGGCCCCATCGGTACCAGACATGGGTTCTGAGTGACATGGGAAGGAACTAACCCTAGAGAGGCAGAATCCAAAAACCTGCAGAATTCCAAATTCTGTTGTAAATACAGAAACCGCATTTCCTGGGGATTCTCTGTTGGTGACTGCGCTGGAGTGGGACGTGGCTGCTGGTCTCCGGCCTGCCTTTCTGATTTCCTTCCTCCGGGAAATGTCTGCAGCCTTCGCGGAGGTCACGGCGGAGGCGGGTCCCGCAGGCACACGGCCAGGTGGGAGGGGGCGGGGGGGACAGAGAGGGGCCTGACCTGGGCTTTGGGGGGGCTGGGCTGCCACCTGAGGGTGAGCTGGAGTTCCGGGGTCCAGCCGGCCGGTGGTGCTGGGGAGGCAGCTGGACGCACAGACAGACAAGACATGGAGACACCGGGATAAGACTGGAGGGCAGAGGCGGCACCGGGCGCGGTTTCATTTTCCCCTTCATCCTCCTGGGCTCCTTTCTAAAAAAAAAAAAAAAAAAAAAAAAAAAAAAAATAATATATATATATATATATATATATATATATTTTTTTTTTTAAAATATATTTCTTTATTGATTTCAGAGAGGAAGGGAGAAGGAGAGAGGGAGAGAGAAACATCAATGATGAGAGAATCATTGATCGGCTGCCTCCTGCACGACCCCCACTGGGGATTGAGCCCGAAACCCAGGCATGTGCCCTTACTGGGAATCGAACCTGGGACCCTTGAGTCGGCAGGCTGACACTCTATCCACTGAGTCAAGTCGGCTAGGGCAAAAAAACCCCACATTTTTATTGATTTCAGAGAGGAAGTAAGAGGGAGAGAGAGAAACATCAAGGATGAGAGAGAATCATGGATCGGCTGCCTCCTGCACGCCCCACACTGGGGATGGAGCCCACAACCGGGGCCTGTGCCCTGACCGGGAATCGAACCGTGACCTCCTGGTTCATGGGTCACCGCTCAACCACTGAGCCACACTGGCCGGGCCCTCCTGCGCTCCTCGATGGGGTTGGCGAATGTCCATTTATAGCCCAGCCCGGCGGCGGACTGGGGCTCAGAGCTTAGGTGGCCGGCCCAGGTCACGGGTCAGTGACCGTGTGTGTCCCCTGGGCTGCTGGTGCCGCCCTGTCAGGGTGTCCCTGTCTGCTGGCATGCAGCCCGTGGGGGGGGGCGGGCTGTGAAATAAAACAGTGTTGACACGTATTCCGACCGGCGGCGTCTGTGGGCAGGCACCCTGCCCCTGCCAGTCGAGCGGCCACTGAGGTCTGCGTCGGGGTCCCGGACACCTGCGGACCGTTGTTTGCGGCCGTTTGAACCTGGGAGCCTCGTGTCTACGCACGGCCCCTCCCTCCGCCGTCCGGAAGGACACGGGGCCGGCATCTCCGCGGCCTGCCACCTTCCCACTCTTCCTGACTCACGCCAACGGGCAGGAGGGGACCCACGTGGGGACAGGGCCGCCTGCTCCTTCGGGCCCTGCCACGCGGGCTCCGTGCCCTGAGCGCGGAGTCACGTCTTCCGCTCGCTTCCCTGCGCGTGGAGAAGTGGGACGGCCGCTGGAGTCCCCTCCTCTGTGGTCGGGCCGTGCAGGAGCCCGGCGGCCCCTCGTCTGAGAAGGGTCCCCTCTGCCGGGCGCTCAGGGTCCGTCGGGCAGCTGTCGGGGCCCCCACAGCATGCGCAGAGTGAGGACCGAAGTGACCGCGTCCATGGGCCCCTGCGACCCGTGGACGGGGTGATGGCCTGCTGTGGCGGGGAGAGGCGAGGGTCCAGGCGGGGAGGGTTTGGTGCGGTCTTGCAGCCGCCTCCGGGGCCTGTAGATGCCCGGCCAGCCCTCCCTCCTGCGCTAAGTCCTGGGGAGGCGGGGCGCGGCCTGGAGTCCCCACGTCAGTTCCCCGTCTGTGGAATGGGGTGCTGACCCTGCGTTCCGCTGAGATGGCCGTGGTGTATCACCAGCACAGCCCGGGGCGCTCCGCCTGGTGTCTGTCACTCGGTGGCCCGGGCGGCCGCTCCCGTCTCCCCGCGTTAACATAGAAACGATCGTGGGCAGCCCCCCACCCCCGCCCCCGGGCCAGGCACAGCAGCACCCGGGCCTGAGCGGGAGGCCTGGTGCGGAGGGTCTGAGTGAAGGGTGGAGCGTCAGGGACCCTCCCCGTGTAGACTGTTTGAGGCTCAGCGCCCCAGGTTGAGAAGGCGAGGGAAGGGGGTGCCTGCGTCTCCTCCCTCGCTGCCTCCGTGGGCTTCCTGGGCTCCCCGTCCCGTGTCTGGGGGAGACAGCAGCTCTGTCCCTAAAGGGACTCCCGAGGGGTGGGGTGCGGGCTGGACGGCTGGACCCTGCCCCAGGCCAGCGACGGGTGCAGGTTGGATGGGCCATTTATGTTCTGTCCGTCACGTGAAGTAACAGCACAACCTCCACGGGACCCCGCTCTGGGCCAACCAGGAAGAGCCTGCTGGCCGGCAGGTTGGGAATCCGGTTCCAGACAAAGCCCGGATGAGGCGGCTCATCGTCAGGAAGGAGAGAGCCGGCTGTGCCCGAAGGAGCCAGCTTCAGGAAGGGCTTGCTCCAGGGGAGGAAGGAGTTACAGGAACTGGAGAGGAAGGAGCCTGGCCTCTTCCCGGGAGGGCGTGGGTCAGCTGTCGGATAACAAAGCGGAGCAGCTGTGGTTGTCACAACACGTTTTGCCGGAAAAGCACCGGGTGAGCCGTGCGCAGGTCTGTCTCGCGTGGGGACAGCGGCCACCTGGCGGGAGCATCCGTTTCCGCGTCAGCGGCGGTCAGGGCGGTGATTCCGACGGCGCCCTGGGTCTGCGGGTGAAGGGCCTGCAGCTCACGTGCTCATGTGAACACGCTCTCCGGAACTCCTGCGTGGAGAACCGCTGGTCTGACGGCCACGTCCAATGTGGTGGAGGGGCCCGTCGGTCAGCGCGGAGCCCGTCACAGCCTCCCCGGGACTCTGGAGCCACCGTGGGCCATGGCTCGCGTGTGCGCAGGGATCGGCTGCCCAGGCCGTGTCTCTCCCCCTCCCGGCCGCGCCGCCGCCCTTCCTTCCCGTGGTGATGGCAAAGGTGCCGGGCGGGCGACAGTCCTCACGCTCGGGCTGGGGCCGGCGTGGGGGGCCGGGCCGGGCGTGGGGGGCCGGGGCCGGCGTGGGGGGCCGGGACTGGTGTGTGGTCGCTCCTGCTGCGTCCTATGCGCCAAGTGAGTCTCCGAACTCAGCGCAAGGGGCTGGGGGCGGGAAAGCGTCCCCCACGCCTTCAGTTGGAGGAACGGCGCCGTCACTCGTGTGGTGAGGGGTGTGGGTACACGGAGGGTCACCATGGAAGCAGTCGGCAGTCTGCACTCAGTAGGACTAGGCTTGCCCTGGCCAGTGTGGCTGAGTGGACGGCGTGTCGGCCTATGGACTGAAGGGTCCCGTGTTCGATTCCCGGTCAGGGCACAGGCCCGGGTTGCGGGCTCCATCCCCAGTGGGGGGTGTGCAGGAGGCAGCCCATCCAGGATTCTCATCATTGATGTTTCTCTCCCTCTCCCGCTCCCTTCCTCTCAGAAATCAATAAAAATATATTTAAAACACAGCGCTAGGCTGCTGCTTAGCAAACCCTTAGCTGTGGGCCAGGCTGTGTGTGCGAAGAGCTAACTCGTATTCCGATGGTCCGGACGCTCTTCCAAACGCTTCGCACGCGCTGGCGCACGTACGCCCACAGCAGTGCGGCCGGGAGTCTTGGGATTATTCCCACTCACATCCAAGGAACGGGGGGAGGAAGGGTGAGCGACCTGCCAAGGTCCCCGCCAGGCGCCGGCCTGCGCCGAGCTCGGTGCAGTGTGACCTGCTCGCGGTCAGGGACTTCTTTTGTGGATACAGAGCCCCTCACGGACGTGACTTGTCTGCGGTCCCTACGCGGACATGCCGTTAGCATCCTCACCCGCGTGACGGCCCCGTGTGCTTCCTGCCGCGGCGGGCCAGGGAGTGTCCGTCCAAGGGGTAGCTCCGTTCTGTTGATGGACTAGACCTTGGGATTGAAAGCATTCACCTCCAGCTAGAAACTGAACCTGAGGCCCCGGCTGGTGTGGCTCAGTGGATAGAGCATCGGCCTGCGGACCGAAGGGTCCTGGGTTCGATTCTGGTCCAGGGCACATGCCCCGGTTGCGGGCATGACTCCCAGTGGGGGGTGTGCAGGAGGCACCTGATTCTCTCATCATTTATGTTTCTCTCTCTCTCCCTTCCTCTCTGAAATCAATAAAAATATATTTTAAAAAAAGAGAAGAAACGGAACCTGATGATCTATTGTTGTTTGGG
This sequence comes from Ia io, assembly GCA_025583905.1. Lineage (NCBI taxonomy): Eukaryota > Metazoa > Chordata > Mammalia > Chiroptera > Vespertilionidae > Ia > Ia io. The sequence continues at coordinate 1,663,244 of JAJQQW010000012.1, read as the reverse complement.
CTGAACCCTCCCGTCCCGACAGCTCTCTCGGCCTCAGCAGCGATCTTAAGAGTGTCGTGGAGCTGAATGGGAACACTGGCCCCTCCTCCGCTCATGGATTGATATTCCGTGGGAACACGCGTTTCCATACCCACGGATTGATATTCTGTGGGAACACGCGTTTCCATGTCCACAGCCCAGAGAGGCGTCCGCAGTGGACGGACTGATCAGAGGCGGCTTTGCGTTTCCGTAAAGGTTAACTAAGAGCCATCCATTTCCCCGTTAAAACGTGAACGAGCGAAGATGTTATTCGCCATCGCCTCCTCTCTGCTCCCGGAGGGCAGACGCGAATGTCCCGCCTCCACGAAGCGATTCGTGTAAATCCGTCCGGATTGCTTCTGCAGCCGCACACGCCTCTCTCCTGCCGTGTCAGCTTACGGCTGCGATACGTGTTTCCTGGGGTGACACGGACGCCCTTATCGGTCTGACGCGAGGGGGCATTCGGTTACGGGGCCTGCGGTGGGATTCCTGGGCTCTCGCTTACGATTTTGTTATAATGGTCGCTAATGACGCTGGGGTGCAGAGGTTAATGGGGGCCTCCCGGCCAGGGGATTGAACGCTTGCTATTTTGGGAGCAGCGATCCGATCTCTCCCGGGGGTGGCGGGTTCCCACGGTGGCAGTCTGCGGCCACAGACCGGCATTGAGCCAGGCTGGGAGCAATCTCCTGAAATCTCACGGAAACTTACACCGGGGCGGAGGGTGCACACCGAGCAGGAGCGCCGGCCGGGCCTGTCTGCCCCGAGTCCGCTGGCACCGAACGTGGGGAGGGGCGGGGGCATGCGTGGCTCCTTTTTACAGGCGGGTCAGCCGAGTGTCGGGTGTCTGAGGGACTGTTTGGGGGTCACCTGTGGCGTGTGGGAAAGGCCAGGCCAGGGACGGAGTGGCCATCCATCTTCCCTCAGTGCGGGCCGTTAATCCGATGTTTCTTCACGGAGGTGCGTGGGGTCAGAGCTGTGCATATTGTAGGACCCTTTTGGAAGAATTCGTAGTGGGCATCCCTTTGGGCCCTTAGACGGATCCCGGCCCTGACTGCCCATCCCAGCCCTACGGAGCCCGGCCCTGCCTCCTCCCGCCGCCGGGCCTCACGCTCGCCTGCCCTCACGCCCGCCTGCCCCACCGCCCCGGGTCGGCCCTCATGATCTCCAGATTCTCTCTCACGGGGTCTTTGCTTGTCAGGTCCCCGCGTGGCTGGCTTATTATTATTTTTTTAATTAAAAATATGTTTTTATTGATTTCAGAGAGGAAGGGAGAGGGAGAAGGATAGAAACATCGATGATAAGAGAATCATGGATCGGCTGCCTCCTGCACGCCCCCCACTGGGGATCGAGCCCACAACCTGGGCCTGTGCCCTGACCAGGAATCGAACCCTGACCTCCTGGTTCATAGGTTGAGGCTCAACCCCTGAGCCACGCCAGCCAGGCCCAAATACTAATTTTTTATGACATTACCCGCCCCCCCATCTTGTAGGGGCTCCAGGCCCCAGACCTGGGTGCCCACCTCGCGGTGCCCACCCCCCACCTGCGCTGTGGCCACCGCCAGGCCTCCGTCTCCTGGGCTTGTTTATTTGCTTGGCTTGGATTGGGAATCCTGCGTTCTGGGCTGGGAGTGTTTTGCCCGTCCTGCTGGGTCACAAATTGCACATTCTTGTCCCAGAGCATCAGAGACCATGTTTTCTTTAAAAAGAAATTAATGAGGCCCTCCCGCCCGAGTCGGGGTGGGAACCCGCTCCCCACCGGGATCCTGGCGGGAGGGAGCCTTATCTCCAGCGTGTAAAGCCATGTTTTCTCGGCTCAGGGGCGGGCTTGCCAGGCCCGGGGCCTGCCCTTTTGTGTCTTTGGTTTGGAAGGATAGTTTGTCCCGAGAGAGGGGTCAGGGTGCTGGACAAGTTGGAGGCGGAGATTGGAGCCTGGAGGTGCGGACGGGCCTCTGACTCCTCGGGGTGCGGGCAGCGGGGCCTGGGATGCCCCCGTTCTGGGACAGCTTGCTCCCACGGCCCCCTCTCCGCCCCCTCCGCTCTTCTCAGAACGGCCTGACCCCTGACTCAGCCCTCCCGGGCCAGTGTTTCTCAAGCCGGCTCCTTGAACCTTGGGGAGAAGTTCATGGCGGGTCTGTTTTGCAAATTCTGTGTATCTGTTCCTCTCCTGTGGGCTCACAGGGCTCACGAGCAGATTGAAGGCCCTGAAAAGTCCTGCTGTGAAGAAGTCGGTCTGTCTGCCCCGGCTGGTGTGGCTCAGTGGCTAGAGCGTCGGCCTGCGGACCGCAGGGTCCCGGATTTGATTCCGGTCAGGGCACAGGCCCAGGTTGCAGGCTCGATCCCCAGTAGACGGCGTGCAGGAGGCAGCCGATCAATGATTCTCTCTCATTGTTGATGTTTCTATCTCTCTCCCTCTCCCTTCCTCTCTGACATCAACAAAAATGTATTTTAAAATAGTCTGTATTCTGTCCGTTCCACCTTTTTTCCAGTAGTTTAAGCACAGAACCCGTCGGCAGCAGGGTCTGCTGGGGGAAGCCCCTTTAGGAGACGCTGCATGACTATTGCTTGGTCCATGTGCTTTGTTCAAGCACAGGCCTTGCCGTGGGCCCGGGCGGGCAGCCTCTGCTAGCGACTTCCGACGGCTGAGCCCGCCAGCCTGCAGGAGGAGGCTCTAACGCAGGACGGATTCCACCTTCTCTGGAGACAGCAGGCTGGTGAGAGGGTGTGTGGACAGTCGGGGGTGCGCCCATCACGCTCGGGCCAGGGCACGAAGGGAAATCAGTGCGGTAGGATCTCCCATTTCTGACTCCATCTCAATGCTCTCGGCCTTCACTGACCATTGACAAGTGCCCTGTTGTCGTAGCCGTTGGTGATGCTGGCATCATGAATGCTGCCTCCCTTTCGGGGGATGTGAAAGGTGTGTAGACATGACGCAAACGCTTTTGTGCACGAAGTGAGTGCTTTTACAAACGGGCAGGGAGGTTCTCCGGTCCCGATTTTACCGGCGAGGGAACCGGAGCGCAGAGAGGTTGCTGGCTTCCTCACCGTCACGCAGCTCGTGCGTGGCGGCCTACTGCCCCGGAAACTGAGAAGGTTTGGCGTTGTGTGTTTTTTTTTTTAATATTTTATTTTATTGATTTTAGAGCGAGAGCAAGGGAGGGGGATAGAGAGATAGAAACATGGATGAGGGAGAAACATCCATCGGCTGCCTCCTGCACGCCCCCTACTGGGGATCGAGCCCACAGCCCGGGCATTGAACTGGTCACCTTTCAGTTCATGGGTCGGCGCTCAACCACTGAGCCACACGGGCCAGGCCGCTTTTTTTTTTTTTTTTTTTTTTTTACTGCATCTACAAAGTTGTATCATCTGGGCAACAGCACATTTTATAACCACAGGATTCTATAAATAGACGTGAGAGACTCGTGCTTTTCCCAGGATGGTGCCTGGGAACAGCGATTTCAGGGTCTGAGGAGTGGTATGTCACAGGGGCCGCTGCGCGCTGGGTCTAGTTGCTGAGGGACCGCGAGCGAGCGGTTTTATGTGGTTCACTCTACGGAGAAGTGTCCTCTCCATCTTCCCGAATGCTCCTAACTCCTGCTTCCCGCCCGGCCAATACAGCTGGGGTCCAGGGAGGAGGCCGCGGGGCCTCGCGAGAGGAAAGCCTTGGCCCTCCGCCGGCTCCCAGCCGAGCCGTGCTCCTTCCTGGGTGTTCGGCCGACGTAAAGCGCTGATGTTTCCGTTCGTCTCAAATTCACGGTCACCGGCTGAGCCTGAACCTGGGGAAGATTCCACATCCCGGGACTGAGGGCTCCAGGAACTCAGCCTGGTCGGGAGGCGCAGGGGGCTTGAGAGGCGGGCAAAACACGAGGTGTCTGACGTGGGGCGGGTGCTGCTGGTGTTGGGGCCACGCTTGCTGGCTGAGACTGAACCCCAAAGCCAGGCCCCAAGGCCCCCAAACCTCCCTGTATCCTGTATGCTGTTCTGTGACTTGTTTGTGACCCCGTGGGCTGGGGCTGACACCCAGACGTGCCTCCTTGCAAGAGGCCCCTGGATTATTGCTGTCACCCTCGATGGAATAAAACCTCTTTTCTTGCCCGGCCGGCGTGGCTCCGTGGTTGAGCATCGACCTATGAACCAGGAGGTCAGGGTTCATTCCCGGTCAGGGCACAGGCCCGGGTTACGGGCGTGATCCCCGGTGTGGGGCGTGCAGGAGGCAGCCGATCCATGATTCTCTCTCATCATAGATGTTTCTCTCTCTCTCTCCCTCTCCCTTCCTCTCTGAAATCAAAAAATATTTTTAAAAAGTACAAACAAGAAAACCTCTTTTCTCTGCCGTTTAGGTGATCTGACGCTTTAAGGATTGGCCTGCCCCGGAGAGGAGACATTCCACAGGAGCACGGGATGTAGAAGGGGGCCCCATGGATGGCGTGCCGGCCCGGCCCCCCAAGAAGACCATGATCCCGGCTGACCTCCTGGGCGTTCCCACGTTCTCCAGCGAGGCCTCCCCCACTTCCTTCCGTGCCCGGGGGAGCCCTGGGGGGCGGCGGGACTGCCCCCGCGCGTGAGGCCGCGGCTCCAGCAGAGCATGACCCTGGGAGGTCCCGTCCTCCCGTCTCTCCGTGGAACCAGAGCGCGCCCTTCCCCGAGCCCCGGGGCTGCGGTGCCTGCTGCTCTTCACACCCGGTGCCTTCCGACCGCCTCCTGTGCCTGCCCGACGCCCTTCCCGCTGCCCGCCCGCCGCGTGCCCCCGGCTCCTCGCCCATGGCTGGGGCCGGCCGGCCGCGGGCGCGACCATGAGGCACTTCATTGACTGCGGCGTCCACTTGTCGCCCGACGACACGCACCAGCTGCAGCTTGGCGGCCGGGCAGGCCCCCCCCACGGTCCTCCGGAGGGCCCCGCGCGCCAGGGGACCCCGGCGCCACGTCCCGCGTGGACGGGAAGCAGATGAACTTGCTGGCCGTGCTGGAGGGGCGGCCGGACGGGAGCGAGAGCTGGGGCGGACGCTGGCACCTCGGGAGGGGACGGCGCTGCAGCCTGGCCTTCGGGCTGGTGATCATGACCTTGGTGATGGCCTCGTACATCCTCTCGGGGGCCCGCCAGGAGCTCCTGCTCGCCTCGCCCTTCCGCTACGGAGCCGTCCCCGGCAGCCCCAGCCCGCCGGGCGGCGAGAGCCCGGGCCACGCGAAGGAGCAGCCTCCCCCGCCGCCTGCGGGCAACCTCTCCGCGGCGAAGGACGCCCCGGGCCTGAGGCTGGTCATCGACAGCATCACGGCCAGGATCGCGTTCACGGCCAGGCAGCTCCCGGGCACAGAAGACCTCAGGAGGCAGGAGCCCCACGTGAGTCGCCTCCCGCTAGACCCTGTCGGTGTGCGGGTTTTGGAAACTGGATGCTGCTCTGTCAGCATCTTTAGGGAAAATTTCTCCGGGGACGGGGATCACCGGACGCCGGTGGCCCCGGGTGTGCAAGAGAGGTGTCTGTCACAATGCTACCCGAGAAGGGACTTTCCGATACTAACTGGAGCAGCTAGACACGCTGAAGGAGGATTGACAGGGGGTCATGGTGATTTCAGCTGCTTTTTATTTTATTTATATACTCGAGGCCTGGTGCACGAAATTCATGCACTCGAGGCAGGGAGGGTCCCTCAGCCCGGATTGTGAGAGGGCGCAGGCCAGGCTCAGGGACCCCACCAGTGCATGATTGGGGCTTGGGAGGGACACATGAGGTTGGCCAACCAGAGAGGGACCGTGGGAGGGCTCCAGGGCATGTCCGGCCCATCTCGCTCAGTCCCAATCAGCCAAACCCCAGCAGCAAGCTAACTTATCGGTTGGAGCATCTGCCCCCTGGTGGTGAGTATACATCATAGCGACTAGTCGACCAGCTGACTGTCAGCCCCCCTGGTGGTCAGTTACATCATAGCGAGCGGTTGAGTGGCTTAGCATATCATTAGCATATTATGTTTTGATTGGTTGAATGGCTGACCAGACAATGGGACACTTAGCATATTAGGTTTTTATTATATAGGACTAGAGGCCCGGTACACGAAATTCGTGCACTTGGGGAGGGTCCCTCAGCCCGGCCTATGCCCTCTCGCAGTCCGGGAGCCCTCAGCAGCTGTCCAACCGACAGCTTAGTTGGACACAGACATCCTTAGTGCTGCTGCGGAGGTGGGAGAGGCTCCTGCCACCCCCGCTGCGCTCACCAGCCGCGAGCCCGGCTTCTGGCTGAGCGGCAGTCCCCCAGTGGGAGTGCACTGACTACCAGGGGCAGCTCCTGCGTTGAGTGTCTGCCCCCTAGTGGTCATAGCGGCTGGTCATTCTGCCGTTTGGTCAGTGTGCAAATTAGCCTTTTATTATATAGAATAGGATATATTTTTATAAAAAATATTTTTTATTGATTTCAGAGAGGAAGGGAAAGGGAGAGAGAGATAGAAACATCAACGATGAGAGAGAATCATGGATTGGCTGCCTCCTTCAGGCCCCACACTGGGGACCTAGGCCCTGACCGGGAATCAAACCGTGACCTCTGGTTCATAGGTTGACGCTCAACCGCGTCTGCCGGGTTTTAGCTGCTTTTTAGGTCTCCCTCATCCTGTTTCCATTCTGTCCTAATTAGTATTTTTGTGTCCTTTCAATATACAACCAGTGACAAGGTCCCCGCTGTTTACTTAGCCGGTCGTGTGTGTGCATGTGCGTGTGTGTGCGTGATAAAGCATGCGAAGGTGACTCCTGATCAGACTTCCATCTTCATTCTCTTCAGAGGTTTTTTCTTTTTCTTTTTGGGCCAAGAAGGAGCAGGGGCTGTGCTCTCACCGGCTGTGCTCGATGCGGGGAGTTAGCCCCTGACAGAGAGTGCCTCCTGCTGAACGCGCGTCCGCGTCCGGGCAGGACCACGCGTGGTCAGAGATCGTCCCTCCACGTGTCCCCTCCCTCTCTCGCTGCAGATGTTCGCCGTCATCCCCAGGAAATTTCTCCCGAGCAGCAGGAGCCCGTGCTGGTACGAGGAGTTCGCGGGGCGCAACACCTCGGACCCCTACCTGACCAACTCCTACGCGCTCTACTCCAAGCGCTTCCGCGCCACCTTCGACGCGCTGCGCAAGGCCTTCTGGGGACACCTGGCCCACGTGGCCGGGCGCCACTACCGCCTGCGCTGCCTGGCTTCTACATCATCGGGCAGCCCAAGTGCGGCACCACCGATCTGTACGACCGCCTGCGGCTGCACCCCGAGGTCAAGTTCTCCGCCATCAAGGAGCCGCACTGGTGGACGCGCAAGCGGTTCGGTGCGTGAGCGCCCGGTCCCCCGGCGGGGAGGGGCCCAGGGGTGGCCCGGGCTCCTGCCTCCATCTCTCACCACGCCTTCTTTTCTTTTTTTAAATTTATTTTTATTGATTTCAGAGAGGAAGGGAGAGGGAGAGAGAGAGAACAAGAATGATGAAAGCATCATTGATCAGCTAGCTGCCTCCTACCCCCCCACACCGGGCATGGAGCCCGCAACCCGGGCATGTGCCCTGACTAGGAATTGAACCGTGACCTCCTGGTTCATAGGTCGTGACCTCTTGGTTCATAGGTCGATGCTCAACCACTGAGCCACGTGGCTGGGCCCACGCCTTCCTCTCACTGAGGTCCCGGGGCCGGTGGGAGGGAGGCGCCTGCTCTGGGCCAGGCTCTGGGCTGGGCTCCCGGGCGCAGACGCAGAGTCAGAGCCTTCCCTTGTCCGAGATCCCAGGCAAACATCCACGGGCAGGAACTGGCCTCCAGCCACCTGGGAGCTACCGAGTGCCGTGAGGTGCAGGGCCCGGGATGGCGCAGAACGGGCAGCCCACCTGGTCCCGAGGAGCCTGAGGGCAGGAGCGGGTGGACATGTGTCAGGGGCTGTCCCCTCCCCCTCTGACCTGTCCCCTCCCGCTCTGACCTCTCCCTCCTGCTCTGACCTCTCCCTCCCGCTCTGACCTCTCCCTCCCGCTCTGACCTCTCCCTCCCCCTCTGACCTGGCCCCGCAGCCCCCGGGCTGGGGGAGACAGAGAAAGGCTGCCCAGGGGCGGGTCCCTCCCTGGGTCTCAGCCTGGGCCCTGGGCCTCGTGTCCTCCCCGTGGCACCTGGCTCGGCTGGAAGGAAGCCACATGGAGACGATTCTCAATGCCTGTCCAGGTGGGAATCCCCGCGCCCCTTCCCCACGGGTGGGTGTGGCCTCGCCGTCCCTCCTGCTGTGGCTCCTGCCCTGTCCGGGCCACCCTGGGCCGGGTCACTCTTTCCTCTCCTTGACCTTCTCCCTCTGCCAGGAGGCACGCAGTCACTGGAGCCGGGATGACGAATGCGGAGTCTGGGCGGGCCGAGGCCGGGGCGTTTTCTGGACGCGGGGCCAGGCTGCTCAGGAGGGAACCCTGTTTTCCTGAGTGGAACCATGTTGGGCCGGCGATTAATGTGTTTCCTGATGAGTTTGACCGAACCCTTGGATGTCCCTCCCGGAGTGGACAGAGTACAGATGTGTCTGGGGCGTGGCAGCGGCGGGAGCCAGGGTGTCCCGTTGGTGCTCCTTTGGGTGTGCTCTGCCCACAGCTCCCCCTTTCCCTCATGCAAAGAGCTGGGCCTCTGGATCCAGGGTCACCATCAGCCTCTTGCCTGTCCACGGGAGTGTCCACGCCCCTGGACCTCAGCGGCTGCGGGCGGGGCTGCTGTGTGGTCACCGTGCCTGCACCCCGTCTCAGGCTGGGCCAGTGTGGCTGCACGTGGCCGACGCCAGGGTCACTGCCGAGCTCAAACCACGTGTCTGTCCAGCACCATCTGTTTCCTTATTGTTTGGACAGATGGACAGGCTGCTGACTCACAGCACAGGGCAGAGCCTGAGATGAGAGTGCCCGTCCTGCAGGCCCTGCCGTCTCCCCTGGCGCTCACCTCAGCCAGCCCAGACGCTGGCCCTCCCAGCAGACACGGGGACGGTTCTTGAAGGGCCTGGCTAGTGTGGCTCGGGCTGAGCATCGACCTATGAACCAAGAGGTTGCCGGTTTGATTCCCAGTCAGGGCACAGGCCCGGGTTGCGGGCTCGATCCCCAGTGGGGGGCGTGCAGGAGGCAGCTGATCCATGATTCTCTCTCATCCTTGATGTTTCTCTCTCTCCCTCTCCCTTCCTCTCTGACATCAAACTCGAGTGCCCACGCTGTCTGCCTGCCGCCCCTGCCAGCAGCCTCCTGGGCCGAGCCTGGCTGCAGACGCCGGCCCGGGGCCTCCGTCCTTCCCTGTCATCCCCGGAGCCAGCAGCCCGCCAGCCGTGCTGCCCTCAGTAACCGCTGCCTCTGCTTCCCGCAGGCATCGTGCGCCTGAGGGACGGGCTGCGGGACCGCTACCGTGGAGGACTACCTGGACCTCTTCGACCTGGCGGCGCACCAGATCCACCAGGGCCTGCAGGCAGGCGCCGCGGGCGAGCCGGGCCGGAGGAGCAGGATCGTCACAGGTACTCGGCTCAGCCCTCGGCCGCTCCTGCCCGGGGCCTCCTGGTGCCTGCGGACAGGGCATGACCCCCGTGGAGCGTGTGTTCCCCTCCCGCCGTCCTCTCACCCCGGTGACCCGCTCTCGCTGCCTGCACGGTGTCTATGACGCAGGCGTGTTGGGGGCATCCTCGTTCCACGGAGACTCGAGTGCAGCTGGAGTGGCTATTTCTAAGTTGGCGTTTCCTTGTTCCTATTTTAATGGAGACCACATGCCTGGCTTCTCTAAAGGATAAACCCACCTGCGCTGGGCGGGGATCAAAGTGCAATTAAGCGATTAGCGCGCCTGTTGTAATCCCCGGCCAGGACCCGGGGAGACAGAGGCAGCCTCTGGAACAGACCGGCCCGGCGTCCTGGCCGGCGAATTGCTGTTTAAAGAGCCGGCCCTTCTCACCCTGAGATGAGGGTGCCCGTCCCGCAGGCCCTGCCGTCTCCCCTGGCGCTCACCTCACCCAGCCCAGACGCTGGCCCTCCCAGCAGACATGGGGACGGTTCTTGAAGGGCCTGGCCATTGTGGCTCGGGGGTTGAGCACTGACCTATGAACCAAGAGGTTGCTGGTTCGATTCCCGGTCAGGGCACAGGCCCGGGCTGCGGACCCGGTGCCTGAGAGACCACAGCCAGGAGGTTCGAGGCGTGGCCGTGGGTCTTGTGCGGGAGGAGGCGTTGTCGGGGGCACATCTGCTTGCTCGCTGCATGGGGGGCAGCTCAGGACATCTGTCCGCCCGTCTCCCCTGAAAGAGAGACACCGAGTCACACATTTTGCTTAAATTGGCAGGCAACCAATTTTTAAAAAATTTCCCAAGCCTGTTGTATTTCGGATCTCCAAGTTCAGTGCCTCTGTTAGCAGTGACCAGGAGGAACTGTGATCGACCCTTTGGAAGACGGGTCTTTGCTTAGGATTCTCTGGTCCAACCTGCCTCAGTCCTGGCGTTTTTGTTTTCAGTTTTAGCTCTAACCCCAGGCCTGGGAGCCACAGGAGAGCCACCCCTCGCTCCCAGCCTGAACGGGCTGCTCGCTGTCTTCTTACAGCCCTGGGGTCCAGACACCCCAACCACAAGTCTCATTACTATTTGACTGGGACTCCCACCCCCTGTGCCTCTGGGAAGATCTCATGTTCTTATGCAAAAGCTAAAAATGTGCCTGCCGGGGCCGGGGAAGGGAGCCTGAGCTAAGGAATGGAAAGGGGAAACCTTCGCTTGGTTTCCTGGTGTATTTATGTCTTCGTTCAAAAAGGAAGAGTAAAGGACAGATAGGCTGCCCCGTACTGACCTGGAGCAGAGCGTGCTGAGTTTTATGGTAGCGGAGAGGCGGGGGGAGCTGGCGTCCAGCCCTGCTCGTGTACCCTGTGCCGAGTCGGTCTTCGTGGTCCTGACCTCAGTCTGCACATCTGTAAAATGGGCTTGTTGGACCCAATCCGTTCTGGGCTCCTCCCAGCCCTGAACTGTGACGCAGCTCTGCCCAGTTAAAGCCTGGCTAGAGCTATAGGGTCTTTCCTTATCCGCCCACGGCCAGGGGGCCTTTCCTCTGTGGCCTGGGCTGATGGCTGAGTCACCAAGGACCTGAGTGGCCATGTGCATTGGAGCTGGGGCTCTAGACACGCTGAAAGGTACTGCCTCTGCCCTCATCCCCTGCTCTGCCCCATCTGAGAGCACACAGGGCTCTGAGTGCTGACCTGTCGGTCTTGCCCCAGATCCGGTCCTGTTTCCCTGATCTGTCCCCAACGCCAAGTGCAATGCCGAGCATCTATTACACCAGCTGAACGCTTTCTGGATGGATGGGTGGGATGGGTGAAGGATGGATGGGTGGGGATGGATGGATGGGTGGGTGGGGATGGATGGGTGGGTGGGGATGGATGGGTGGGTGGGGATGGAGGGGTGGGTGGGGATGGAGGGGTGGGGATGGATGGATGGGTGGGGATGGATGGGTTGGTGGGGATGGATGGGTTGGTGGGGATGGATGGGTGGGTGGGGATGGAGGGGTGGGGATGGATGGGTGGGGATGGATGGTTGGGTGGGTGGGGATGGAGGGGTGGGGATGGATGGGTGGGTACAAAATGCTTCTTGCTTGTAGAGCCAGCTCACTTGTGACATCTGACAGAATCTGCATTTTAGGCTAAGATACTTGCCTTGTCCTAATAGTCCCTTGTTCACTGTGAGTGGAGCTTTCAAAGGACTCTGATTGACTTTTCTTTCTGTATTCTATGGCTTTTCTCTTAAAAAAACACACACACATAGAAAAGCTCCCCAGGAAGGACTGAGGGGAGACAGCTGTGTGTGGGGGCTGGGGTGGGCGTGCCAGACCCCAGCCTGAGACGGGGGTCCCGGGAGCCCTCCGAGAGCCGAGAACTGGCTGTGGGGTTTCCCAGCGGAGTCGATGCCGACTGCACACGATTCCTAATGAGGACCAGCTCCCACATCCTCCGTCCCTGATGGGAATCACCTCCTCGTTCTCCGCGGGCCCTTCCATGCCCCAGAGCGGTGCACGGCGAGCAGATTAAACAGCCTGGAGTTGGGGGGCTGGTGCCGGTGGAGGTCTTGGCACGTCCTGGAGGGACGATTGGCGGACGCACGCGCAGTGCCGCCTGGGTCACCGTCATGTCCAGATTGAGGTCCTTTTAAAAAATATATGTATTTATTGATGTCAGAGAAGAAGGGAGAGGGAGAGAGAGAAACATCAATGATGAGAGAAGAATGGATCGGCTGCCTCCTGCACGCCCCACACTGGGGATGGAGCCTGCAACCCGGGCCTGTGCCCCGACCAGGAATTGAACCCTGACCTCCTGGGTCATAGGTCGATGCTCAACCCCTGAGCCATCCCGAGGTCCTTGGTGTGTGTGTGTGTCACTGTGGCAGGGGGTGGGTCTCAGCCTCCACTCCCTGGAGACCAGCCTGCCAGCGTGGGGACCCGCTCGCGCCCCCACGGCTGGGTGAGGGGAAGGCATCAGCCAGGGGTGGTCCTGGCTCAGGCCGCTCGGGGGCCCCGTCACTCGGCGCTGCTCACCGGCCACGTCTCCACTCCCAGGGGAGGCCAGCGCGTCCACCATGTGGGATAACAACGCCTGGACCTTCTTCTACGACAACAGCACGGACGGCGAGCCGCCCTTCCTGACGCAGGACTTCATCCGCGCCGTCCAGCCAGATGCCAGGCTCATCGTCATGCTCAGGGACCCCGTGGAGAGGTGGGTGCTCTGTTGTTGTCATTTTTAACGGCATTGCTCTCAGAGAGGACGGGAGAGGGAGACACGTCCATGGTGAGAGAGAGTCACTGATCGGCGCCTCCTGCATGCCCCTCACTGGGGATCGAGCCCGCCACCCGGGCCTGTGCCCTGACCGGGAATGGAACCCTGACCTCCGGGCTCCTAGGTCAATGCTCAACCAGTGAGTCACCCCAGCGGCGCGAGGGATGAGCAGTTTAGATTTCCTGTCCCGGGCGGGGGTGGGGAGAGGACGAGGCGGATTGAAAGAACAGTCTTCTCATCACAAACTAGATTGTGCCTCTTGAAAGAAAATAAACCAGCTGGGCTTGCAAAGCCCGTGGTATTTCTTACGTAAATATTGTCCGGGGTGATCCTCTGCGTCTCAGCGGTTGTGATGGTTTCTTGGCCACTCGGGCGGGCCTGTGGCCTGCAGCCTGCGGCCGGTTTGGCCTGGACCCGGGCTGCTCTGCGGGCACTGCCAGGAAGTGAGAAATGCCCCTGGAATCTGGGGGGCTAACGCCTGGGGTCCCCGTCTCCGGACCTGACCGAGGCCTGTCTGGTCGGCTCTGGGTGTGCGGCTCCGGCTCTTCCGTGAGACCAGCGGGAAGGAGGAGGCTGGACGGAGTGGCTGTGGCGTGAAGGGTGGGCGCGGACGAGGCCAAGCCGGCACCCTCGGCGCCGACGGGGAGCGGGTGCAGCCGGGCCAGTGCAGCCCAGCAGCTCCAGGGCTTGGGGGGTCCTCACGCTGCACCCGCTTCTTCCCCACGGAGCTCCACAGGCCACGTCCAACCCGGATGGGCCGCCCGCCAGGCGCTGAGGACGCGGCCAGGCCGCCGTCTTCCTTTCCTTGCCTGGTTACCGCGTCACAGGTGGAACTGAGCGTCCAGGCCCGAGCCCGGACGTGGGACGTGACCTTGCTGGGACTGGGGTCTTGGTGGAGGTCTGCGTAAGGAGGTCACACTGGATTCGCGGGGCCCCCCGATCCGTGACCAGCGCCCTGGGGAGAGGAGAGGACACGGAGCACACGGGAAGGAAGGCAGGGCCATGGCCAGGCTCGGGAGACGCGGGAGCTGGGAGGCGCGGCCGGACTGTCCCGGAGCCTCCAGGGCACCGACCCGCCCGCACGGCTTCCCCTGCGGATCTCAGAGCTGGGAGAACCCGTTCCCGCGGGGGTGAGGCAGCATGGCCGTGGGTGCCTGTCTGGGTGATGCAGCGTGGCCGTGGGTGCCTATCCAGGTGAATGCAGCGTGGCCATGGGTGCCTGTCCAGGGGATGCAGCGTGGCCGTGGGTGGGTGTCTGGGTGATGCAGCGTGGCCATGGGTGCCTGTCCAGGGGATGCAGCGTGGCCGTGGGTGTCTGTCTGGGTGAATGCAGCGTGGCCATGGGTGCCTGTCCAGGGGATGCAGCGTGGCCGTGGGTGCCTGTCCAGGGGATGCAGCATGGCCGTGGGTGGGTGTCTGGGTGATGCAGCGTGGCCATGGGTGCCTGTCCAGGGGATGCAGCGTGGCCGTGGGTGCCTGTCCAGGGGATGCAGCGTGGCCGTGGGTGCCTGTCCAGGTGAATGCAGTGTGGCCGTGGGTGCCTGTCCAGGGATGCAGCGTGGCCGTGGGTGCCTGTCCAGGGGATGCAGCGTGGCCGTGGGTGCCTGTCCAGGTGAATGCAGCGTGGCCGTGGGTGTCTGTCTGGGTGATGCAGCGTGGCCATGGGTGCCTGTGTGGGTGATGCAGCGTGGCCGTGGGTGCCTGTCGGGGTGAATGCAGCGTGGCCGCGGGTGCCTGTCTGGGGGATGCAGCGTGGCTGTGGGTGCCTGTGCACGTGATGCAGCGTGGCCGTGGGTGCCTGTGCACGTGATGCAGCGTGGCCGTGGGTGCCTGTGCACATGATGCAGCGTGGCCGTGGGTGCCTGTGCACATGATGCAGCGTGGCCGTGGGTGCCTGTCGGGATGAATGCAGCGTGGCCGTGGGTGCCTGTCGGGGTGAATGCAGCGTGGCCGTGGGTGCCTGTCGGGGTGAATGCAGTGTGGTCCGTGGGTGCCTGTCCGGGTGAATGCAGCGTGGCCGTGGGTGCCTGTTGGGGTGAATGCAGCGTGGCCGTGGGTGCCTGTCGGGGTGAATGCAGCATGGCCGTGGGTGCCTGTCCAGGGGATGCAGCGTGGCCGTGGTGCCTGTCCAGCTCCTACCTGAAGGGCCTTCCAGCTCACGATGGCTGCTGCTTTGTCCCCGGGGAGGCGGGGGAGAGACACAGCAGGTCAGGGAGCCCCCCCACTCCCGCTAACACACACATGCAACCCCACTGCCTCCCAGGCGTGCGGGGTCCCGGACCGGGCTCGGACGTGGAGCTGGGGAGCGTGGACCCGGCGCAGTCGCCTCCCCGCTCAGCCCAGCGCCTCTCAATAGCGGCAGCACAGAAGGTCGGAGCGTGTTGGGCTTGTATGGGAGTTGCTGTTGGAGACAGGCCCAGCCAAATGGAACACCCATCTGTTTGGGAGAAAGTGAGGTGGCTCTGCAGAGGGGGCTTGCCACCCCCCCACTCGGGGCTGCCTGGGTGTCTGGGCCCCTGGCCCTCGCTCTGCCCGGGGCCTCATCCCCTGCAGCCTTGGGCTCCTGCTGCCCGGCCGCTCACGTCATGCAGGACAGCCCAGCTGGGACATCTGCCCATGAACCAAGCCTGTCTTCCTTCCTGAACCTTCCGTGGACCGGCCAGTCCCTCAGGAACCCGGGCGGATCTCTCAGCTCAGGACAGCTTTTCCGCCTCGGAAGCAGGCGCCTTCCTGCCGGCTCCCTTCTCTGGCTGTAGCCGCTCAGACAAGTGTCCCCAGGGGTCCTGGCCTGCCGGGGGGGAGCCGAGCGACACCCTCCCACATTCTCAATGCCTGACCTCTGTTAATGCATCCCGAGGCTGCATCTGTGTGCCTGCGGCTCTGTGATGATTTGTTAGGAGTTTATGTTGACTAAGCGTCTCCTGCGTTTCCCCTGCTTCACCCTGTAGAGTCAATTTTAAAGACTAAAACGGGGACGTTTAGGGGTGTCTCTACATTGGATCTTTTTAACGTTGGTGTTTTTTTAAAATTGATTTCAGAGAGGAAAGGAGAGGGAGAGAGAGAAACCTCAATGATGAGAGAGAATCATGGATCGGCTGCCTCCTGCACCCTCCTGGGGATGGAGCCCACAACCTGGGCCTATGCCCTGACTGGGAATCAAACCGTGATCTCCTGGTTCCCTGGTTGACATTCAACACTGGCTGGGCTGGGTACTTATTCTTATTTTTTTATTTATTTAATATATTTATTGATTTTTTTACAGAGAGGAAGGGAGAGGGATAGAGAGTTAGAAACATCGATGAGAGAGAAACATCAATCAGCTGACTCCTGCACACCCCTTACTGGGGATGTGCCCGCAACCAAGGTACATGCCCTTGACTGGAATGGAACCTGGGACCCTTCAGTCTGCAGGCCGACGCTCTATCCACTGAACCAAACCGGTCAGGGCTGGGTACTTATCCTTGATACGTTTGCTGTCCTCAACATTTTCTGAGCAGTTTTAACCCAGCAAGTGGCTCTCCCCCTCCAAGGTGGTTCCCTGACTCTGTTTCCCCAGAGGTGGTTGTGGGGAGTCCTGGCATTGCCGACTGCAGACATTCCTCTGCAGCGTCCACCTGCTCCTTGGGGGGACCCTGACATGCTCCCGGAAAGCAGGAGAGGGAGGGGGAGCTGACGAGGACGCGCAGCCTGCCTGGGCACCTGGGTTTGGATTCTCTGTGGGTTTCCGAGGTTGTCGGACAAATGACCCTGAGCTTGGTGTGTGCATGTGTGGGTGGGGTCTGCACGGACAGGCCATGTGTGGGTACAAACATACAGGCCTACAGGTGTGTGCGTGCCTGCGAGGGTGGGGGGCCCGTGTGGGCCTGACTGAGTCCAGGAGAGCCTGGGGTGGGGGGAGGGGACACATGAAGGGAAGTAGGGCCCCGCCGTTCGGCTCAGTGGTTTGAGCATCGACCTAGGAACCTGGAAGTCAGGGCTTGATTCCCGGTCAGGGCACAGGCCCGGGTTGCGGGCTCGATCCCCAGTGGCGGGCGTGTAGGAGGCAGCCGGTCCATGATTCTCTCTCGTCATTGATGTTTCTCTCTCTCTCCCTCCCTTCCTCTCTGACATCAATAAAAACATATTTTTTTAAAAAGGGAAGCAGGAAAATGGCTCGCCTGCAGGAACCAAGAGGGACGGTAGCGTTTTAAGGAATAACCCCCTGCCATTGTGTGTTGGTCTCCCTGGTCCCCGGACGGCGCCGCCGCTCTGGGCGCTGAAACCGCTGTCCCCTCGTTCCCAGGCTGTACTCGGACTACCTGTACTTCGCGAGCTCCAACAAGTCGGCCGAGGACTTCCACGAGAAGGTGACGGAGGCGCTGCAGCTGTTCGAGGCCTGCCTGCTGGACTCCTCGCTGCGCGCCTGCGTCTACAACAACAGCCTCAACAACGCCATGCCGGTGCGTGCCCCCCGAGCCCGGCCCCCGGGCCCCCGGCTGCTGATGCAGGTGGTGTCGGGGATTTCAGCATAAACACGGGAGGCAGGGTTGTTTTATTGTGTGTGTGTGTGTGTGTGTGTGTGTGTGTGTGTGTGTGTGTGTGTTTTTAATGGATTTCAGAGCGGAAGGGAGCGGGACAGAGATGCTACTTTCCCAGGCTGCTGTAGCTTAGGGGCGGTAGTTCATCCATTGGCTGGGCCGTCAGGTAGATGGACAGAAGGCCGATTCGCGTGAGAAAAACAAACAGGAGTTGGTGAGCACATTGATTGCACGTCCACATGGGAGCGCCAGTGGCGAGTAACTCAGAGGCGGTTATAGCGCTGCCTTATAAAGCGACTTAACAGAAGAGCGGTGTGTCTGCCACAGGACAAAGCAGCCGGGTGTGCCTGTCATCTGTCGTTATTTTACTTTTAATTTTTATTTACTGATTTGAGAGAGCGAGATTGAGGGAGAGAGAGAAACATCTATTTGTTGTTTCACTTATTTATGCATTTATCAGTTGCTTCTTGTATGCGCCCTGACCGGGGAGCAAACCTGCAACCTTGGTGTGTGGGGATGCCACTCTAACCACTGGGCGGCCTGGCCAGGGCTCGCCCGTCTTTAATGCCTCCCGGAGGCAGGATGCCCGCGGCCACTTCCTCCCACAGTGAGGACAGGGTGTGCCCTCCCTCCAGCTTCCCCGTTGGCACTGCAGCTGCGAAGGAAAACATGCGGAGGCTGGGTGACAAGTTCATGGGCGCCGTCACCGGCCTCCATGTTTGTGCAGCTGGACGTCTTTCAGATCGAACGTTTGGAAACCCCGTCCCCAGGAGGGGAAGGGACTCAGGCTCGTTCGTTACTGAACTGGCACCATCCTGGTTCCTCCAGGGCACCCTCTTGCTCAGTCCTCCCAGGTGCCCTGAGATCCAACCCACCTTACAGGAAGGCACGGGGGCTCCCAAGGGTCCCTGGCACCCAGAGCCGCATGGCTAGTCGCGGGCAGGCTCGGGGTGCAGTGCCAGGGCCCACGGCCTTGAACCTCAGGGGATGGGGCCCCTGAGGGCAGAGATCTGAATCAGTAGGAGGCAGGCGCTTTTTATTGTTTTAAATATGTTTTTGTTGATTTTAGAGAGAGGGGAAAGGAGAGGGAGAGAGAGAAATATTGATCAGTTGCCTCTCATACGCACCCCGACCAGAGATGGAACCCACACCCTGCATGCACCCTGACCAGGACTTGAACCGTGTCGGGAAGCCGCCCACAGGGTTGTCACGAGGATTAAGTGCCCCCCGAAGTGGGAGTCTTGCAGGAATGTGTGGTGTGCCCGGTGGGTGTGGCTCAGTGGTTGAGCGTCAACCTAGGAACCAGGAGGTCATGGGTTTGATTCCTGGTCAGGGCGCAGGCCTGGGCTGCGGGCTCGATCCCCAGTAGGGGGCGTGCAGGAGGCAGCTGATCTGAAATAAAAATATATCTAAAAAAGAGAAATAAAAGAACATGCTACAGATGTCTGAAAAGGGATGTGCGGCATTTAGAACCTAGCGTCTGGGCCGCTGGCTCGCGAGGCCCTCTTGGGGTCTGGCCCCTGACACCGCGCCCCGGGCGGCGCCGGGAGCTGCCCTGGAACAGCGCCTTCCTCCGTCCAGGTGCGGCTGCAGGTGGGGCTGTACGCTGTGTACCTGCTGGACTGGCTCGCCGTGTTCGACAGAGAGCAGCTCCTCGTCCTGCGCCTGGAGGACCACGCGTCCGACGTCAAGTCCACCATGCGGAGGGTCTGCCAGTTCCTCAGCCTCGGTACGGAGGTCGAAGGTCACTGGAGCTTGTGGGCAGGGATGGGCAGGGATGGTCATGATGGGCAGGGATGGGCAGGGCCGGGCTGAGCTGGGAGGCCATTCGGCACCAGCTGTGTGTGGTGTGGGGCGCGGTCCTGGGGAGGGACGGGCGGTCCCCTGGAGGGAGAGAAGCTGCGGCCTGTTCCCCGGTGGAGTGGCGGGCGGGTGGGCGTCTCAGCAGGTGCACGGGTGGGTGACGGGGGTCCCGCTGCTGAAGGGCGCGGGGGAAAGCTCCTGTCTCCTCGGAAGCGGCGGGAGGCCTGCCCCGCCCGGCGCCCCCCAGCCCTCCGCCTCTGTCCCCGGCGCTCCAGGGCCGCTGAGCGAGAAGCAGGAGGCCCTGATGACCAGGAGACCCGCCTCCAACGCCCGGCGCCCTGAGGACCGCAGCCTGGGGCCCATGTGGCCGCTCACCCAGCGGCTCCTGCGGGACTTCTACGGGCCCTTCAATGCCCGGCTGGCGCAGGTCCTGGCCGACGAGGCATTCGCCTGGAGGAAGACGTGAGGCTGGTCGCGCCTGGCGCAGGCGCAGCGTCACGGTGATCGCAGACATCTCCCCGCACGGGAGCCGGGGACTCAGCGTGAGGAGCCCCCACCCCGAGGCTCCTGCCCCGGGCACTGGTCTGTGGGACCTTCCAGAGTCCTCTGCGATGTCACAGCCGGCCATCGGCCCCTCACGAGGCTCCTCCCCATGAGGCCACCGGAGGCCCCCCCTTGTGGCCTGCAGCCCCCCTCGAGGCCAGGGTCTGCCTGGAGGTCACACTGGAGGTCATAGTGCAGGTCACGCTGGAGGTCACCCCACGGGGCCTGCCAGGACCCACAGGTCTCATTCGGCTCTGACGCGCTCTGTGGGCCGCTGACTCCCCCGGGGCTGGAGATGCTTTGTCTTGTCCCTTTTAGTCCAAAGTCAGCCCCCCCGCCTTCAGACACAAACTGATGGGTGTGGGGGCTCCTCCCACAGCCTCGGGGCTTACACTCAGGTGGAGAGCTCCCACGGCCGCTCTCCCTCTGCAGGGTTTGCTCAGAGCGTGTTCCGTGTGTACCTGCAGCAGAACCCGGTCGGGATGCAGGGGAGACTGGCTGTGGCTGAGCAGCGTCGGGGCCCCACACCCCTGGGAGTTAGGAGCCGGCCCGGCTGCACTTTTGGTTCTGGCCGCTGGGGCCCGAGGGGGTGGGGTGGGGGCGGGGGCGGACTTTCGGTTCTGGCCGCCACGGGCTCTGCTGCTCACCTGCTCCGCCAGGTGTGGCCGAGGCCCTGGCTCAGCTCACAGGCGACAAGACGCCCCGTCCTGATGCAGAGGACTCAGGCGTGAGCCCCACAGGCCGAGCGTGGAGCGCTGGATCCCGGAACCTTCTGGGCCTCCCGCAGCCTGCTGTGCCGTGGGCGGGCTGAAGGCCTCGTGGCTTCCTGGAGGCGATGGGGAAGGATCGAGCGGGGCCCAGAGCCCACTGGGCACCCGCCCGGGGACCCAGCGAAGCTTCGCTGTCGGGAGGGTCCCTGTGGCCCAGACCGGAGCGCTCTGAGGTCCCGGACGCCGAGTCGGACAGCGCCGGCACCCCACACCCACCCGGCAGGCCTCCACACCTCCACACCCACCGTCGCTCCCGCGTGAGGATGAGTTCAGCCTCCAGCCGGCGCCGTCTTCCTGCCGGGGGAGCGCGCAGCCCGGGGGAGGCGAGCGCAGGGTCTGGGGCCCCGCGGCCTGGCTGTTCCTGCCACGGAGGGGCCGTGTCCTGACACCCGCTTCCAGGGACAGCCCCGCCTTTGTCACAGCCGGCGGGGCGCGGAGCTCCAGCCACGGGAGGTCTGGCCCCAGCACAGCGGGCGGCAAGGACGGCAGTGTGTGTATTTATTTGCAGCACACACGTGTGCGTGCGTGAGTGCATGCGTGTGTGCACGGGTGCATGTTAGGAGTGGGTTCCCTCTGGTCCTGTGGCTGACGCGGCTCCAGGCTCCCCGCTCTGGACACAGCGCTCCCGGGACTCACGTCTCCGCCCGCGGACTCCCCACGTTCACCAGGATTCTGCTCCCCAGCCCGGCCGCGGCCACAGCCTCGCCTCACGCCCTCCTCTGCACGTGACCGCGTGCAGCCCAGTTCTGCTTCTCACAGAAGCACACGCCGGTGGTGTTCCCCGTGCCGCTGGTTCCTTGTGCGGGTCATTTTACACGCCAGGCCCGTCCGTCTGTGCCCGCCGTGCCCGCGGACGCAGTGTCTGCCGGGGCCTCCCCCGAGGGCAGGCCTCTGCTCTCTGCTTCGAGGCCTGTTCTTGGTGACGGCCCAGGTGCCGCCCTGCGTGGTGGCCCTGGAGCCCTCCCCCAAACCAAAGCGACATGGGGCGGCCTCCCCCCCTGCCCCCCCATACCGCACCGCCCTCCCTGCGTCCGTGCGCCGTCGAGCAAACCACGTGATGCTGTACTTTCCACCGGAATTAAACATGGGCCCCGACGGGGACCGGAAGCTGTGCTGAGCCTCGGGGCCCTCTGGTGTCCGCGTGTGTGACGGTGCTGCCGGGGAGGTCAGAGGTCAGCCTCCCCTGCCTGCTCCCTAGGGTGACCGCCGAGGGAGGCAGAATCCCAGGGAGAGGGGTCGGGTGTGACCGGGGGCTCTGCGGGCCTGCGGGGTGAGCCGGGGGTGAGGCCCTGCCCTGACCCCAGACGGGCCCAGTGCTGGGTTCAGACGTCTGGGTTCAAAGGTTGAATGACCACAGGCCCTCTGCTCCCCCCGGGCTGCTCCCCATCCCCGCCGCCTGCCTGGCTCCGGGGCTGCAAGTCTGAGACCTGTGTCCCTGTGGACACTCGGGTCCCGGGGCTGTCCTGGGGGTTGTCTCCAGAGTGGGGTTTGGAAGGCCAGGCCATCTGGGGGCAGTGGGGACTCTGGTTGGTCCCCCAGTTCTGGAGAGACCACTCTGGGGGAGCCTCTCTCGCCAGCGCTGCCCCCGCGGGGTGTGTTGGGGGAAGGGAGTTTGGTGAGTCCAGACCTGGAAGTGAGGGGACCCCATCTCTTGACAACAGAGCCAGGAGCAGCTTTGCCAGCAGAGGATGTGTCTGAGCAGAAGGGGTGGCTGGGGGAGGGGGGGGGAGACAGGCAGGCGGGTGGGTCGTGAGGGCTGATTGACGAGTCCCTTTCCCTCAGTGTGGCCCCCACTCAGGAGGCAGCTCTCGAACATTCTGCTGAGGCTCATGCGTCTAGTGTCAGCCTCCCTCGGAATGGCCTCTCCCCAGCTGACCCCACGGTGACCCCAGGCCAAGGCCAGCTCCCGGAGGCACCTCGGCCTCATCCCGAGGACAGAGGCACCGTGGGCGGCGTGGCCTGTGGGTGGGCAGAGCATGGTCTTTCCCAGAACCTCGCCCACAGGGCTCCCTGGGGAGTAGCAGGGACAGCAGCTCCTGGAAGGAGGGACAGCGTTTCCTGGGAGGAGGGGCGGGGGGTCCTGGGAGGAGGGACGGGGGGTCCTGGGAGGAGGGGTGGGGGGTCCTGGGAGGAGGGACGGGGGTTCCTGTGAGGAGGGGCGGGGGGTCCTGGGAGGAGGGGCGGGGGGTCCTGGGAGGAGGGGTGGGGGGTCCTGGGAGGAGAGGTGTGAGTCCTGGGGGGGACAGCAGTCGGCCTGAGGAGCTGCAGTGTCCTGTGGCTGCTGTGACAAGTCACCCCAAACCGATGGCTTAAAACAAGTGTGTCACCTCCTAGTTCCGGGGTCAGAGCCCAGCGCCAGCCTCAGGGCTGTCAGTGTGGGCACCGCCTGCCGGGCAGCACCTCACACCTCCCTCCGCCCGCCCCGCCCCGTGTAAGGACCCTTGGCTGCTCTGGGCCCGCAGCATCGCAGGCCCCTCGGCCCCAGGACGCAGCTCGAGGCGCCTGGCCAGGTGGGGGCATCGTCAGGGCCCAGGGCCAGGCGTGGACGCCTCCCGGGCCGCTCCTCAGCCAACCACAGAGGGCGGCCCAGTGAGCTGGCCGAGGGTCCAGGGAAGGAGTGGGGCCCTGGCCTGTGCCCTGTGGCTGTGCCCTGTGGGCCCACGCCGGGCTGAGCGGGCAGGCAGCTTCGGCCACGCCCGCTGAGATGGAGCGCCTTCCTGGCCGCGCCGGTCCCGCCACGGGAGAGGGGGTGAGGTGGGCAGGAAAGGCCCGCCGGCCTCCGGAATCCATCGCCGGCCATTCCGCACGTTCCCCCCACGTGAGCCCGGTGCCCCCCACCCCCTCCCCGCACCCCCTCCCCGCACCCCCTCCCCCCACCCCCTCCTGGCACCCCCTCCCCGCACCCCCTCCCCCCACCCCCTCCCCCCACCCCCTCCCCGCACCCCCTCCCGGCACCCCCTCCCCGCACCCCCTCCCGGCACCCCCTCCCCGCTCCCCCTCCCCGCTCCCCCTCCCGGCTGTTTCTGCAGCGCGGGCGGCAGCGCCGTGCAGGGCTGGCCTTTGCTGTGTATGTGTGTGTGCACGTGTGTGTGTGTGCGTGTGCGTGCACGTGCACGTGTGTGTGCGCGTGTGTGCGTGCGTGCGCGTGTGCGTGTGCGTGCTTGTTTAAGGGCGTGCTCAGCCCCCGGGTCCCCCTCAGCCACGGGGCAGCGCTGAGGTCTGAGGTCCAGGGCTGGTGAGTCAGTGGGGCGTCCCAGGGAGCAGCTTGCGAAAGCTATGCAACCGGAACGTTCCCTGCCCCCGAGAGCTCAGGGCGGGGGCCGGGGAAGGCTGACCCCGACCTCACGGTCACGGGTCGTGCCTGACGGTCCCAGGCTGGGCTCAGCCCCAGGGCTCCGCTCTGTCCGTCATAGCACCCTCTCCCTCCCCGCCCCCCCTCGGCTGCACCCCTGCTCCTCCCTATGGCCCTCTGCACCTGGGCCGTCCCCTCAGCGGTGGGTGCCTGCGCCTGGGCCCGGCCTGGCCTGAGGGTCCCGGGGGACACGGTCCGGCTAGGAGAGGCAGGTCCACACGTGCGGTTCCGGCAGCACGTTGTGCACGGGCCCTGGGCCAGCGTTGGGGTGGGGGGTGGGCTGGTTCCTGCACCGGGTGTTTATGGGGAGCCCGTGGGGGGCGGTCACAGGCAGGCACTCGGCTCGGAGCTGCTGTCCACGAGGGGGAGGCTGGGCTGGGGGGGCCCACACCCTCAGCACCTGCACTGACAGCACCCTGGGCCGGGTGGGAGAGGGGGAACCCACCGCACACGGCGAGCTTAGACCTTGTGTCTTCCCTTAAAGCACTTAAAGGTCAACTGCGCATTTGTCTTTATGAAAGGCCCAGGGCCTTCTCTCTGAGCGTGAGTCTGCAGGGGGCATTCGGGGTCACCTCGGGGTCACCTCGGGGTCATCTCCTGGGCCCAAACCGCCCTGGGATGCGTCAGCGCTGGCTTCCGGCTCTGGCTCCCTAAAGGGCAGGAGCAGGCGGCGCCTGCAGAGCCCTCGGAGGCAGAGCCCCGTCATCCGTGGGCCGTGCCCCCAAACGTTCTCCTCCGCCTGCTTCGCAGAGAGCCGCTCACTAGTGTGCATCGGCGCTTGCCAAGGGGGGTCGGGGGATGCTGGGGACCCCTGAGATCTTCGAGGAGATGAACCAAGGCGTCCTCCAGCCTCTGCACGGCCCCCCCTCCCCCCCCCATGTGCGGGGGACCCAGTTCCAGCGTCCCCTGCACTCCGGCCGCCCGGGGGCGTGTGCCTGTGCGTGCCTCTCTCGCCTTTAGTTTCCCACGTGGCACCTGTCGTTGATGTCAACACGAGGGGAGCCCTCTGGGGTCCTCCGCGATGTCTCAGCGTGGAGGGGCGTCCTCCACAGAGCACGTGCTAGGGTCACAGGCGGTTCCCTGTCACACACGGCGGGCATGAGGGAGACGGGCCGATGACGACGGATTTATTGTGAATGCAGACCGGCCCCAGGGCCGTCTGCGGGGCCGCCGAGCGCACACCCTGGACACTGCCCGACGGGGCGGACAGGCGACCACCTGCGGTGCCCGTCAGTCACCGAGCAGCTGCCGAGAGCCAGGTCCCGGGCCGAGGGCCCTCCTTGGGCTTCACCCCATCTCAGGAAGGGGTTCTGTCTGTTCTGGTTTTACCATTATCCAGGTGGGGAAACTGAGGCTCGGGGGGCCAAATAGGGAGCCCCAGCCCCCCAGCTATGGAGAGCAGAGCAGGGCCTTGATCCAGGGCTGTGGTCTCCGGGGCCGGGGTGCTCGGGCCCTGCTCTCTCACCTCTGACCGCTGAGCCCTGAGGCCTGAGCTTCTAGGAGGCGGGTGGGGGGAGAGGGTGGGGAGAGGGTGGGGGGAGAGGGTGGGGGGGAGAGGGTGGGGAGAGAGGGGGGCCGAGCCTCAGGCGGAGCTGGTGGCCGGGCAGGAGGCGGTCAGACGCTGGGGGCGGAGGTCAGGGCCAGGCGGCATCCTCCAGGCCTTTCCTGGTCGAAGCAGCCCGACAGCCCCTGCGTCCCGTTGGGCGCCAGCGTTGCGAGGGCGCTGGGCCCAGCCCACGGGTGCCCCGCCGCCTCACTGCCTCCATCCTGCACCCTGGAGGGCAGGGAGCGCAGCTGATGGGGCCGCGGCCTCGCAGGAGCCCTGGCTGCGGGAGGCTGAGCAGGTGGCCTGGGCTCCTCGGCCCCCCCTCACGCTGAGGCGTCCTCGGGAGCCCCGGCAGCCGGTTCTGGGGTCCGTGAGGGGCCCCGTGGCCAGCGGCCCGGCGGCCCGAGTCACGGCCGAGGAATGAGGAGTGGCTGCCTGCTCCTCCGGGCGGGCCTCCAGATCTGAGGGGCAAAGCCCGGCCCCACAGTTGCCAAGGAGACCACTTGTTGACTCGCACCTCCACATGAGCTCATGTGGAGAAGTGCCATTTTCTGCACTTTCCCCGTGATGGAATTCAGGAAAATCCCGAAGCCAAGGCGGCCTGCGGGGAGCTCCGGCGCGGGCGGGCGTCTGCGTCCGGCCTCGCATTTCCTGCGTCCCCGCAGAGGGCACCGATGCTCTGAAGTTTCGGCCTCCCGGCCTTTGCCCAGGCCACCACTCCACCCGGAACCCACCCTACCAGCTTCTGACTCCTCCCAAGGCCAAGTGCAAGGGCTGCCTCCTCCAGGGTGGCCCCCACCCTCCTCCCCCCTCCTGACGGACACGCGATCTCTCCCCCTTCTTAGTCCCTGTCCACCTCATGTGGCCTTGGTTCCTGTCTGTCTGACCCTGGACTCGTGTGTGTGTGTGTGTGTGTGTGTGTGTGTGTGTGTGTGTGTTTTCCATCTCCCCTCTAGACAGCAAATTCTGGAGATGCCTGCCCCCAGGTACCCAGGTCAACCAGTGGTCGTTGGCACCAGTTCAACGCCGACAGGAGGCCCCAGGTGGGGTGCACCGTGGGGGGGTGTTGGCAGCGGCCCTGCTCTTGTTAATTTTCACCTTCCGTGTGTCAGCTCCAGCCAAGGCACCAGCCCCCGGGCAGGAAGGAGGGGCACGGCCGGGGCCCGGGGGGAGCTCACTTGCATAGACCGAAGGCCCCAGCCCGTCCCTGATTGGTCCGTCCCCATGCAAATGAGGACTTCAAGTCCTCGCAGTTGGACTGGCCCAGGACTCGCTGTCCTGATCGGTCAGAGGGGAGCCTATCTGATTGGTGGGTGCAGAGGCGGATGGGAGCCGGAGTCGGGGGCCTCGGGAGGGCTGGCTCCGGCGGGACAGGGGCGGGCTGCTCCCTGCAGGTCGGCCTGCAAGGCCCGCGTGTAGAAAAGGCTGCTGGGCTGGTTTTTTGTTGTTTTTTGCTGTTTCCTGTTCGCTTTTTTTTGGTTTGTTTTTGAGCCCTTCTTGGATTACCGCCTTTCTCAGCGTTCACTCCCAGCGGGTGCTCCCACGGGAGGGGCGGGCCGAGGGTGCCCGGGAGACCTGAGCCGGGAGCCAGGCTGCTGGCGGGCATCGGCACCCCCTGAACTTCTCTGAGCCTCGGTGTCCCCAGCTACTGGCCGGGGTGGGGCTGGAGGATTTCGAGGACCCTCTCGGGTCTGCCCGTCGTTTGGTGCCGTTTGGAAACCTGTCCCTTCCCCGACGCTGCGTGCCTTCCCAGGCGTTTCACAGAGGAAACGAGGGAAGGGGTGCCCGGGAGGCACCCGCACGCAGCCCTAGGCTCTGCTGCCCCCCTGTGGCCCCCGTGGGCACTGCAGGCAGGACACCCTGGCCAACCGGAGGGTCACCCCTCGCCCGCTGACTGCCCGCCGGACTTCCTGGCTCCCCGCCCACCTCCCCCTGGGCCGGGGAGCTCCCGGGGACCAAGGGCGACCCCAGTCCGCGGGCGCCCAAGGGTGGAGGGCCTGAGGCCTCCGCTCAGCCAATCCGGAGCGCTGTTCGGCAGGGGCTGCGGAGTGGGGGCGCGGGGTGGTGCGGCAGCCCCCGCAGTGCGCCCCCCGGCTTTTCGGGCTGCAGGCTCCGCCCGCCCCCGCCCCAGGGAGCCGCCCGCAGGCCCCACCATCGTGGCCATCGGCCCGGGCGGGCGGCTCCGGCCGGGATGGCTGGGCACCTGCTAGTAATTCAGTGACGTGCGAACTGCGAGCACCTCCCGGGGGAGGAGGCCCCTGCGGAGCGCGCCGGGCCTGCGGGTGGACGGCCTCCGCCAGGGGGCGCTCCTCCGTGAGGAGCCCTGCGCTGCGCCTGCTCCCCGCCTGGGTGTGCGGTGCGAGTCAGAGCAAAAGGAATTTTCTGTCCCCAGTGTGTGTACTGCGCCCACGCGTGTGTACCCATGTCCACGTGTGTGTCCCCATGTCCACGTGTGTGTACTGCATGTCCACGTGTGTTTACCCATGTCCACGTGTGTGTACTGCGTCCACGTGTGTGTACTGCGCCCACGCGTGTGTACCCATGTCCACGCGTGTGTACCCATGTCCACACGTGTTTACCCATGCCCACGCGTGTGTTTACCCATGTCCACGTGTGTGTACTGCGTCCACGCGTGTGTACTGCGTCCACGTGTGTTTACCTACGTCCACGTGTGTGTACTGCGTCCACGTGTGTTTACCTACGTCCACGTGTGTGTACTGCGTCCACGTGTGTTTACCTACGTCCACGTGTGTGTACTGCGTCCACGCGTGTGTACCCATGTCCACGTGTGCTTACCTACGTCCACGCGTGTGTACCCATGTCCACGTGTGTGTACTGCGTCCACGTGTGTGTACTGCATCCATGTGTGTGTACCCATGTCCACGTGTGTGTACTGCGCCCACGTGTGTTTACCCATGTCCACGTGTGTGTACTGCGTCCACGTGTGTGTACTGCGCCCACACGTGTGTACTGCGCCCACGTGTGTGTACTGCGTCCACGCGTGTTTACCCATGTCCACGTGTGTTTACCCATGTCCACGTGTGTGTACCCATGTCCACACGTGTTTACCTATGTCCACGTGTGTGTACTGCGTCCACGTGTGTGTACTGCGTCCACGCGTGTTTACCTACGTCCACGTGTGTGTACCTATGTCCATGTGTGTTTACTACGTCCACGTGTGTGTACCCATGTCCACGTGTGTTTACTACGTCCACGTGTGTTTACTGCGTCCACGTGTGTGTACTGCGCCCACGTGTGTGTACTGCGCCCACGCGTGTTTACCCATGTCCACGCGTGTTTACCCATGTCCACGTGTGTTTAACCATGTCCACGTGTGTTTAACCATGTCCACGTGTGTTTAACCATGTCCACGTGTGCTTACCTATGTCCACGTGTGTGTACTGCGTCCACGTGTGTTTACTGCGTCCACGTGTGTTTACTGCGTCCACGTGTGTTTACCCATGTCCACGTGTGTGTACTGCATCCACGTGTGTTTACCTACGTCCACGTGTGTGTACTGCGCCCACGTGTGTGTACTGCGTCCACGTGTGTTTACCCATGTCCACGTGTGTGTACTGCATCCACGTGTGTTTACCTATGTCCACGTGTGTTTACCTACGTCCACGTGTGTTTACCCATGTCCACGTGTGTTTACCTATGTCCACGTGTGTACTGCATCCACGTGTGTTTACTGCGTCCACGTGTGTTTACTGCGTCCACATGTGTTTACCTGCGTCCACGTGTGTTTACCTATGTCCACGTGTGTGTACTGCGTCCACGTGTGTTTACCTATGTCCACGCATGTTTACTACATCCACGCGTGTTTACCTATATCCACGCGTGTTTACCCATGTCCACGTGTGTTTACCTATGTCCACGCGTGCTTACCCATGTCCACGTGTGTTTACCTATGTCCACGTGTGTTTACCCATGTCCACGTGTGTTTACCTACGTCCACGTGTGTGTACTGCGTCCACGTGTGTTTACCTATGTCCACGTGTGTTTACCTACGTCCACGTGTGTTTACCCATGTCCACGTGTGTTTACCTATGTCCACGTGTGTTTACCTATGTCCACGTGTGTTTATTACGTCCACGTGTGTTAACTGCGTCCACGTGTGTTTACCTATGTCCACGTGTGTTTACCTACGTCCACGTGTGTTTACCTATGTCCACGTGTGTGTACTGCGTCCACGTGTGTTTACTGCGTCCACGTGTGTTTACCTATGTCCACGTGTGTGTACTGCGTCCACGTGTGTTTACCCATGTCCACGTGTGTGTACTGCATCCACGTGTGTTTACCTATGTCCACGTGTGTGTACTGCGCCCACGTGTGTGTACTGCGTCCACGTGTGTTTACCCATGTCCACGTGTGTGTACTGCATCCACGTGTGTTTACCTATGTCCACGTGTGTTTACCTACGTCCACGTGTGTTTACCCATGTCCACGTGTGTTTACCTATGTCCACGTGTGTGTACTGCATCCACGTGTGTTTACTGCGTCCACGTGTGTTTACTGCCTCCACATGTGTTTACCTGCGTCCACGTGTGTTTACCTATGTCCACGTGTGTGTACTGCGTCCACGTGTGTTTACCTATGTCCACGCGTGTTTACTACATCCACGCGTGTTTACCTATATCCACGTGTGTTTACCCATGTCCACGTGTGTTTACCTATGTCCACGTGTGTTTACCCATGTCCACGTGTGTTTACCTATGTCCACGTGTGTTTACCCATGTCCACGTGTGTTTACCTACGTCCACGTGTGTGTACTGCGTCCACGTGTGTTTACCTATGTCCACGTGTGTTTACCTACGTCCACGTGTGTTTACCCATGTCCACGTGTGTTTACCCATGTCCACGTGTGTTTACCTATGTCCACGCGTGTTTACTACATCCACGCGTGTTTACCTATATCCACGCGTGTTTACCCATGTCCACGTGTGTTTACCTATGTCCACGTGTGTTTACCTATGTCCACGTGTGTTTACCTATGTCCACGTGTGTTTACCTATGTCCACGTGTGTTTACTGCGTCCACGTGTGTGTACTGCGTCCACGTGTGTTTACTGCGTCCACGTGTGTTTACCTACGTCCACGTGTGTTTACCCATGTCCACGTGTGTTTACCTATGTCCACGTGTGTTTACCTATGTCCACGTGTGTTTACCTACGTCCACGTGTGTTTACCTACGTCCACGTGTGTTTACCTACGTCCACGTGTGTTTACTGCGTCCACGTGTGTTTACCTATGTCCACGTGTGTTTACCTGCGTCCACGTGTGTTTACCTACGTCCACGTGTGTTTACCTATGTCCACGTGTGTGTACTGCGTCCACGTGTGTTTACCCATGTCCACGTGTGTTTACTGAGTCCACGCGTGTCTCTGTATGAACACGCGTGTTTGACCTATGTGTGTCCTACGTCCACGTGTGTTTACCTATGTCCACGTGTGTGTTACCTACGTCCACGTGTGTTTACCTATGTCATGTGTGTTTGTGTGTGTCCACGTGTGAACAGGCATATGTCCACGTGTGTTTACCTACGTCCACGTGTGTGTACCTATGTCCACGTGTGTGTGTGTGAGTGCGCCTGTCTCTGTGTGAACAGGCATGTGTGAGTGTGTGTGTCTGTCTCTGTGTGAACAGGCATGTGTGTGAGTGTGTGTATGTGAGTGTGTGTGAGTGAGACGATGCCTCTCACCCAGGCAGGGCTGAGTCTCGGGCAGGGAGGCTGCTCCTGTTCAGTCGGCCTCGGAGCAGCCGAGCCCTGACCCTGGCGTGCGGGAGCCCTGACCCTGGCGCGGCCCACGTCACTTCCGGACGACCTGGCAGAGCCCACGGGGCGGGCAGTTCCCGTGCCGATGCCCTCGGCGCCGGGCCGGCCCAGTGCTGGGCCCGTGGCCTGAGCAGGACGGCTCTGTCCTCAGGAGGGCGCCGGCCTCGGGGACGCGGGACAACAGGTAAGGAGAGAGCAGCCTGCCCCCGGGACTTCCCGCCGATGTGGACGCTGCGTCTGTCTGTCCCACCACCGCCACCGTGTCATTAATGGTTGAAGTGTAAACAGCGACGTGGGCAGAGGCTCCGTGGAGCCCCGCTGGCTGGCCTCGGCCGGTTGCCACGCGGGGGGGGGAGGAGGTGGCCCCTGGACGCGCGGGGAGGGGACCAGAGACTGGACGGGGCGGCCCCAGGTGGGGATGGGCAGGCAGTGCCGTCTGGGGTTCGGGCCTGAGCTGAGATGGGGCGGATGGGGGGGCGGTGGCGCCGACGCACAGGCCATTTCTGTTTCGCCTGCAGCCAGGAGGGGGGCCTGGGCCATAGAGAAACGGGTCCCCTGCGGAGGATGAGCCGGAGGTCGAGCGTCCGACACCTGCCAGGTGACTGGGTTCGGCTTCTGTGGTCAGAACAATGGGGCTCGGCCCCGCGTCCAGTCCTGGGCTGAGGAGGCGGAGTGTGGCCCGAAGGTCGTTCATGTCGATGGCAGCCCAGGGCGGCGGGAGCAGAGCTAGACTTTCTCCCCCGAACACGCAGGGCCCAGCGGCCGCAGGAGCCAGGGCGGCCGGGACTCGGCCTGCCCGACCAGGGCGGGGCCTCTGACCCCCTGACCATCTGACCCTCTGACCCCCTGACCCCCTGACCCTCTGACCCTCTGACCCTCTGGAGCCGCCTGGGCCAGGTGTGCAGGCACCTGAGGCAGTGCTGTGACCCCAAGTGACCCCGCCATGGCATTAACAGGAAAGGCTCCTAGTTCCCAGGCAGCGCCATCTCCCCGCTCCTGCTGTGGCCTCCCGCAGCCTGAGTCCGTGTGCGGGCGCCGAGGTCCCAGGGCGCCGCCAAGCGGCCTCTGGAGCCCGTCCCGCCCACAGCCGCGGCCCCTCGGACGGTCTGCCTTTTAGGTGGAGCAACACTCTTGTGACCCACAGACACGTGGGGGACCCCGACATGTCGGGGGGGGGGGCGGCGGGAGCTCAGCCTTTACCCTCTGCACCCACCACCTCCCCCGCCCCAGCACAAACCTCCCCCTTCCCAACACCGGTGCACGGTTCCAGCAGGGACTCGTGGGCAGCGGCCCGAGTAAAGCTCTCCGTCCAATAAGGGGTCGGCCCGATGTGCGTGCGCAGCAGCCCTGTCTGTGCGTGGACCTCCCTCCGGGATGGGAGCACGGACCTCAGAGGGGCCTGAGGGGCTGTGAGGGCCCCGCAGCCCAGCAGAGGGCAGCCTGGTCCTGGGAATGAACCGCAGCTGCTCCGAGTGAGGGAGGCGGCTTCCCAGGAAGAGTGCAGGGCTGGGAGCCTGAGTCTGCCCCTCCCAAGGCCTGCTCCCCGCTCCCCGCTCCCCGCTCCCCGCTGGCCCCCTGCTAGGACCCAGTTTGCTCCCCAAGAGAGAAACCCCTGGGAGGTCTCAGCCAGGCCCCTCCCTCCCTCCCGGCAGTGCCCCCTCTCCTACCACTGTCCTGGCTGGTTGGTGAGGGCCTGTGAGAAGGCTGCCCCTCCCCTGCTGTCCTCAGGGCCCACTGGGCCGGTCGCGGGCACCGTCGGGCCTGTGGTTCTCAGCCAGCTCCACGCTCAGGTCCAGCGCTGGCCCTGCCTGGCACATGACCCGTCTGTCAGCTCCTGTGCTGCCACTTAGCCGCAAAGGGACCTGGGCCCCCACACCTTGGCTTTGTCCTCTGTAAAATGGGGCCGATCCTATATAATAAAAACCTAATATGCAAATAGACTGAATGGCGGAACGACCGGTCACTATGATGGGCACTGACCATCAGGGGGCAGACACTCGATGCAGGAGCTGCCCCCAGCCTACAGGCCCCAGGCCGGCCAAGGCGGGTGCCAGCACGGGGCCCCCCTGATCACCCCACCGGACGCCCCACAGATCAGCCCTGATCGCCCGCCAGGCCTAGGGACCCTCCCCGTGCACACGTCTCGTGCACCTGGCCTCTAGTGAATTAATCGTTGAGACGTGCTTAGCAGAATTCCTGGCATGTAATCTGAGGCATACACACATGCATTCGTAGGTGATAGGTTGGGAGGGATACGACATTTTCTTAAGCTCCGGAACACTCTGGTTTTCCACTGGAAACGCTCAGTGACCTCCGTCTGCTGAGGCCGGACCCGTCGGAACCTGGCACTGCCTGAGCCTTGTCCCGACCAGGGAGTGGGCACCGGCCTCCTGGCCCAGGGCGACCCCGGCCCCACACTGGGCTGTTTTCTTCGCAGGAGATGGAAACCACGCCCTGCCCGCCCCAGCGCGCCGTGGGGGAAGGGGACTGAGTTTCCTCTTGTTTGCGTTAAGTGCTTAGGGGTTGGGTTTCAGTGCCGGGCGGGAAAAGTAAGGAAAGCCTGAAGTTATATATGTGTCTGGGTCCTTCCAGAAGCCCCCAGGGAGAGGCACGCTGCCAGAGCCCCCGGGAGCCGCCAGGCCTCCCCCTGCCTCCCGCCAGCCTGGCACAGGCCGCGGCGCTCAGCGGGGCTCTCGCTGGGCGGAGACGGCGGGCGCGGGGGGCGCGGGGGGCCGAGGGCGCAGCGAGCTGGGGGCTTCCCATGTGCTCCGTCTGGGCCCCCGCAGGAACCTGGGCCCTGCAGCCCCTGACCTGGCTTAATCCCAGGCCAGTCTGCTCCGAGGTGCAGCGCCCCCCCCTTACCGCCCCCCACCCCCCCACATTCTTTCCAGCCGCCACTGGGGCAGCACCTGCTTCCCCTGCTTGAGAGGCAGAGCCGCCTGGGCCGTGTTTGACCACGTGGCCCTTCATGCGGGCGGGGGATGCCGGGATGTGCGGGGGGACCCAGGAGCGGGAGCTGTGTGAACTCCATCACCAGCCCCTGCGTCACCCTCATTGCCTGTGGCGCCTCTGACTCATGTGACCAGCTGAGATGCTGCATTCCAATCCTCGTGGCTCGGTGGTTGTGTTCCCTCTGGTGGGGCAACAGGGCCCTCCCTCCAGGGCGTCCCTGGCCCGTGGCCTGGGCCCGGCGCCTGTGGTTGTCGGAGGGGCTACTGGGTCCCCAGCTGAGATGGGCTCCTGCCTCTCACTTCTGTGGATTGACCGCTTAGGGGCCTGGGTCACGTGGCCCCGTCAACCTTGGTTTACATTCCAGTGGCCTTGCAGGGTCGGAGTGCCCTGACCACCAGGGGGCACTGCCTGCACTGACCTGTGCGGCCCCCGCCCCCCAGCCTCTCCCTGGGCACCTTCCTGGCTGTGTGAGCAGGCGTCCTGTGGCCCTGGGCACACAGTGCTGGTGGGGGAGCGGGTGCCGGTCGGGGAGCGGGTGCCGGTGGTGGGGGAGCGGGTGCCGGTGGTGGGGGAGCGGGTGCCGGTGGGGGAGCGGGTGCCGGTGGGGGACGTGGGTGCCCGGTGGGGGAGTGGGGTGCCGGTGGTGGGGGGGGGAGCGGGTGCCGGTGGGGGAGCGGGTGCCGGTGGGGGACGTGGGTGCCGGTGGGGGAGCGGGGGTGCCGGTGGGGGAGCAGGTGGTGGTGGGGGAGCGGGTGCCGGTGGGGGAGCGGGTGGTGGTGGGGGAGCGGGTGCCGGTGGGGGAGCAGGTGGTGGTGGGGGAGCGGTTGGTGGTGGGGGAGCGGGTGCCGGTGGGGACGTGGGTGCCGGTGGGGGAGCGGGTGCCGGTGGGGGAGCGGGTGCCAGTGGGGGACGTGGGTGCCGGTGGGGGAGCGGGTGCCGGTGGGGGAGCGGGTGCCGGTGGGGGAGCGGGTGCCGGTGGGGGACGTGGGTGCCGGTGGGGGAGCGGGTGCCGGTGGGGGACGTGGGTGCTGGTGTGGGAGCGGGTGCTGGTGGGCGCGGTCCAGGAGAGGCTGGGATGGCGATGGGGGCGGGATGGGGAGTCGTTCCCACAATGCCCTGCATTCCCCTCCAGCTCAGTGCTGGCTGGAGACTCTTGGTCGGCCTGCGCCAGGCCCGGGCTGCCAGGCCCTCTCTGCGTTCTTCCAGGCAGTGGAGGGAGAGGAAAGGTTTTCTTGGGTTGGCAGGGTCTTGATTTCCTTCAGCTCAAAACAACCCCCAGGCCCAAGCGGCACCTTTTGGGGGAGGCTCGTTCTGAACCCCTTCACCTCCAACTGGTGGCAAAACCCCAAAAGGGAGGAAACAGTCCGTCCACCCAGAGAGGGGGTGGGCGGGGAGCAGCAGGCAGGAGGGGCGTGCACCTTGGGGATGGAGAGCCGCTGGCGTGACCCCTGGGCTGGCACGTCCCGTGCCACGTTGCAGGGTGGCCCGGTGGCAGCAGCAGCAGGTGAGCGAGACCAGGGCCCTTTAATTAGATTTCTACGAAGGACCCGCCCCTCAGCTCCTGGCACAGCCTCCGGGCTCCGCCTGCCCCTCTGGGAAGGAGCGGGAGGGTGGACCCTCTCCAGCCCAGGCGGGCGGTGCCGTCTGGCGGGTGGGGGGGGTGGGGGGGATGCGTGGCGCTGGCCCGCCCGCCCGGACTCCGCCCGCCGGCTGTCAGCAGCGTCTCCTCTCGGAGACCTGGCCGCAGCCTCGGCACACATGGCCGGCCATCCCCGCATCCCGCCGGTGCTGACGCTTTGACGGTCCTGCTTGTGATTCCTCAGACCCAACCTCCTCTCTGCACTCGGTGGCCCTGAGCCCGGCCCGGCGGAGTCCTTCCTGCAGCCTCGTTGGCCGGCACTGAGCGCTTGCCGCTCGCGGTCATTGGCAGCCGCACATTCCCAGCTTTCCGGAATTGGCACCTTCACATGCTTTCTCCCTGTGCCCCGTTAAAAAGGGCACAGTCGCCCGGGCAGCGTGGCTCAGTGGTTGACTATCGACCTATGAACCAGGAGGTCAGGGTTCGATTCCCGGTCAGGGCACATGCCTGGGTTGCAGGCTTGATCCCCAGTAGGGGGCGTGCAGGAGGCAGCCGATCAATGATTCTCTCTCAGCATTGATGTTTCTCTCTCTCTCTCTCTCTCTCTCTCTCTCTCTCTCCCTTCCTCTCTGAAGTCAATAAAAATATATTTAAAAAAAATAAATGCTGGAAGCGGAGAGAGAAACCTACTGATACACAAATGCTTATCAGGTGGGCGCTGAGGTTTAATGAGGGAGCCGGCCGGTCCCTGGCCGCTGGTGTTAAAGCCCCCACTGCGTTAGGTCGGAGGTGAGCAGCGCGCTGGAGAGCACGTCAGGCTGGGAGACTCCTTCCTGGGAACCCAGGTCTGGGTGCGGCGGGGGTGGGGGGGGGGGCGCGGGGAGGCTCCCCGTCTCCTCCTGAGAGCCTCCAGGTGACCCCGAAGGTCCAAACCAAGAGCAGACATTCTGAAATTCCGGGGGCCCTGCTTTGCTGGTTTGGCTGCATTACCTGGGTCCTGTTTCCAACTCGCCAGAGGCAGGCCCAGGTAGAGCATCGCCATGGCAACCCTTGTTTCTGGAGGAGCAGGTTGCGCTGGACAAAAGGGTACTTGGGCTCCCAGCACTTAGCGCTCTGTGGGGCGGGGCTGGCAGCTGGCCCCGAGGAGTCCAATGTGGTCTCCAGGCCGCCAGGGAACAGGCGAGTTTGCTTCTGAGGAGGGACGCGGCGTCCAGGTGTGCGCTGGCCTTGGCCGCGGGCTGTCGGGTGAGGGGCGGGCAGGTGTGCGCTGGCCTTGGCCGCGGGCTGTCAGATGAGGGGCGGGCAGGGCTGGAGCTGGGTGATGGGGCACCTGGGCTGGGACCCACCTGAGTCCCCGGATGAGGGCCACCTGGACTGTGTCTTCCACCTGCAGTCCCCAGTGAGGGTCCCCCGGGGCATGTGTCACCTGCCCCCCAATGTGGTCACCTGGGCTGTGTCCCACAGGAGGGTTGCCGCCCATTGCCACCCCTGTCCTGTGTGAAAAGCTGGCATGACCCCCGTCTCTCTCCACTGGCCCCCGAGACAGGGAGTAGAGGGCTGGCCCCGGGCATTTGAAAGACGGTGATGGCAGACATGGCTGCCGGCCTCAGCCGTCCCCTCTTCTTGTCTTCTGGAAGCGTCTGCCAAGGTCACCCCACTTCCTGTTACCGGGCACTCACTCTCCCTGGCGGCCTCGAGACAGAGTGCTGGCCACTGAGTTGTTAGGGGAGAGGAATGTTGGGGTCGCCCGGACTCCCCCTTATTTTTATTTCCATCAAGACCAGGGAAACCGCAGCCACCCCCCCGTGTCCACCCACCTCCAGCCGCCCGCCTTGTGCTGGGGAGAATGCCTGGTGTCATCGAGCTCCTGGGGCTCAGTGGGACCCCACCAGCAGCTCCGGGGTCACCCAGAAGCTTGTCAGGAACGCAGACCCCGAGGCCCTCCCAGCCCCTCGGGCCAGAGTCCGCCCGGGAAGAACTGCGGGTGCATTATGGGCACATCGGGGGCCTGGGAAGGAGCTGGGAACCCCGCAGGACCCAGGGACCTTCCCGGAGACTCGTTTTCTGGGGGGTGTTCATATGTTTATGCCTCTTTGAGCTACAAACAGTGAAA
The DNA here is from genome assembly GCA_025583905.1 of Ia io. NCBI lineage: Eukaryota > Metazoa > Chordata > Mammalia > Chiroptera > Vespertilionidae > Ia > Ia io. The sequence goes on along the minus strand of JAJQQW010000012.1, from coordinate 1,625,561 downwards.
TCTTAACTCTATGTGAAAGGAAGGCCAAGCTTCCTGTCCCCCCCTTCTCCTCCCCATGCAGCTGCAGAAACAGTGGGGGGAGGGAGCGGGCGGCTCAAGGGGCCCACAGCTGGCCACCCCAGGAGGAAGCGGCTGGAGCGGCCCACAGCCGTCCCCGCAGCACGAGGCTCACGTCTGCCCTCGGTTCATTGCTCTGAGGGTCGGATCGCCCCTCCTCTTCTCTGAGGTCCGGGCTCAGGCTGAGGAAGATCAAAGCTGCAGGTGCAAAGCATCCCGGAGAGACGGACGAGTGGCCTGCGGCCTCTCCTTTCAGAAAGCCGTGCCTCTGCCCACAGCTGTGGGGTGCCGGCGGGTGCCGGGAGGAGACAGCTCCCAGGGACCCCGGAGCCAGGAGCCTTCCCTCTCACGGAGGCTGGGAGGCTACGGAGGCCGCAGCTGGATCTGACCGGCCTGTTCTTCCCTCTAACGGGTGGGGGAGCACACACGCCCACAGAAATCAGGGTGCAGGGAACACAGAGTTGGAAGGTTTCTGGGTGTCAGGTCAGGAAGGCACCCCAGCAT
>JAJQQW010000012.1:1530000-1620000 GCA_025583905.1 Ia io | reverse complement strand
GGGAAATCGGGGGGCGCCGGTTTCCCTGGATGTGTACCACTTACAGACATTTCGGCACACACGTACGTTTCCCAGAGGTTGTTTGCGAATTAGAGTGTTTTTTCAATGCATGCATTTCAATTGCGTGTATGCCATTACGTGGGATCCTTGTTGAAGCCACTCTCTCTCTACACTAGTAGCAATCGAAACGCCGATGTGTTTTGCAGATTGAGCCAAGGCCGGCAGAGATGGTCTTTGATTCACTGGAAAACCAAAGTAATGAGCGTGCGCGTCTTTCTAATAATTTCCACCGCTTAACGAGCTCTGGGCGCGTGCCGAGGCCGGGCCGGCATCCAAGCCTGGCATCGCTGAGGCGTCTGAGTGAGGCAGTGCTTGCCCTGAATGGAGGAAACAGCCGGTGGAGGGTGCCCCTCGTTCCCCCCACTGCTGATCCGAGCCTGTGGAGCGGTGGGAAAGCCAGATCTGGGGGTGACCTTGGCTCTGGGCCGTGCCCCCCACCCCTTGTGGGTGGGTGGTCTCTTAAGGTCCCTGGCTGAGCTGTAGGCAGCAGGCATTCGGTCTCCTGTGCTGAATGGGACCGTTAACGAATTGCTGTGGGAACTGCAACCACTGACCTTTCATAACATGTGTCAGGCCTGGCCCGTGTGGCTCCGTGGTTGAGCATCAGCTTATGAACCAGGAGGTCACGGTTCGATTCCCGGTCAGGGCACATGTCCGGGTTGTGGGCTCGATCCCCAGTGTGGCAGCCGGTCAATGATTCTCTCTCATCATTCATGTTTCTCTCTCTGAAATCGATAAAAAACGTATTTTTAAAAATGTGTCAAACTTAGAGAAACGTTGAAAACGTATGTCCTGAGATTCGCCTGAACATTCTGCCATGTTGGAATTCTCTCTGTGTGACTGTATCTGTGCATATCGACGCACTGTATACACACATGTATACGTCATTTGAAAAAAAAGTCCCAGCTAATAATGACATTTCTGGAAGCAATGCAACATTTTTAATGATACTTTAAAAATAAAAATTATTTTAACTACATAGTACCCAGCCGCTGTTCACATTTCCTCTCCACAGTAGATGCTCAGTGAATGTTGGAGAACAAGCAAACGTGTTTGAGCCACCAAGGTCCCTCAGCCGAACTCGGAATCCCTGAGGGAGGGAGGGGCATGTGGTCGGCCCAGGTCTGCCAGGTGTGGCCCGGCCTGGGACCTGGTGCAGGTAGCGCAGGCGCTGAGCCGCCTCCCAGCTTCCAGAGCGTGGAGGGCGCCCCCTCCCGGGCTGGACCCCAACGTGCAAGGATGCCCGCTGCATCCTGCTTCAGGGCCGGCTTGGGAAGCTGCTGGTCACCATGGAAACAGCTTTGCTCACTTCTCTTTCTGTGGCTCCTCCTCCCGCGTTTCTTTCTCTCCTGACCTCACACCCACCCGCGCTGCCCCTCTCCTTTCCCGCCTCTATTTTTATTCTTTGTCTTCCGTATCGCCTGCCCCGATTTCCTCATCTGTTTGGTTTTTAGTGTGTAACGTGTGGCTTGGTTCTCCCTTTCAGTTCTCACGGTGCGATGAGGTGGGGCAGGCCTGTGTCTATCTAGGCAGGCACAGGCCTGCCCCACCCGTCAAGCCGTCTGGATGCCGCACGGCGGCTGCTTCCCGGCCAGGGCTGCCCACAGTTGTTGGGAGGCGGGGAGAGAGCGGACAGGCGCGCTGGGCTCGGCCTCACCAGCGGCTTGGAGTCCAGGGTCTTCCCTTAGGTCAGGGGTCCTCAACCTTCGTAACGCCGCAACCCTTTAGTACAGATCCTCATGTTGTGGTGACCCCCAACCATGCAATTATTTCCGTTGCTGCTTCATAACTAATTTTATGGTTGGGGGTCACCACAGCATGAGGATCTGTTTTAAAGGGTCACGGCGTTAGGAAGGTTGAGAACCACTGCCTTAGATCATCCCCAGACCCACATTTATTTTTCTATTTTAAAATATGTTTTTATTGATGTCAGAGAGGGAGAGGGAGAGAGAGAAACATCCATGATGAGAGAGAATCATGGATCAGCTGCCTCCTGGCCCCCCCCCCCCCTGCACTGGGGGTCAAACCCGCAACCCGGCGGGAATGAACTGTGACCTCCTGGTTCATAGGTTGCGCTCAGCCCCTGAGCCAGCTGCTCGCCCCACTGGCTCTCGCCCAGGCCCAAGTGCCCACTTAAAAGAGCAGAACTTCGTTGGCAGAGCCGCGGGCACCGCAGCAGCCAGGGTCTGGCGGCTCCTGTCTCAGGCCTCGGAGCTGTCGTCACGCGGGGCTCCGCCACCCACAGCGCGCCTTCGCCACCCACAGCGCGCCTTCGCCACCCACAGCGCGCCTTTCATCTCAGGGCCCCGGGGCCTCCAGGGCCGCCTCTGCCAACGGCTCGCTCACTCCTCACACCGAGGCTGGGAGCCTGCAGCCCGGAGAGACCTGCCCTGCGAGCCGGCCGCCCTCGGAGCTGGGCCCACCTCCCTCACCCGGCTGCCTCCCCGAGCCCACGGTGGGCACCAGCCTGTGGGGGCGGGCACGTGGTTGTGGGGGCGTGGCTGTGGGCGTGGCTTTCGGGGCGCGGTTGTGGAGGGCGTGGCCACAGAGGGCGTTGCTGCGGGTGTGACTGGGGCGTGGCCACAGAGGGCATGGCTGTGGGGGCGTGGCTTAGGGCGTGGCTGCGGGTGTGACTGGGGGCGTGGCCACAGAGGGCATGGCTTAGGGGCGTGGCTGCGGGTGTGACTGGGGGCGTGGCCACAGAGGGCATGGCTTTGGGGCGTGGCTTAGGGCATGGCTTAGGGCGTGGCTGTGAGTGGGGGCGTGGCCACAGAGGGCATGGTTGTGGGGGCGTGGCTTAGGGCGTGGCTGCGAGTGGGGGCGTGGCCACCGAGGGCGTGGCTGCAGAGGAGAGACCCTGACCCCTTTGGCAGGTCCTGTGCGACCCCGTAGAGCCAGCGGACCAATGAAACCACAGCAGCCTCCACTAGAAGCTTCTGTGACTCCGGAGACAAAAACAACTGGATGAAGACTTTTAAAAAGTCACCCTGGCGGGCCTGGGTGGGAAGCAGGGGGCCCTCTCCGGAGGCACCTTTATTTCCAGGCGAAGAGCTGGCGGCCAGCCGACAGTTGGGAATTGACCCAGGAATCAGGAGGTCCCGGTTCGATTCCCCGTCAGGCACGTGCCCGGGTTGGGGTGCGGCCTGGATCCCCGGTGGGCGGCGTGCAGGAGGCAGGCGCTCAATGCTTCTCTCTCATCGTGGATGCTTCTCTCTCTCCCTCCCTTCCTCTCTGAAGTCAATAAAGATATATTTTAAAAAAAAAAGCTCGAAGCCATTCCACGGAGGCTGAGTCTCGGCGGGGGAGACTGTGGCGGGGAACCTCAGGGCCTCCTGGGGGGCAGGTCCCTGCACCGGGAGGCCCCAATGCCCCTCCCCTGTCACAGAGCCGGATGGGGGGACAGCGGGGTGCCGCTCTCACCCCACGGCTGTCATTTTAATGGATCGGCCGACTTGCTGAAAGCCTCCCCGGAGCTTTTACCGCGTTCCGTCCGGACAGACTTGGCTTCGACCCGCCCAGCAATTCCGCCCCGTGGGACCCAGCCCTGGGCAGAGGCTGAGAAGCGGAGGGTGTCCTCTCGCTGGGGCTCCCCTCAGCCCAGCACCACCCCGAAGCGGCCCCTCCTCCCCCCGCCCGCCCCTCCCTCCTTCCTCTGTTCCTCAGCCCCCCACCTTCTCTCATCCCCCCCTTCTCGTCTCCTTCCCCAGGAGCCTCCCAGCGGGCGCCCAGGCTTGCAGGGCAGCCACATGCGTCCTGCGGGGAGCTGCGGCTGCAGGGGCAGCTGGAAGTCGGCCAGGGGAGGGGGCCAGGGCTGGTGACCGCAGGGGAGGCGCGGAGAGCAGGCAGCCGCCGTCCCCGAGTCTTCCCCGCCGTGGGGGCTGCCCTGCACCACCCTGGCCTTCAGCCCTCGGGAGCCCCTGCCTCTCTCCTTCTAGAACATGCCGGAATGGCCTGAATCCCAGATAAGAGGGTTCCTGCCGAGGTTCATTATCTTTGGAAGGTCCCAGGCCCGTGGAGCCAAGCTGGGAGAAGTCAGGGCCCAGGGGGCAGAGCAGAGAATACCCTCGCTGTGATTGTGTGGGCTTGGCATGCCGGGCAGAGGGCTGGCAGTGGGATTTGTGTAAAGCATTGCGGCTTCTGGGTTTAATCTAAACTTTATTCTGACGTGGGGCACATGTGCCCAGAGGCTGCGGAGGGAGGCTGGGAGGGAGCGGAGGCCTGACCTGGCGGAGCCCCGGGGGCTGGGGCTGCTGTAGGCGGGAGGAGGAGTCCTGAGCCCTGGCTTAGCCAGCCCTGACATCTGGGGGGAGGGGGGAGGAGTGGGGGTGTCCAGGTGTGAACCATCTCTTCCATCCTTCTTCTGAGCTAGGGAAGCATTACTGTCCCATTTTATGGATGAGGAAACCGAGCCTCGACAGGGTCCAATGACGAGGTTAACACACGTTCTGCCCACGTGCCCCTTGCTTTCATGTTCCTGGCATGAAATACGGAGACGGCATTGGAGTTGAAGCAGATGGAGGTAACCAGCAGGGGGTGCTCCCTGGCGTTGGTGAGGGTGTGCCTGTCAGTGGGATGTGGGTGAGCAGGAGCGAGGGGCCACATGCCGGTGAGACTTTATTTCCATACCTGACACCCCGGTGGAGTGAGGAGGAGGGGAGCCCATGGGGAGACCCTGAGGTTGGATATGGTCCTCCATGGGGTGACAGGGCAGGGAAGCCAGTTTCAGGGCAGGTGGGTGGAGGGGGTGCGGGTGGGTGGGAGGAGGGAGCTGAAATGAGGGAGACTCTGGCAGGAGGGGCTGTAGCTGTGCCATCTGGCTGTTCAGACACGGGAGGGCCCAGAAGGCAGAGACATTCTGTCCCGTTTAGCACAGCGTCGGTCTCTGGTTTTGGGATCAAGAGGACATTAGCTGCGACGACGCTTTTCCACTTTCCTAGGTCCCAGCGAAAAGCTTGTGTCCGATGGGCCTTGTGCTGTCTTTATCAGTTTGGTGAGTTCCCCGGTAAACCATCAGGAGCTTCTCCAGGAGACCTGCTGCCCCCGCTGCCACTCAGTGCCGTGGCCTGCTCCCGCCTCTGTGGTCAGCTGGGGCCCCGAGAGCGATGCGGTCCTACCCGGGGCCTGTCCTGCGTGGGGGCGGGCCCCCGGGGATGCTATGAGGTCGGGTTCCCCAAGGGCCTGTGGATCTGATTTCTCCACAGTTTTCACAACCGCATCTTCCTACTTACAAACGGGATACCTGGAGCCCGAGCCCTCTCTCAGGTCCACCCGAAGGTGATGCCACAGCCGGGAGGCGACAGTGAGGAGGGAGCTGAGTGGCTTGGGGCGGGGGGCCCCGGGGACTAGGAACGAGGCTTATCTGTGGAGCGCGGGGTCAGAGCACACCTGCTGAAACTAACCGTGAGGGGTGGTGACAGTCCTCACAGCACTTAACCGCCACCTCGCCCGGGGTGACGGCGGGAAACCCTCCCGCTTCGTAGTCACGATCACAGTTGCCATAACAACTTCGTGTCTCTCTCCATGAGCATCCGTCTCCGGACTGTATTGTTAGCAACGACTGTGTCAGAGCATGTCTTTGTTAAAATAGAGCAGCTAATGTTTCAAGTGACCAATCTTAAAAAATAAAACAATTCCACCTTCATTCACTCCGAGTGTGAGCGTCTCAGGGATACTGAGGGAAGCGAGCAGGTGGGGACGCTCGCTGTGAGAAACGCTAGGAAAGGACTGGTCTTAACATCTGTTCCCATGGAATGTTCTCTGGATCCGTGTCAGACAGCATCACGTGACTCTTCCCTGGGGGGCTCGGACGTATGGGAAGGGATTGGCGCAGAAGGGTATGCGGGTTATCTGACAAGCACAGGTGTGGGCTGTGAAATAGAAATTAGCTCCACGGACCCCAAGTGGCAGGGAGGCGGGCAGGGAGGCAGCGCTCACCGTGCCCACGGAAATGCCCGTCACAGGGGAGCAGGCCGCGGAGTGACGTCCGGGACGCCATGGGGAGGCCCAGGAGCCTCCGTTTCCAAATTTGCCTCCACGGCTACACCCAGCGGGGCTGTTTGGTTGATCGATTGATTGATTGATTTTTAAAAAATATTTTTTATTGATTTTACAGGGAGAGGATGAGAGAGGGAGAAACATCAACATGAATCGGCTGCCTCTTGCACGCCCCACTCTGGGGATGGAGCCGGAAACCCGGACGTGTGCCCTGACCGGGAATCGAACCCTGACCTCCTGGCTCATAGGTTGACACTCGACCACTGAGCCACGCCGGCCGGGCAGGAAATGAATGTTTAATGCCCGACTTCCCGCCCGGAGGGCCCACACAACAGTGTCCAGGGCAGAGGCGCCCGCCCTCCCTGCCGGGCACGGTGGGTGTGTGGCTGTGGCCACCCGGCGGCCCGGGACCCTCCACAGTCGCACCTTCAGCCCCTCAGGGTCACCCTCAGGGTCGCTGTGCTCCTCTGACCCCTGGTGACCTGGGGCCTCAGGAATTCCCAGGATCAGGGCCCGGGCGGAGGCTGGCTGCCAGCAGGGCGCCCAGCTCCAATGTGCTTTCTTGTGAGGGCGGGTCCCCAACCTGTAACACGAACCCTCCAGCCCCTTCCCGTCCTGCGTCAAAGCCGGCCCAGCAGGGCAGTTCCCTGGCCGGTCCGGGTGCCTGGAAGGGGGGGGTGGTTGGAGACAGTTGCTGGGATGGCGATTCGCCCTTACCTGCCTCCCAGGGCCAGCCCAGCGCGGTTGGAGGGGGAAGGGAGGCAAGGGCGGGGCCGGCCCCCCTGCGCTCGCCCGCCCCTTGCCCGGCCCAGCCCAGCCCAGCCCGGCCCGGCCCGGCCCGGCCCAGCCCAGCGCAGCGCAGCGGGCCGGTCACACGCGCCACCGGCCGGCAGCTTCCCAGCCCCGTGCGCCCCGCTGCAGTGCCCGGCGCCCCTGCCCCGCGCCGCCCCCGCGCACGCCCTGCGCGCCCAGCCGCCGAGACCCCGCCGGGCGCGGGGCAGTGGGCATGGCCCGCTGGAGGCCCGCCACGCTGGCGCTGGCCCTCGCGCTCCTGAAGGTGGCCCTGCCGGGGGCTGGGGCCCAGGGCGCGGCCCTCGAGGACCCCGGCGGCTACTACGCGCAGGAGCCCTGGAGCCAGGAGACCTACTACGCGCGCGGGGCGCCCGAGCCCCAGCCCGAGCCCTCCTCCCCGCGGCTGCCCGCGGGGACCCTGGCGGGGGCGCAGGAGCCGCACCCACCCGCGCCCAGGCTGCCCAAGAAGGCGCCCAAGGCCAGGAAGGCGCCCAGGAGGGAGAAGCTGGCTCCGGAGACGCCTCCGCCGGGTAAGGAGCGCGCTGCGCGGGCGGCGAGGGGGCGCCCATGGCCCTGCGCCTCCCGGCGGAGGGTGGGGGGGGGGGGCGCCCAGTCTGCGGGGACAGGGCGGCTGGCTCCCGGCCCGTGCGCGTCTGGGATGAGCGGGCCCTGGAGCCGCCTCCTCGCTGCGCACCAGCCTTTGTAGAGCCTGCGCCGCGCACCCGGGGCCCCTCGCAGTCCCGGGAACTTCACCCTCACGGGCACCCGACTGGGCGAGGCAGAGCAGTTGGGCAGCTGCCGGGCGAGCGGGTGCCCCTTGCGCCAAATGTGAATGCACTGAGCGTGGGTCCTGCTGCCCGACACCCTCCTCTCCGCCTCCCTCTCAGCCTCCCCACAGGGCGCTCTCTTGAGGGTGAATTTCTGATTTGGGGGTGGGAGCGGCTGGTGGCCTCTGGGGACGGCCCAGCCGCGGGCCTTCAGCAGCCCATGTCGCCTCTCAGCTGCCCCCCACCTCCTGTTCTGGGGCCCGATCCTCCGTGCAGCTGAGGGTGGCAGAGGCCCTGCTGGGAGCCGGGGCAGCCGGGTCCTGGTGCCCCGGGGAGAGGGCAGCCTGGGGTGCGGTGCCTTCTCTGCACCCCTCTCTCCACCCTCTGGTACCCCCACTCCCCAGCCCCGTCTCGGGGAATGACTTCCATCCTGTGTCGCACGCTCCTCACGAGGGGGCCCTCTCCATGGTGCCCAGGGTTTGGGGCCAACGGCACAGGCTCTGTCCTCGTGGTCCAAGGCTGGGGAGCCAGCACCCCAGGCCATGTCCTTGGCGATCGGCGGGGGGCCCCTCACAGCCCCGCAGGGAAGGGGGGAATCCCGGGTTTGGTTAGACTGTTCAGGAAGGACTGCGGCGAGGCCCGGAGGGGGAGATGGAGACTCAGCTCCTTCCCCTGGACCCGTGTCTGCAGCCCCTGTGCACGTGCTGGGCGGGGGCTGCTCCTGAACTTCAGTTCCAGGACCTCCGTGAACCAGCGGGCAGGTCTGGGGGTTGTGTCGCCCTGGACAGAGCCGTCCAGGATTCCCAGTGTTTTCTGCCGATGAAGAGCCCTGGCTGTGGAGAGGGTGCGTGGAACGGGAGTGGGGAGACGCTCATATTTGCAGGACACCCACCGGGACCCCTCGGCGCCGCGGGGTAAGCGTCTCGGTGAACCCGCCCGTGGCCCTGAGCGGGGTCCGTGTGGCATTACAGACCGGGAGGCCGGGCTCTGACAGGCCCTGCTCGCAGCCAGGCGCTTGGAGATCTGTGTGTTCCAGCACAAGGCCTCTTTTTGTTCTGTCATCTGCATCCAATCTGCATGTGTTTATTTTACTTCAGGGGAAGACACGCATGTTGTCTGGTGTTTACTGGGGGTGGGGGTTAGGGGGGTGGAAGGAACCCCAGACGGAGGGTCTGAGGACAGCACGGAGCACCCAGGTCTGGGCTGGGCCTCAGCTCCCTGTCCTCCCAGCCTCCTCATCTGCAAGTAGGAAGATGGGCCGCCACCACACGTTACTCTGTGATGTGATTGTTCTAGAAGCCTCTCCACAGACCTCCCAGCGTGTGCTATCCTTCATTTGCTCTGCAGGCCTGTCCCGGGAACCTGCTCAGCACAGGGTGCAGATGTGCTGAGGGGCTGATCCCCAAACTGGAAACAGGTCCCTGAAAACCCCAGGCTTGGCTCAGACACTCAGCTCGGGGCCGGGGGGCGGGGGGGCTGCCTCAAGACTGCCATGTTTCTAATGGGTTGTGAGGGGCTTTGTAGAGCACCCCCAACTATGACAAGCAAAGCATGACATTTATCACAGACTTTCAACTCCTATCCTGCTGGGGGGTGCCTTTGGCCAGTACAGTCCTTCACCCTGGACCCCAAGTGGGGGAGAGACTGGGTTAAGAATGGCCTTGAGCCTGGCCAGTCTGTCTCAGTGGTTGAGCATCGACCCATGAACCAGGAGGTCATGGTTTGACTTCCAGCCAGGGCACAGGCCCGGGTTGTGGGCACATCCCCAGGAGGGGGCGTGCAGGAGGCAGCCGATCAATGGTTCTCTGTCATCATGGATGTTTCTGTCTCTCTCCTCCCTTCCTCTCTGTTAAATCAGTAAAAGCATATTAAAAAAAGAGTGAGCTTGATTCGCGGAGCCAAGGGCAGTTTTGTGCAGTTGGTGTGTTGACAGAAGTCCTGTTTCCCACTTGGAGCGGTGGCTGGGGGTCTGTGCTGCTCCTGATGTAAGAGAAGCACTTGTTTCTGTGCTGCGTCGTGTCATAAGCCGGTGTCATCATACCTTAGACGGGCACTTACTTGTGGAGGGAGCAGGAACACGGGCCCGGCTGGGGTGTGTGAGGGGAACTTCAGGTCACGGCTTCGCTGGTGGGAGGCGCCGGCCCCGTCTCAGCTGCTATCTAGCTCTGAGGCGGGTGAGAGGCAGGTCCCGCTGAGTAAGGGGGTGAGGGCCTCTGGAACTAACGGAGACGCTGGCCAAGTGCTGTGTCTTTGCCGACGATGGGTATCTTCCGGAGGCCCTCGTCTGGTGTGAAGGCCGGGTTCGAGGGGAGGAGGCAGGCAACTATTGGAGTGGCAGGGAGTTCGGTCTCACATCACAGAAAGGCTGGTCAGCAGCCGGGCCCGGGGGGGGGGGGGGTGGGTGACTGTGTGTGAGTCTCGGCTCCGACCGTGGCCACGCTCTCACCCCCACAGACAAGTGCAGTGGGCCACTTAGGTGAATTGGGAGCGTTGCAGTTTTGCAGGAGTGGCTGATCGCCAGAGAGGCAGAGCTCTGCTGGACGGAGTAGCCCTGAATCTTTAAAAATTGTTAAGTTTTTATCTAGAATGATAAAAGCGTAATATGCTAATTAGACCGGGTGTCCTTCCAGATGTCCTTCCGGATGAAGCCGGGGTTGCGAGGGAAGCCTGGGATTGGGTGCCGGAGGGAAGCTGGTGCCAGCAGCCGGGGGAAGGAAGGCCTGCTCCTGCACGAATTTCGTGCATCAGGCCTCTGGTTTTGAAATAATTACAGACTCAGCGGAAACTGCAAAAGCCAGTGCCGGGAGGTCCTGTGTCCCCGACACCCAGCCTCTCCCAGTGACAATGCCTTTGAGGACCACACTGTGGGATTCCTCACCTTGGCAGGATCACCATTTTGGGCCACGTGTGTGTGTGTGTGTGTGTGTGTGTGTGTGTGAGTGAGTATGTGTGTGTGAGTGTGTGTGTGTGCGTGTGTGTGAGTGTGTGTGTGTGTGTGTGTGTGTGTGTGTGTGTGTGAGTGTGTGTGTGAGTGTGTGTGAGCGTGTGTGTGTGTGTGTGTGTGAGCATGTGTGTGTGTGTGTGTGAGCGTGTGTGTGTAAGCATGTGTGTGTGTGAGTGTGTGTGAGCGTGTGTGTGTGTGTGAGTGTGTGTGTGTAAGTGTGTGTGTGTGTGTGTGTGTGAGTGTGTGAGTGTAAGTGTGTGTGTGTGAGCGTGTGTGTGTGTGTGTGTGTGTGTGTTTGCAGTGAGGGCAAGGGTTAGGAGGACATTTGTAAAGATTCCTGTATGTCTCTTAGCTGCAATCACAGTGCTTTCAGCACATGTAAGTGAGGACGAGGGATCTTTTAAAAAATATATGTTTTTATTGATTTCAGAGAGGAAGGGAGAGGGAGAGATAGAAACATCAGTGATGAGAGAGAATCATTGATCGGCTGCCTCCTGCACGCCCCCTAATGGGGATTGAGCCCGTAACCCAGGCATGTGCCCTTGACCAGAATCGAACCCGGGACCCTTTAGTCTGCAGGCTGACGCTCTATCCAACTGAGCCAAACCATCTAGGGCAAGAGATCTTATATCATGATATTATGTGCTCACTTGAAGAGTTAAACCCAAAGTGGTTTGACCTGATACTCCCTACAAAATTCTGAGGGAAAGGATATTTTATAAAAAAAAGAAGAAAAAGAAGTTATTTCATACACATCAGCAAATAGCTTTCAAGACAGCACCTCTCTTTCCACAACGTTCTCCAAAGTCAACGATTCCTGCCGGCAGCCCCCCGCCAGCCCGTGGCTCAGAGGCCAGGGCTGGTGCCGGGCAAGGAGGGAGCACTCCGTGTTTGGGGAGCTGGCCTGGAGGCGGTGCTTCCGAGCAATAGTCACGGTGCTTCCATGTGCCGGAGCATGCCGCTGCCAGGTCCACGGTGGGCGATGCCCTCGGTGCCGGCGGTGGCAGCCCGGGCCGGGAGCCTGCATTTTGAGGTGAGGTCTCTGCTGGATGTTCTCGGGGCCGCGGAGCCTCGCTCGCAGGCTGGGAGTTTCCAGCAATGGCTCTGCCCTCCGAGACCTTCTCAGACCCCCTGAGGCCATGGAACCCATGGACCTGGGGTGTCTGTGGATGGCCACCCCAGGGCTGATGGCCCCCACTGGCTGGCATCCAGCCCACTGCTCATGTGGGCACAAGGGATGGTGGGAGTGCCATGTTACCTTCAAGGTTAATTTAAGGCGCTCCTGTCACAGATTTTTATGGAATAGTCCATCCTTGCAGGACATGTGTGGGTATTTGGTAAATTTTGTTCAGGATCCAGAGAGAGCTGGGATCACAATTTTGCTCCATCACCTCGGGCATGTGTGGCTTCTCCACGCCTCGGGCTGTTGACTGTGACACGGGAATGATGAGAAGCACACTTCCTGGGGTGGTGGGAGGTCAGGAGGGTCACCAGCAGCCTCCCTGTTGTTGGAGGGCCGTTCAGAGGCACTTCCTCTTCAGTTCCCCAGGGTCCCTGGCCGGGCAGAGTCCCAGAGGGCGGTGCTCAGCACGCAGCCTCCGTTACAGGTGTTTCCTCCTCCACGTCTCTGTTCCTTCACTGCGTGGACTCACTCCCAGAGACACTCCAGCTCCAAGGCCTGGTCTCAGGCTGTTTCAGGCCGAACCCAAACCGAGACAGGCAAGTGCTAACGGTGCCCGCCCAGTCCCGGGCACGTCCCGCCTGCTGCTGTGAGGGGGGCGGGTCTTTCTTTAAAGAGCTCCTCACTTGGTTGCCAGTTAGAAAGGTGGCTACGGCTGCAGAGAGGCTGGGGTGCCCTGGGTCCCTGATGGAGACCATGCCTTCTTCACAGAAGCTCGCCCAGAGGAGGGCAGAGGCTGATGGGGAAGACAGAGGAGGAGGGTTGGAGGGCTTTTGGTTGGTTGATTGATTGTTAGTTGGCTGATTGGCTGATTAGTTGATAGGTTAATTGGTTGGTTGGTTGATTGGTTGATTAGCTGGTTGGTTGATTGGCTGGTTGGTTGATTGATTGACTAGTTGGTTGGTTGATTAGTTGGTTGGTTGATTGGTTGGTTGGTTGATTAGCTGGTTGGTTGGTTGATTGGTTGGTCGGTTGGTTGGTTGATAGGTTGGTTGATAGGTTGGTTGATTTTGGTGTAGCCCTCGTGAAAGGCTTAGAAAATTGCAGTGGAATCTCCATCTCCACCCCAGACCATCCAGGTGACTGAGTAACAAAAGCAAGTACCTCATTCAACCACTCAGCTCCTTTCAGGACTCACCGGACCCCCCAGGGAAACCTGTTTCCGAGGGAGCTTAGTCTCAGAACTGGATAAGGACACAGGCTGCTCCCTCCCCATCCTGGCCCTTTTGCTAACACCCCCTGGAGCTCGAGTTTGCAGCCACCATCGTTTAGGATTTTCACGGTCACCCTCCTGGCTCTCGTGTGTGAGGTTCTCTGCAGACGTGCCTGGTGGCAGGGCCCTAGGAAGCTGTCATCATCGTCTGTCTCAATGCCCAAGGCTGCATCTCGGAATGCTTCTGAGAACCCCTTTGCCTGGGGAAGGCCTCCCTCCTGTGTGGGTTCCAGGAGCTGAGGACCTGGGCCGAGCCCTTCGCCAGCCAGAGTGCAGATGCTGTGGGGCTGGAATTTCCTGGGGAAATGCAAAAGGCAGCGAAGAATTTGTCAGTTTCTGGGGTTTGCTACTGGAAGCTCCTTGTATATAGAGAGAAAAGCCTTTCTCATAAACCCAGAATAGACACGGCCCGGGCTGGCAGCTCCATTTTGCTACTCTTAAGGAATTCAGCTTTGTCACGCAGCCCAGATGGAGATGTTGATTTAATCTGGCTCCGTCTCTCTCCACTTCGCTCTCTTCTTTCATCCGGACGGACCATGTGGTGCCTTTCTTGCTGGGCAGGACCTCGAGGGGAGTCAGACTCCAGCTCCGCCGGCTCTGTGGGTGCCCTGGGGCGGGTCTCCCCCACCTGAGCCTCAGTGTCCCCACCTGTGACATTACGTTCACGGTCAGCCCCCGCCCTCAGCGGGCACTTGCCAGGATGGGATGCTATAATCCATGTGAAAATGCCTCATGATTGTGAGTCACACTCCACATGCTGTCTGTTGGCTTTTCAGCAGCTGGAATGTGCTCTGTGATGGGAGGGGCTCCATCATAATATTAATGATGAGCAGACGGAAGCTGTCTTTTAAAATATATTTTTATTGATTTTAGAGCGGAAGGGAGAGGGAGAGAGAGAGAAACATCCATGATGAGAGAGAATCATGGATCGACTGCCTCCTGCCCCACATTGGGGATCTGGCCCATAACCCAGGCATGTGTCCTGACCGGGAATCCAACCGTGACCTCCTGGTTCATAGGTCGACGCTCCACCCCTGAGCCACCGGAAGCTGTCTTACTCAGTGGTGACCGAGGCAGGCTCTGCCCGGAGCCCTGGATGTGGGTTATGTGTTGCTGTTTCCTCCCTGTGACTGCCATCCAGTTATAGGCGGGTCCTGTGTCCCCTGTTTACTGAGGGGGGGGGCATGGAGAGGTGAAGGGGTCACTGAGGATTCAATTGCTCAGGGCAGTGGCAGCACTTGGAGCTTCGAGAGGGTGGCTGGGCCCTGCCTGTTGTCTCCGCCCTTTGTCCCCACGTGTTGGTCCCCGGGGACGCAGGCTCTCAGGGGTGGCAGCACATGTGCCCACATCGGGACCTTCCTTGGATCCCCGGAGCCACGCAGGGACGTTTGGGTCCTGGATGGGGACCCGGCGTGTGGGAGGCCAGGCTGAGGGTGTGGCAGGGGCTGAGCTCTGGACGCCCCCTCCCACGGCCCCTGGAGGCCGCCACAGAGAGGAGGAGGCAGGGAGCGCCCACATTCTTGCCCAGAACCCCGCAGTCCCCTCACATAGTTTGTGAACGCTTCCCCCGCTCATGTCCTATCTTTCTGCCAAATCAGGCTCCACGTTCGCAGACGTCATGGCTCCGGTTTTGCCCGACAATCGAGGTCTTACGGACCCTTGGCCGGGCTCTTCCCGAAGAGGCCACCTCTGGAGGCCACTGGCCGTGACATTTCTACCCACAGACCTGGCCCCAAGGCCCAGGGGGCTCGGGCTGAGGCCGGACACACCCAGGGCGGCAGCCTCTCTCCCCGCCTCTCCGGGCGCTCGGATCGACTCCCTCGGCCGGAGTGGGCGCTTCATGTAGCGCCTTTTCAGTTCCTGGAAAGATGGGAGACGCTCCCCGCGGCATCACCCGGGCTCAGGGTGGAGAGGGGGCTGCCCTCAGCGGGGCCCAGTGAAGATCTGTGTTCTCCTGGGAAGCACGTTTTCCCCCTTTGGTGACAGTGAACAATCGGAAATGATTTCATTAATTGGCACGGCCCGCCGGCTGTGGGACGTCCACACGGGGTCTCTCTCCGCAGAGCTGCCCTCCTCTCATGGTCACCAATGACTCATTCGTTCATTCATTCATTCATCACAGCCAATTATCTACCAGATTCTGGAGATAACATGAGCAAAACCAGACCCACGAACATACCAGCCGGCATCACACGTGTGTGCTGACGCTACACAGCACGGGTTGCAGGGCTGGGGGCGTTGCTGGCGCCCACGAGGCCCTCTTCCGCAGGTGCACGTGTCCCCGGCTGCTGGGTCCCAGCTGAGCTGGCTCACGGCTGCTCCTTCTCTGGAGCGTCGCCCTTGAGGGTCCAGCCTCCCTTCCCAATGGGTTGGTCTGTGGCCAGAGGCCCACCAGCAGGAAAGCAGCCCCTCGTCTCCAGAAGGGGGGACGCCTGTGTGCGGCTCCTGCCCCAGAGCTGCCCAGGGACTGGGCTGAGTCAGAGCCAGGCCAGCCGGCAACACGCCTTGCTTAGCCCCCTCTTGCCCCCTCCGCCCCTCTGCTCCCTCCCCTCAAGCCCTGCCTCAGTGCCCCACCTGCACCCCAGTCTCTGCTCAGAGGCCTCTTGACCTCAGACGGGTGCTGGCCAAGCCCTCAGGACGGCCTTGACCAGGGAGTGCAGAAAGCCTCTCTGGGAGCCGAGGTCAGTTAGCGGGAGAGGAGGGAGGCTGAGGGGGAGGAAATGAGCACTGGGGGGGGTGGAGGGGAGGGGGCGGGGAGGCAGGGCCTGCCGGTGAAAGCAGCCGTGTTTCCGGAGGAGACGAGACGGAGGAGGCTTGAGAGGAGCTGCCGGCCTGCGCGGGCCGCCTTGTGCCCACAGCCCGGGCCTTGGAGGGCGAGGGAGGGAGCGGCCCGCTCGGGGGGATACAAGCTCTGGGCCCAGAAGGACCCCTTCCAGCTCCGTTCAGTCAGATGGACACGGTGTCAGCCACTGGGTCCCGGGAGGTCCAAGGTGCAGGCTTGGATGGTACCGCTGTGTGTGCCTTGGGTTAGCGGCTTACTTCCTGGGTTCACCCCGCACCTTCCTCTCCTCTAACGGGGAGCACCTCAGCGTCTCGGGCATCGCTGGGGTCGGGGGTGGGGGCAGCGATGGGGAGGGGGGCAGAAGTGGGACGACCCTCACACATGTGGAAGCAGACATTTCTCTTTCTTTTTAGGTAAAAGTAGCAACAGAAGAGGCGTGAGGACCAAGAGCCCCAAGAAGGCTGCCAGCGATGAGCACGGCGTCCCCGTGGCCCCTGGGGAGGCCGGGGCGGGTAAGCGAGGCCCCGAGGCCCGAGGGCAGGTGCGCCCCAGCCCAGCGCCACCCCCCCCCCCCCCCACACACACACAAGCCGCAGGTTCCCGTGAGGGCCCTGGTGTGGGACTCCTCTTCCCAAGCCCCATGTGGGGGGCCGGGGGGGGACCTTCCTGCCTCGCTCTCCTCCGGGTGCGCAGGGCCCCACAGCCAGGGTCCCCGTCACTGCTGAGCGTCCCGGGCTCCTGAGTCCCTGCCGGCCCCACCCCGCCTCCCCAGGACCACGCCGGGCCCTTTCACGTGGGGCCTGTAGCCGCCCCAGCTTGTCTGTGTGCGTCCTATCCGCCCCCCCCCCCCCCCCCCCCGGCTCCTCCCTCCCCCGCCCCCCAGACCCAGGCCTCCGGGCCCGAGCCAGTCCCCCTCGAAGCTGAGGCATCTTGCTGTCTCGCTGCCACGAACACACATTGGTCCTCGCTGCCCCCGCAGGGCGGCCCGGCCATCAGTCCTGGGCTCCAGGGCACTCTGCCCACGAGTGACGGCTCCTCGCGGTCATGTGACCGTCACGAGTTCACCTCTTATCTCGCCAGCGATGGCCGACCGGCCGCACTGCCTGGCCGTGTAGTCAGGGCACCGACCTCCCTCCCTTCGATGGTCAGACAGAAAGTGACCACGTAGCCGCCGCCCCGTGTGAGTGCCCGTCTCCAGCCGTGAACGTGCAGGGCCCACAGTAGAGTCGCACCTGATTGGTCGCGTCACATAAAAAGGTCGCATCTGATTGGTTGGTTCTTGGTACCTTACATACAAGCACAGGCGCCTGGTTTTCTAAAAAGTCACTTGGGACGTGGAAAACAGCATGGAGTTTCTGCAAAAGATTAAAATCCCTTTGGACCCAGCGACCCCCCCCTTCCAGGAGGCGCGCCCCAGAAATGAGAACCCGTCAGGGCGAGCAGCACCCCTGCAGCCGCTGAGCCGGAGCAGCCCGTCTCCAGTGGAGTGGGGGGAGGCGGCGTCTCAGGGTCTCTTTGATGGGGGTCAGAGGGCGCTGAGATAAGGCTGCGAGATCCCTCCTTTCCCAAGACCCCGAGGGCGTGCGCCCTCTGGGAGCCAGCGGCCTCTGAGCTGGGCAGGGAGCTCTGCAGACACTCCACCCCACCAGGAAGCTGCTCCCCCGCCGCCCCCCCCCCCCCCCCCCCCCCCCCCCCCCCCCCCCCCCCCCCCCCCCCCGTCCATCCAAGGCAACCCCCGGTGAGCCCGGTGAAGAGAAGGACGCTGAGTCAGGGCTGCTGGCTTTAGGCTCACTTTGAGTGCTGTGAGCTGGTCCCGGGCGGGCCCTCGAGGCGGCAGCATTCCCGGCGGTTCCAGGAGGGGACCTGCTCACAGCACCTCAACGTGAGCCACACGGGAAGGACCCTTAATCAGAAACAGCCTCAGACTGTGGCGGGGGCAGCCACGGAGAGGGGTGTCCGAGCAGGTCGCCCAGAGTGGAGACTGGCATAATATCGCCAGGATTTACCCTGAAACTCTGGGCATGCCGGAGGGGGTGCGGCAATGAGGGGGAGTTCGGGGGCGGGGCGGGGGGAGAGAATGAAAAAGCACGCGGCCGGGCTTAGAAAACCGAAGCTGGCCCCTTTCCGCCTCTGTCCTGCTTGGTAACGCGCCTGTCCTTCCAGGGTGCCCGCCCCTCGGCCTGGAAACCTTAAAGGTCACCGACTTCCAGCTACACGCGTCCACCACGAAGCGCTACGGCCTGGGCGCGCACCGCGGGCGGCTCAACATCCAGGTACCGGCCCAGCGGGGTGGTGGGGGGGTCCTGATCACACGCCGCTCGCTCTGGCCACGGACCGCGCCGGCTCGCTGAGCTGGCTCAGGCACCCGCACGACCTTTAACCTGCACTGGGCCAGCCGGGCTGGTTTGGCTCAGCAGTTAGAGCGTCAGCCTGCGGACCGAAGGGTCACAGGTTCGATTCCCGGCCAAGGGCACCTACCTCAGTCGCAGGTCCGTCCCGACCATTTGTTGGGCACATGCAGGAGGCCACCAGTCGATGTGTCTCCCTCCCCTCGAGGAGTCTCTCTCTCTCTCTCTCTCCCCCTCCCCTCCCCCTCTCTCTAAAATACCCATGGGAGAAATGTCCTCGGGGACGGGGACTATGAAAGTAAGGTGCACTGACCCTAATGCTCACAGGGGGAGGCATTGCTGACCTCAACTTAGAGTCGGGCCTGAGACTGGGTCGCTGTCTTCTCTGAGGGCTGCTTCGCGCAATGAGGATGCTCCTCCCCGGCGGTGCTCGCTGCCCTGCCCTCGCTGGGCCGCACGGGAGGCCGGAGGCCAGTGGAGGGACGGTGGAGGGAAGGGCACTCCCACGGGCGGTGCTTGCTTCCCGGCACCTCTGCTGCCTGTTTGTCCTTCACCCCAGAGAGGCCCCGGCTGGCGGAGAGCACGCTCCGGGGCCGCCAGGTCTGCGGACACGCGCCGCCCGCAGTGAGGACGGTCGGGTGGAGGGAAAGCGCTGGGTGCTGGCTGCCCTCAGGGGCCTCTTTTTCCCTCAGTGGCACGGCGCCTGCCCCAGGCCTCGGACAGACCCTCGCACCTGCTCGCGGTGTGAGGAGGCGGCTTGGGGGCTGGCGGGCTGGCTGTCCCCGCCCTGGGCTCCCTGCCGTGGGCACGCGGGGTGAGCCCCGGAGCGGATGCTGCGGCCCCCGGGGCAGTGATGCTGGGCCGGCTGGGCTCTCGCCTCCAGAATCAGACCCGGGAAGCCTGGGCTCCAGCGTCTTCCCACGCGTCCGCTTGAAATGCGTTTAAAAATAGCATCGCGCCTCCCGTGAGCACACGTGTGGGCGTCCCGGAACGGGGTTTTGTGGGCGAGAAGCACTGAGGTGTCGGAATTTCAAACCAAATTGAAAGGCAGTCGGCGGGGTGTGAGGAGGCAGCGCCGTGCTGGCCACTCGGTCCCCCCGCCACCGCGTCTGCCGCCTGGCACTGCCGGGAGGCGAGAGCCTGGAAGACGGCGGGTGCCCGTGGCTGCAGACGAGCCCCAGGAGGACGGGAAGTCGGTTACAGACGTGGAACCGAGGTTTATGCTGGTGTCAAAGGTCACGTGCGTGGGGACATCCTGCCTGTCCCTCTGCCCCGAGGCACCCGCCCACACGTGCCCAGACGTGGAGCCCACGTGTGTCCTGGCAGGAAGTGCGTGGGCAGCACCGCTTTCTCAGGCGTCGCCCACGCCCACCCCCACCTGCTTCTCGCGGGGCCGTTCGCACCCAGTGCCTTCCGCCCCGAGGCCTGCCCGCCCGTCCGACCGTCCGGCTCTGGGGGCAGCCCCCCTAGGTCTCTGGCCGCACGAAGCCCGCGGGCCTCCCCGAGTGCGCCGCGCTGCGCAGGGGGCAGAGGGGTCCCGGTGGGTGGGCGCTTTCCGAAGCGCGGACCGGCCCGCTCGCCCGGTAAAGAGGCTTCGCCTGCGTCTGGCCGCGAGGAGCAGTCTGGCCGGCGGCGTTCGTGCCAAAAGGCTGGAATGTTGGCTCTCTGGGTTTTGATGGGAATAACAGGGCCAAATGTTTTAAATCTTGGAAACTGAAAAATGAGCATTCCTGTCATGATTGTGCTGTTCTCACCCTCGAGACGCTCGGACCTGCCGATTTGGCACAGCGTCGGATAAATTCTTTTTAATGTAATTTCTTCCCCTGAAACTCTCCTAGCGTCTCCCGGTACTGGTCTCGTTTTCCTCTGGTCGTCGTTGGCATTTCCTCGGTGAGAGCTCGCTCGGAGAACGCCCTGTCCCCGTCCCACACAGCAAGGCTCCTCCAGGCTGCCTCCCGGTCTCCTTATACTGCCAGTTCCTTTGCTGTTGGTCTGGGCCGGGCAGCCTGTGCTCTGGAGCTGGGTGGGGAAGGGGACCGGCACCTCATTGTTCAATGGGCTGATGCCCTCCAAGCCTGTGTTCCCTGTCATGTCACTCCCGCCCGGCTCTGCACGCTGGGGCCTCTGTGGTTTGGGGTGTTTTGTCTTTGTTTTTGTTTTTCTTTCAGAGAAAAATCTAGGGCTTCTGTGGAGTGGGGGTGGCAACATGGGAATCTTTTTCTTTTTCTTTTTTCTTTTTAAATATTTATTTATTTAATTTTTTACAGAGAGGAAGGGAGAGGGATAGAGCGTTAGAAACATCGATCAGCTGCCTCCTGCACACCCCCCACTGGGGATGTGTCCGCAACCAAGGTACATGCCCTTGACCGGAATCGAACCTGGGACCCTTCAGTCCCCAGGCTGACGCTCTATCCACTGAGCCACACCAGCCAGGGCTTTAAATACATACATTTGAATCTGTTCCCTCTGTTCAGTCCGGCCTCATGGTCCCTTCCAGGCACCTCACAATCTCGTTTCAGAGCTTTTTTTTTTTAAAATCTATCTATATATATAAAAGGCTAATATGCAATGGGTCCCTCAGGAGTTTGATTGGAAGATCAGGAGTTCAATAGCTCGCTATGATGTGTGCTGACCACCAGGGGTGGCACAGAACAAAGGAAGGCCCTGATTGGCCCTGATCACCAGCCAGGCGTAGGGACCCTACCCGTGCACGAATTTCGTGCACCAAGCCTCTAGTATATATATAAAAGGCTAATATGCTCAGTGTCCCTCGGACCGTCTGACCAGTAGCTATGATGCACACTGACCACCAGGGGCAGACACTCAATGCAGGAGCTGCCGTGACACGCACTGGCCATTTACAGAGAAATGGCACCATGGACCCGGCGCCGACAAAGCAACACTCAGCTTCCCCTGGAGCGACACCCCACCAAGTCGCAGCCGATGCTGCCAAGACCCCATGGCGCAAAATGCGGCCCACAGCCCAGCGCAGCCCAGAAACCATGGCTGTGGGCACTGGTTAATGACATCATGTAGCAACACCCGGCTTCCCCTCCCTAGCAACTAGCCTCCTTGCATTTTCTTCATCCCAGGAACACGACTTACTTTATAGCCAGGTGCAAACATTTTACACTTTAACCGAATGTTTGAAGGTTTTCTATGCCTCATCTCATTTGATCCTCACAGAAGTCCTGGAGTAGGTAGATAGGAGACTCGGTGGAATCCCATTTTCTTTTCATCAGCCGGGAAACGGAGATTTAGAAAGCTTAGAAACTTGACCCGACTGAAAAGAAGTAAGAAATGGTGGACCTTGAAAATGACTTCAGGTTTTCTCACTGCACAGAATATAGTCAAACACTGCTGCAGTTAAATATTTCACCCTTTGTTCTCCCTGCATGATCTACAATGATAATCTGCTTCGTGTTGATATTTACTGCTCTGTTGCTGACAATTCCCTGAAAGAGAAGTTGGGGTGCCTCACTGGGCTGGGAAAAGTTTAGCTACATCAGAAAGCAGGTCTAATTAAGCAAGTTTATTCTATATCTATAAAAGGCTAAGTTGACTCGCGCATGCGCGATACATGTAAAGCTCTCGCTGGCGCCAATTGCACACGTGTGTTTTGATCTGTCGTTGTCGATGGTGAATTTGGTTGACACTTCTATTATAGAGAAAGGACGAATAGTGATATTAAAATATTTCTTCTAATTAATTTCCTTTCAATGTGCACAAATTCATGCACTGGGCCACCAGTTTTAAATATATTTTTATTGATTTCAGAGAGGAAGGGAGAGGGAGAGAGAGATAGAAACACCAAGGATGAGAGAGAATCATGGATCGGCTGCCTCCTGCACGCCCCACACTGGGGATCGAGCCCACAACCTGGGCCTGTGCCCTGACTGGGAATCGAACCCTGACCTCCTGGTTCCTAGGTCGATGCCCATCCCCTGAGCCACGCGGCCGGGCTCCAGCTTAATTTCCACGGAGATAGCCTGCCCGGCCGCAGGAGCCACCCCCCCGGGCCTTTATGAAGAGCCGTCTGTCTCTCTCAGGCAGGTGTCAGCGAGAACGACTTCTACGACGGGGCGTGGTGCGCAGGCAGGAATGACCCCCACCAGTGGATCGAGGTGGACGCCCGGCGGCTGACCCGGTTCACGGCTGTCATCACGCAGGGGAGGAACTCTCTGTGGCTGTGAGTGCGGCACCTGTGCTGTGTGGGCTCCGTGCCTGGGCCTGGGTCTCCGGGTGTGGACAGGGCAGGGCAGGGAGGGGCTGGCAATGGGGGGCAGGTGAGTGGCGGTGGGGCTGGGAGGGGTCAGGCAGGGGCATTAGACGGGAAGGACCTTGGAGGATGGGCAGGAGGCTGGGTGCTGTGGACTTAGGTCCTCCTGGGAAGGCGCATCTCTTAGAACGCCCCCCCAGGAACGGGGAGGAGGACCCCCGCAGGTTAGGCTGAGTGACACAGGTGCGGTTAGCACCATGCAGGTTCGGCAGGGGCTGCCGTCTTGGATCTGTGGTGGTTGTTGCCCGACTGGTGTGAACACACCCTAAGGAGGAGCTGGACCAAGCAGAGTGACAGGGGACAGGGGACAGGTCCCAGCACCGTCCTGGGACAGGTGTGGCTCTCTTAGACTCTGGGGAGGAGGCCTGGGCCTGGCAGGTTCCTGAATGAAGGGCCGCTGGAGAAGCTGCAGAGGCGAGGGCCGGGCCAGCGGGAGGCCCGGGGACGAGGTGGGAGCCCATTTCTCAGAACCCAGCTGCGGGCAGGGCTGGGTCAGTGACGGTGACTTGAGAGTGGTCCCAGGAGAGGTGGCTGCAGCCCCTCAAAACTCTCTGCGGCCTGGTCCACGCACAGGTGGGGCAGTATCCTGGCCTGGCCCGTGCACACGTGGGGCAGTATCCCGGCCTGGCCTGTGCACACATGGGGTGTATCCTAGCCTGGTCCGTGCACATGTGGGGCAGTATCCCGGCCTGGTCCACGCACACGTGGGGTAGTATCCCGGCCTGGCCCGTGCACATGTGGGGCAGTATCCCGGCCTGGTCCACGCACACGTGGGGTGTATCCCAGCCTGGTCCACGCACACGTGGGGCAGTATCCCGGCCTGGCCCGTGCACACGTGGGGCAGTATCCCAGCCTGGCCCGTGCACACGTGGGGAGTGTCCCGGCCTGGTCCACGCACACGTGGGGTAGTATCCCTGCCTGGCCCGTGCACACGTGGGGTAGTATCCTGGCCTGGTCCGTGCACATGTGGGGCAGTATCCCGGCCTGGTCCGTGCACACGTGGGGTGTATCCCGGCCTGGCCCGTGCACACGTGGGGCAGTATCCTGTCCTGGTCCGTGCACATGGGGGGTAGTATCCCGGCCTGGCCCGTGCACACATGGGGAGTGTCCAGCTGTAAAGGCAGGGAATCCTGACACTGGCTACAGCGCAGAGGAACCGTGAGGACATGGTCTAAGTGCAATGGCCGTCACACAGGACAGACACTGTGAGTCCACGCTCAGGGGCTCTGAGAGTCAGATCCTAACGCAGGAAGCAGAGGGGCAGCTGCCAGGGGCTGGGGAGGGGCTGGGGAGTTCCTGCTTGAAGGGGATGGACTTTCACTTTGCGGGGATGGAATGTTCTGGAGTTGGAGGGAGGGGATGGTTGCACAACAATGTGAATATACTTATTACCACTGAATTATACCCTTAAAAATGGTTACAATCAGCCCAGCCGGTGTGGCTCAGGGGTAAAGCATTGACCTATGACCAGGAGGTCAGGGTTCAATCTCCAGTCAGGGCACATGCCCGGGTTGCAGGCTTGATCCCCAGTAGGGGGCATGCCGGAGGCAGCCGATCCGTGATTCTCTCTCATCATTGATGTTTCCACCCTTCTCTCCCTCTCCTTCCTCTCTCAAATCAACACAACATATTTTAAAAAAATGGTTAAAATCATCGGTTTTATAGTATGTATATTTTATTATAGTAAGTGAAAAATATAAGTGCAAATACCTCCCTCCTTCCCCTCTGCCCCCAAATAACCTCTCCACCTCAACCCGGGGCTGGAGACGGAGTCCATATTTCCCATCATATTTCGCGTGCGATGATGCTGTTTTTAGCTGAGCTCCAGAACATGTTCCTGCTGCTCCTCGACTTGGTGATGGTCATTGTGAACAGCCTGTCCTTGCACAGCCAGGCCTCCGTCCCCGCCTCCCCTCTTCGCTCACGGGTCATTTTGCAAGAAGCCGTTTCCCTCCTTTTCCTCTTCCTGTGCGTGGTTTCCTTCGCTTGCGTTTCCAGAGCGGGACCCTCCGCGCATGGACAGCACCGGCTCAGGGACGCGCTCTCCGTGGGCACATTGTTCACCGAGGTGCTTTGCGGTAGCTCTGATGCGAATGTTTATACCTGCCAGTCTCCCCGCTGGCGTCGGTCTCTCTCTCATTGGTGGCTCGTTACCATGACGGTTCTCACTGTTCAGATTCCAAAAGGCAAGAGTTTTGAAAAAAGAAAAAGAAAAAGAACAAAGTTGAATTGCTCCAGGAATAGGGAAACTTGGGTCGAGAGGCCGGGTTGAGATTGTCCGCGGGGCCGTGGGGACTGTGCGTTAATGCAGGGTATTGACCTGCGGGGCGGCGGCGGCGGCGGCGGCGGTGGGAGCGGCTGGGGGTCGGCTGTTACTGGATTAGAAAGAAGGCAGCTCACTTTCCGTTCCAACCGAAACTCGAGAGGGTCTGGCTGGAGAACAAATCGCAGCGGAACAGTGTGTTTCTGGGCTCAGCCGAGGACAGGAGCCTCGGAGGGAGCCGCGGGGTAGGGTTGCTTTTAAGAGGCAGTGTGTGTTTTTAAACGTCTTAGTGCATTTCAAGTCCAATTATTCTTCAAGGACAACGCCAAGGAGGCGGGAGCGTTTCAGTTTGAGCTGCTCGAACAGGACCGTCTGCACTCAGGACGGGGTAATAAATGGACGAGGGTGCGTTTTGGTGTCTGAGCCCATTTCCTGGAGGGAGGCGTGAGTCACCCTGGAGGCATGGGAGCTCGTCCAGGGCGACCCTAACACAGGCAGCAGGAGAGGCCGCCGCGGCCCGACAGCAAAGAGGACAGCGTCCCTCTGTCCCTCCCCCAACGGCTGTGCTCACAAGGTGCCCAGAATGGGCATCCATGGTACCTTTTTTTATCGATTTCAGAGAGGAACGGGGAGGGAGAGAGAGAGAGAGAGAGAAACATCGATGAAGAGAGAATCACTGATGCCTGCCTCCTGCACGCCCCACACGGGATGGAGCCCACAACCCGGGCCTGTGCCCTGACTGGGCGGGAATTGAACCCTGACCTCCTGGTTCACAGGCCGACCACTGAGCCACACTGGCCAGGCTTCCCTGACCTTCTTCAGAACAGTGCTTTCCAAGCTTTATCTTCAGCCACAGAGCCGTCCTGTAGAGAAAGTCTTTCTTGGAAGCCCTCGAAGAATACGGACAAGTGAGGCTGCTCTGTGTGAGTCCATGATGGCCGCAGGTCCACGGGCATCAGCAGCGACACGCTGACGCGGGAGTGAGGGGGAGGGGGTGCGGGAGAGCTGTGCCCAGGCCCGGATACGGCCGGGAAGCAGGCCACGAGGCTTACCACTGCCTCGACCAGTTCCTAACCGAGTGGATGAAACACTCCCTGATTCATGATTTTCAGGTAACTCACGCTCTCTGACAGGAACAAAATATAGTTGTGTTCATGGTGTTGAATAACTTACGTTTTTCACTGGT
This sequence comes from Ia io, assembly GCA_025583905.1. Taxonomy (NCBI): domain Eukaryota; kingdom Metazoa; phylum Chordata; class Mammalia; order Chiroptera; family Vespertilionidae; genus Ia; species Ia io. The sequence goes on along the minus strand of JAJQQW010000012.1, from coordinate 1,594,192 downwards.
CAATGTCCTTCCTCACTGATGGCAGTTTAGTGAAACGTGAGTGGACTAATAAAAGCCGTCTTGCATGTCCCCACTTTTGGAGTTTGTTCGATGGATAATGATCTGTTGTAACGTGATGATGGAACAGTTAATCACTTCGCCTGAGCTGAATGGATGCTTCTAATGACTCGGACAAAGTGCAGGCCCTTTAAAATGCCCGGATGTTTCCCATTTTAATTGTTCCGTAAACAAAGTGGTCGTCGTCATCTCTTGAGAGTCTGTACATTCACTGAATGGCCAGATTATTATGACCACATGACATTTGCAGGCAGAGTAGCCCGTAACTGCATCGTATGGGATATGGAAGCCGAAGGCCTGTTCGAACACCTTTGCTGTCTGCAGTTACCGAGATAAAACGTCTCCAATTCACACAGGAACACAAGGATTGGACAGTCGAGCATTGGATAAAAGTCATGTGGTCCGATGAATCACGTTTCCAGGTGCATCATGCAGATGGCAGAGTGAGAATTTCACGGAAACAGCATGAAAGCATGCACCCCACATGCATGAGTACAACCCTCCAAGCTGGTGGGGGCAGTGTTATGGTTTGGGGCATGTTTTCCTGGCATGATTTGGGCCCTTTAATTTGTGTGGAACAACGTCTGAATAGCACAACATACATAAGTATTGTTGCTGATTAAGTTCATCCTATCATGTTGATGGCGTATCCCAATGGAGATGGCTTCTTCCAACAAGACAATGCGCCATGCCACAGTGCTCGCATTGTGCAGGAGTGGTTTCAAGAACATGAGGGAGACTTTACCTTGCTTAGGTGGCCCCCACAATCCCCAGATCTCAATCCAATTGAGCATTTGTGGGACGAAGTTAAAAGAGCCATCAGGCAGCTGGTTCCACAGCCATCCAATCTCACAGAACTGGGCAGTGCTATCCATCAGGCATGGTGTCAGATTCCTCGCATCACCTTTCAACATCTTGTGGAGTCAATGCCAAGAAGAATGGCTGCAGTATTGAAGGCAAAAGGTGGCCCCACGAAGTACTGATGGGGCAGTCGTAATAATCTGGCCACTCAGTGTATGTCCTTAATGCAAGGGGCAGTTTGACTGAGGAGTTTGCCAGGTGAGGGCTGGGGGAGGTCGATGAGTTGGCTGGATGTTTAGGAAGCTTTTGGTCCTGGCCGGTGTGGTTCAGTGGGTTGGGCATCGGGCCATGCACAGAAGTCACCAGTTCGATTCCCGGTCAGGGCACGTGCTCCAATTGCAGGCTCAATCCCTAGGAGTGGGGGTGTGGGAGGCAGCCAATTGATGTTTGCTCTCTCATCAACGTTTCTCTCTCCCTCTCCCTTCCTCTCTCTCTCTCTCAAATCGATTATAAAAACACTAGAGTCCAGGTGCACGAAATTCGTGCACGGGGGGGGGGTGTCCCTCAGCCCAGCCTGCACCCTCTCCAATCTGGGACCCCTCAAGGGATGTCCGACTGCCTGTTTAGACCCGATCCCAGTAGGATTGGGCCTAAACAGGCAGTTGGACATCCCTCTCACAATCCAGGACTGCTGGCTCCCAACTGCTCGCCTGCCTGCCTTCCTGATTGCCCCTAACTGCTTCTGCCTGCCAACCTGATCACCCCCTAACCACTCCCCTGCCAGCCTGATTGATGTCTAACTTCTCCCCTGCCAGCCTGTTTGCCCCCAACTTCCCTCCTCTGCTGGCCTGGTCACCCCTAACTGCCCTCCCCTGCAGGGTTGGTCGCCTCCAACTGCGCTCCCTGACAGGCCTGGTGCCTCCCAACTGCCCTCCCCTACTGGCCATCTTGTGGTGGCCATCTTGTGTCCACATGGGGGCAGGATCCTTGACCACATGGGGGCAGCCATATTGTGTGTTGGAGTGATGGTCAATCTGTATATTACTCTTTTATTAGATAGGATAGAGGCCTGGTGCACGGGTGGGGGCCAGCTGGTTTGCCCTGAAGGATGTCCCGGATCAGGGTGGGGATTCCCTTGGGGCGTGGGGCGGCCTGAGCGAGGGGCCTGTGGTGGTTTGCAGGACAGCCATGCCCCCTGGCAACCCAAGCGGAGGCCCTGGTATCTGGGATTTATGTATCTTCTACAATTGAAACTTTGTAGCCTGGAGCGGAGCCAAGCCTCCTGCTCCCTCCGGGGCGGCAGCCATTTCTGTTGGGGTTAATTCACCTTCTATAATTGAAACTTTGTAGGCTTAAGCAGAGGCCTGGGCCAGCCAGGGTGTGCGGAAAACTTTGCTTCCTCCATTGCCGGGGGCAACCCTAGCTCTTTCCAGCTCCATGGCTGCTGCCATTTCTGTTTGGATTTGTTTACCTTCTATAATTGAAACTTTGTAGTCTTGAGTGGAGGCCTAGGTTGGCAAGGGCAGGCGGAAAGCTTGGCTTCCTCCATTGCCTGGGAAACCCAAGCCTCCCTCCTGCTTTCTGTGGCTGTAGCCATCTTGGTTGGGTTTATTTGCATACTCGCTCTGATTGGCTGGTGGGCGTGGCTTGTGGGTGTAGCAGAGTGATGGTTAATTTGCATATTACTCTTTTATTAGGTAGGAAATTTATAAAAAGCGAACCCAGCAGCCCAGGTTCTAGAACCTTATGCATCTCATTGTCTGACTTTGCCTTTAGAGGAGAAAAGCAGTTGGCTAATCCGAGAGCCATGAGTGAGGTCTTGCTGGGAGCCAGGAGCCGGGAGCGGGGAGCCGGGAGCCGGGAGCCGGCCAGCTGTGGAGGAGCCGGGAGCGGGGAGCCGGGAGCGGGGAGCCGGGAGTGGGGAGCGGAGAGCCGGGACGGGAGCTGGGGAGCAGGGAGCCGTGATCCAGGGAGCCAGGAGCCAGGAGAGCCGGGAGCTGGGAGTGGGGAGCGGGGAGCCGGCCGGCTGCGGAGGAGCGGGGCTCCGTTTGCAGCGGGATCGTAGCAGAGGCTCCGGTGCGGCTTCTCCTTTGGGAGCTCTGAGGGTGACGGGAGGGAGCGGACGAGGCACAGACCCCGAAGGAAGACAAGGCCAAGGCCAGGCCTGTGCCCGGTCCTTTCGGGAAGGCGCTGTGCTCACAGGAGGGGACGTGCCCAGGTGGCAGGGCCCTGGGGGCATGGTGGCGGTGGCACGAGGGGCTGATGTGGGTGAGGGGCGCTGTGGCAGCAGGAGGCATCCTGACCCCCTGAGATGCTAAAGGCAGGGACTCTTCCTGGGGATTCCCAGCCCTCACAGCAGGGGCTGTGTTCCTGGTGGAGGAGGAGGTGGGTCCTCTGCAGCCCTGAGCCGGCAGGTGCGGGGTTGGACACAGATGCAGGCAGGGCTGGCGGGACTCAGCCATGGACTGGGGTAGCCCCACTGGTGCTGCTGGCGCTTGTCCACCAGGTGGCGGTAGAGAGGCTGGCAGTGCCCCTGGAGGAGGTGGGGGACCAGGGCCTGGTGGGAGGAGTCAGAGCCAGAGGCTGATTCCTTGAGAGTGAAGGGCAGTTCAAAGATCCACGTGGAGACGAGGCTGCGGAAGTGATGGAGGGGGGCGAGGAGGACTCCGTGGGCAGCAGAGGGGAGGCCTGGGGTCAGGAGGCCATGGGCGGGGTCAGAGGGGAGCAGACACCTGGGAGTGTGGAGGCTGCAGGCTGGCCACTCCGCGCTGTGCCTGCTGGGAGAATCTCAGGATATGGGACCCTGGCTTAGGTGGGGGCGGGGGTCAGCTGGGGAGACGGGGGTCTGAGTGGGGAGAGAGTGGTGGAGAGAAGGGGCAGCGCCCAGTCACCCAGCCGCCGGGGATGCGGGTCCAGAGGGCGGGGAGGGAGATGGCGCCTCCCCTGCCAGCGGGAGTTCCCGGCGGCTGGATGTCTGGGTTCCCAGGGAGAAGGGTCACAGGGCTCCTTTCTCTCTTCAGCCCCACCGGGTTCCCTCCCAGGGGACGGATCGGGCCTTTCGCAGCCCTCGGTGGGGTCCGGGCCCCAGCACAGCAGGGCCGGCGGGGCGGAGGAAGGGGCCGGGAGGAGGCCAGCAGCCCGGGACGCAGGTCAGTCTATTTTGAAGAAGTGGCGTTAGAAGAAGTTTAAGTTTAAAAAATTTGGCCGGGGAGGGAGGTGTGTGTTTTCCTGCTGCGGCTCCTGTGAGTGACGGAATGAGTGTCGGCAGCTGTGGGGGCCGGAGAGCCGGCCTTCCCCAACGCCTTTCGCCCTTGGAGAGCTGTCAGTGCGGAGCTGCAGGTCTGGCACCGACGGAGCGGTTGTGATGAGAACATCTCCACGTTCAAGTAGAGGCCACGTCCATCATGTCTTCCTTTCCTGTGGCTCTCAACAGCGCGGGGGGAGGGATGTGAAGTTAAAGACACTCCCACCTCCGGCCACACAGGGCGCCGTGGTGTTTGGGGCGCCCGTGACGAAGGAGTGGGCCCTCGGGGGTACAATCTCTCAGGGAGCAGCTCGAGAATTCCCTCCCGGGGTGACGCTTCCTGCTGTGTCCAGGGCTCCTGCCCCTGGGTCTGTCCCCCAGGAAACATGCCGGACACACGGCCTTTTTTCACCTGGTGGAGGGGTCAACAGAGCCAAATATCAACAGGACAATGATTGAAATTTCTTTTGAGAGCCAAATTTTTTAAACTTAAACTTCTTCTAACGCCACTTCTTCCAAATAGACTCGCCCAGGCCGTGGTATTTTGTGGAAGAGCCACACTCAAGGGGCCAAACAGCCGCATGTGGCTCAGGAGCCGCGGTTTGCCAACCACGGCCTTAAGGCAATGCTACCTTCTCTGCTTGCTTGTTGTTCTTTTTTTGCCCATTCACAGCTCTTGTTCTTCTCTTTGGAGATTTCCTTTGCTTGGGGCAGGCCTGCTGATGGTTTGAAACGTGTGCATGCGTGTATGTGTGTGTGTGTGTGTGTGTTCAGTGCAGCTGGGGCCTGGTTGTCCTGCGAGCATTCAGTCCGCCGCTGGGCTGACGGCGGGCGTTTCTGGGTTTCATTCAAACCACATTTCCACCAGGTACTAAACGATGGGAATGTGTTCCAGACGTTTCCTTGGCCGCCCACCTTCTCTCTTCCTCGTCTGAAGGACGGCTGGCCGGGAGGAAGGGCGGTGTCTCTGCCACGGCGGGGCCGTGTTTGGTTTGGCTGGGCTGTGCGTGGAGCAGGGAGCCGCCTGGCGATCATCTCATTAGAGGAGTCGTCCATGCAAAACTGCTTTACGCGTTGATTCCGGAAAGCTCAGTACTTCTGTGATTCCCACGTTCTCCGAATAAACTGTGGCATCGATGGTCAGTGACTGGGCCCAGGTCACGGGGAGGGCACGCCTGCTCTGCTCACCGCTGCCCGTCTGCATGGAAGAGGAGAACACTGGAAATTGCGTAGTCCTGCCCGGCCGGAGTGGCTCAAGGGCTGAGCATCGACCTATGAACCAGGAGGTCACGGTTCACAGGCCCGGGTTGTGGACTGGATCCCCAGTGTGGGGTGTGCAGGAGGCAGCTGATCGATGATTCTCTTTCATCATGGATGTTTCTATCTCTTCCTCTCCCTTCCTCTCTGAGATCAATAACAATATATGTGTAAAATAAATAAGTAAAGTGTGTAGCCCCAATGACATTTTATTTCCTCTCAGGAGTGACTGGGTGACCTCCTACAAGGTCATGGTGAGCAACGACAGCCACGCGTGGGTCACGGTGAAGAACGGGTCAGGGGACATGGTGAGTCTCTTCCCAGTGCCCTCGGTGCCTGCTGGGGGCTCTGCAAGGCGGGTGGTGTGTGCCCCGTGTGTACCCCGTGTGTGCCTCATGTGTGCCCCTTGTGTGCCCCGTGTGTTCCCCGCGTGTTCCCTGTGTGTACCCCGTGTGTGCCCCATGTGTGCCCCGTGTGTTCCATGTGTGTGCCCCGTGTGTGCCCCATGTGTGCCCTCTGTGTTCCCCGTGTGTTCCCCGTGTGTGCGTCTTGTGCCCCGTGTGTGCCCCGTGTGTGCCGTGTGTGCCCCATGTGTGTGCCCCATGTGTTCCCCATATGTGCCGTGTGTGTGCCCCGTGTGTGCCCCGTGTGTACCCCATGTGGGGCACCCACAAGCTCTGATGGATGGCGCCCCCTCCGTGCCCGGAAGCACAGCACCGAGTGGCCCTCGTTCAGGGCTCCTGTAGGGCTTAGTCTTCCAGCTCACAGGTCAGCCTGGAAGTGGGGGGCCCTTGGCATCACCCCCCGCAGCTGTTCATTCAATGTGACCAATCCCTGACGTGCTTGAATGGCCGCGATCTTTCGGCCCCAGGATCGGCTCTGGGGCGGCCAGTCTGACCACGTCCCCTTGTCCTCGGTCCGCTTGCTCCTGGCCTGGCGCCCGGGGTCCTGCGCGACCTGACTGCGGCCTCCGTTTCCCTGCTCACCCCCAACGCACTCCTGTGTTCCCGAGAGTCCGCGGTCCCTCCCTCTGCGCCCGTCTCAGGCCCCTGCAGCCATCACGGCTGCTGCTCTAGAGCCCGCCCCTTCCCTGCAGCCCCACCACTCTGCCTGCGGGGCCGTGCGGGGCCGTGCGGGGCCTTCACACGCACCGCGCCCTGAAGCTGCGGGGAGCCTCGCGCTCTGAGGCTGTCCCTCTGCCGTGGCCCTCGCCGTTTCTCGGGGACATCGCAGTCCCGTCTCCGCCAAGAAGGGCTTCCTGTAAGCAGGGCCCTGTCTGGTCGGTGCTCCCTCCTCCCCCCCCCCCCCCCCCGCCCCGACGCCAGCACGCGTGTGGGATTCCTCAGTGAGGCCAGGTGAGGGAGCGAGTCTGTTTCCCCCACACGCAAGCGCTGAAAGGCTGCCCCTCCCCTTGTGTGTGAGCAGGTGTTTGAGGGGAACAGCGAAAAGGAGGTGCCCGTCCTCAACGAGCTGCCGGTGCCCATGGTGGCCCGTTACCTCCGTGTCAACCCGCAGTCCTGGCTCCCGGACGGGAGCATCTGCCTGCGGCTGGAGGTCCTCGGCTGCCCGCTGCCCGGTGAGCGTGCCCCCCGCGCCCCTCAGGTGCCCCCAACGGGGAATCTGACCAGGCCCGGCCCGTGTGGCTCAGGGGCTGAGCGTCGACCTATGAACCAGTGCGATTCCCGGTCAGAACACAGGCCCGGGATGCGGGCTCGCTCCCCAGTGGGGGGCGTGCAGGAGGCAGCTGATCCATGACTCTCTCATCAGTGATGGTTCTCTCTCTCTCTCCCTCTCCCTTCCTCTCTGACATCAATAAAAACATATTTTGAAAAGAAACATATCTACTGCAAAATATTCAGAAGACATGGGTAAGCCAAAAGCAAATAATAAAAACCTCCCATAATCCCTCTCAGAAGCACCAGGAACACCGGGACTGCGCGGGGCCATGCGGCCGTGTCCTGCCGGGACTTTAAGGCGAGACCGATTTCCAGGTTGGAAATGCATCCACTCGGCCCCCCACAAGCGAGGGTGACACCGAGCGGTGTCCTGAGTGTTCCCGCTGCGGCGGGCAGAGGGGCGGCAGGAGTAAACCTGACGGTGTACACGGCGCCTTTCTGTTCACGTAGCTTCCCCGGGGGTCCCTTTGCTCCGCTTCCTCCCTTCCGTCCTCCACCCGCTCCCTCACATCCTGGGACCCTGGCCGCGATTCTTTCCAGGCCTTTGTGGATGCTGTTTCCAGAAATGCTTGAAGCTCAGGGGGACATAAGTGAGGGGTGTTGCTTAATGGCCGTAGAATTTCGGATTTGCAGGATTAGAAAGATCTGTTCCCAGCGGTGCGAACACACGTCACCCTACTCACCGCTCCTCTCAGACCCTGGTTAAGGTGTTACCGTTCGTGCAGCTCGTACCCGTGTCCTCAGGCACATTGACTTGTCCTGAGGCTGGAGCCCGCGGTGAGCGGAGCCCCCTCGGCTCCTGCGGGGACGGCCTTCCGTCCTGAGGCCCCGGAGGCGCGGCCCATGTCCGCGGACAAAGGGGCTTTAAAGGTCTGACAAGAGGCCGGGACTGGGCGGGCTGAGGCTCTCAGAACGCAGCTCTGTGGGTGACGTGGACACTGACGTGGAAATCCGTGACCCTTTGCTCTGAGACACGGGGGTGTGGGAATCAAAGGAAAGGCGCTCGGCGGGCAGCCTGCCGCCCAGAGGAAAGCCTTGGGAAGCAATGGGGGCGGGGGGGGGGGGCGCTTTTGGCTGAAAGTGAATGGCTTCTGCTTTCTTTCCGGACCGCGTGCCAGCGGCCTCCCCCGTGGTCTCCCTGTAATCACAGGCATTTGTTTCTAATCGTGTCGCTGGCAACGCTCTTGTGGCTGTGAAGAGCTGTCGCTCCGTCTCACTGTTGGGTCTGTATGTGGTTTGGGGCTCAATGCATGAGGCCTCCGTTTCATGGGTGAAGCCGGTCTCCGGGAGAGCGCTGGCCAGCCTGGCGTGGCGCCGTGACCGTGGCTGTGGGGACACGCCGGTGCTGGCTCAGGTGCCCGCAGGTGCCTGGACTGGGCACCGAGTACCCGGCCCTGCCTGCAGTGCTCAGTATGCTAACTCGGTGCCGTGCAAAATCCCAAGCCTACAGATCACCTGCGGTTTTTATTTTATTTTTAAATATATATATATATATTATTTCAGAGAGAGAAAGAGAGAAAGAGAAACATCAATCATGAAAGAGAATCGTGGATCGGCTGCCTCCTGCATGCCCCACACTGGGGATCAAGCCCACAACCCGGACATGTGCCCTGAAGAGGAATCGAACCCTGACCTCCTGGTTCATAGGTTGATGCTCAACCCCCGAGCCCCAGGCTCGCCTGGGTTTGTAAACGTGGATTCCCATTCAGAAGGTCTGGGCTGGTCCGGGACCACACTTGGTGGCACGAACCAGGACTCACTGCTCGGATACTCACGGCCCTGCCCCCACAACCGTCCTTCCAGCCGCTTGGGTCAGACCGACACCTGCTGCGGCCACAGCCTTGCCGTGCGGTTCCCTGCCGGGGCACCCGTTCTCTCCCGTTGGCGGGAGACCCGAGCTGGCAGGACCCTGGCTGTGTCCTCCAGGTGGCGTTTAAAGGGGAAAGCCACCCGGCTGGTGTGGCTCAATGGTTGGACATTGAACCAGGAGGTCACAGTTCGATTCCCGGTCAGGGCGCATGCCCAGGTTGTGGGCTCGATCCCCAGAAGGGGGCGTGCAGGAGGCAGCCCATCCATGATTTTCTCTCACATCGCTGTCCTCTCTCCTCCTCGCCCCTCCTCTCTCTGAAAAAAAAAAACAATCAACTCCTCCTCCACTCCTCCTCACTCCTCCGCCCTCCCCTTTCTTCTAAGTTCTGCGTGTTTTGTAATTACAGAAGCAGTACAGGCTTACACAGTTACAGGCAGGAAAGAGCCAGAAAGGCCATTCATATGGAGGGGAGTCATTTCAGGAGCAGACAGGCCCTCTGGACCCCGGAGTCCCAGTCCCCAGAGGCAACCACTGTTAACACCCCCTGACTATGCTATCGGGGCGCTTCCACCCCAACACCGGCTCCCCAGCTCCCACTCGGTTAGCGGGTGAGGGGGTCCTTCCTCGTGTGACCGGAAGTCCAGGGAAATTGGGCGCCAGCATTGGTTCACACGTTCGCTCCTGGTGTTTGGGGTTCTCTCTGGCCTGTGCCCTGGAGAGATTCTCGCTCACTCCTCCGCTGTGACGGTGAAGTCCTTCCCTTCAACCTGCACCCGTAAGAGTGGCCCGGGAGGCGATGCTCTGATTGGCTCAGACCCGTCACGTGGGGCCCCGGGAGCTGGGGGTGTGAGGCCTGTTTCTGAGAGGTAGAGAATGGGGGGCCCCCAAATGGCACAAGGCTTCTGTTAGGAAGGATGGCAGTGGACTGAATGCCGGGTAAGCAACTGAGAGTGTCCACCACACTTACAAAGATTTCCATTTCTGCATGCAGTGTGGCATTCATTCATCGACTCATTCATTCATCCATCCATCGACTCATTCACCCATCTGTCCACCCACCCACCCACCCACCCACCCATCCATCCATCCACCCATCCATCTATCCACCCATCCATCCATCTATCCACCCACCCATCTGTCCATCCATCCATCCATCGTCCATCCATCTATCCATCCATCCATCCACTCATCCATCTAACCATCCAATCTTACCCATCCATCCACCTACCCATCCATCCATCCGTCCACCCACCCATCCATCCATCCATCTGTCCATCCATCCACTCATCCATCCATCCGTCCATGCGTCCATCCATCCACCCACCCACCCACCCATCTGTCCATCCGTCCGTCCATCCATCAGTCCATCCACCCACCCACCCATCCATCCATCCTTCCGTCCGTCCATCCATCCATCCATCCATCCACCCACCATCCATCCATCCATTCATCCATCCATCTATCCACCCACCCATCCATCCATCCACCCATCCATCCATCCATCCACCCATCCGTCCGTCCATCCATCCATCCATCCAGTGCTGACAGTGTGCTAGGCACACAGGTCACGCCAACTCAGACCACAAGAAACCACCGAGGGAGGTGCCAGCACGTTGCTGTCTATGGGGGAAGACGCCAAGACAAAGACCCTCTGTGCGTGTCAGGGTCACACAGCCCATACCCGGAAGAGCAGAGACCTGAGCCCAGGCGTCCTGGCTCCAGGCCCACGCTCTCCGTCACTGGGTAATTCTGACTGGTACGAAGTTTCTAGAAAGTTTCTCTCCCCTCTGTGGGGATCTTGGGGATGGGCTGTGCCCCCCCCCCACTTGAGTCAGGCGTCCGGCAGAACCTCCTCAGGTACCAGATGACACCCGTGAACTCAGAGCCGTGTTCCTCTCCCTAGATCCAAACAACTACTACCACCGGCGCAACGAGATGACGACCACGGACGACCTGGACTTCAGGCACCACAGCTACAAGGAGATGCGCCAGGTGAGGCGGCGGGTCAGCGCGGAGGCCGCGTGTGCAGGAGGAGGCATGGTGCTCCCTCAGAGACAGGGTGATGAGCCAGGGACAGAGTCCGCATGAGCGCTCGGGCTGGCGGAGCCACTGTGCCTGCAGGTCCAGGCGGAGAAGGTGAGCAGGTGTCCGGGGGCTCCTCGCCAGCAGATGGCGGAAATGGATTCCCACCCAGACGTTCCTGACTCAATACTCGAGTTTCTTTCTTTTTTTCTTTTAAATATAGTTTATTGATTTTTTACACAGAGAGGGATAGAGAGTTAGAAACATCGATGAGAGAGAAACACCGATCAGCTGCTTCCTGCACGCTCCCCACTGGGGATGTGCCCGCAACCAAGGTACATGCCCTTGACCGGAATCGAACCCGGGACTCTTCAGTCCGCAGGCCAACGCTCTATCCACTGAGCCAAACCAGTTAGGGCCGTGGTCGGCAAACTGCGGCTCATGAGCCACATGCGGCTGTTTGGCCCCTTGAGTGTGGCTCTTCCACAAAATACCACGGCCTGGGTGAGTCTATGTTGAAGAAGTGGCGTTAGAAGAAGTTTAAGTTTAAGAAATTTGGCTCTCAAAAGAAATTCCAATCGTTGTACTGTTGATATTTGGGTCTTTTGATTAATGAGTTTCCCAACCACTGGGTTAGGCAATACTCGAGTGTCTTAAGCGTCTCTGTGTGCGAGGGAGTCGCTGATGTAAGGGTGTCGGTTGTGCGCAGAGTCCAAGAGGAAGTAGGACATAGGATAAGTCGTAAAGGCAGGAAGCCCTCACCTGGGACCTGCGTTCCTGATGGGGAAACTGAGTCACTGAGCATGCAGAACTCCACCTGTTGCTATTCAGAGATTCCGAGCCTCCATCTTGGCTGCGTGGGAGGATCGCCTGGGAGTTTGGGAAACTGCCTGTACTTGAACCCCCCCCGGGGCCACGACAGACAGCAGAGTCTTCAGCAGGAGGGCCTAGGATGGAAACTTCCCATCCCGCCTTCTGACCGTGAGGGACAGCCCGACCTCAGCACTCCTGCCCGAGCCCTCGGCGCTCTGGGTGCTTTTGTGCTGTTAAGAGGAAAAGGAAGCCCTAGCTGGTGTGGCTCAGTGGATAGAGCGTTAGCCTGCAGACTGAAGGGTCCCGGGATCGATCCCAGTCAAGGACACATGCCTGGGTTGTGGGCAGTAGGGGGCATGCAGGAGGCAGCCGATCCATGATTCTCTCTCATCATTGATGTTTCTATCTCCCTTCGTCTCTGAAATAAATAAAAATATATTTAAAAAACAAAAAGAGGAAAAGGGAATCCCAGATGAGCCTCCCTGCCCCTAACATAGTTACAGAGACCAAGGAATTCTGGGGTATTGACGACCCGGGCAGAGAAGGGAGGAGGGGCCGATCGTTTGGGGACAGGCTGCAGGGGCGGCCCCTGCTGTCCAGGTTCGCCCCCCACCCCCCACAGTGCTGGGCAGTGCGGGCAGGTGCCGGCTAATGAGAAACCCTTAGATCAAAGGATCGGCGTGAAGACACGGAACAGAGAAGCCGGAGCCATGCCCTCAGGAGTACACTTACAGGGCAAGGACCCATGAGGCCATGCTCCCGTGGCTCCGAGCAGGGCTCTGGGGCGGGGAGGAGGGCGCAGGCTCAGAGACCTTCCTGAGGAGGAGCAACGAGGCTGAGCCCGAGGCGTCAACCAGCCCGGTCCCTCTGTGGCCTTTCACGGGGACACTCACAGCTCCACACCTGTCAGCGCGACTCAGAGGCGGACGTGCTGCAGAGACCGTCCGCGGCCGCTTTCCAGAAATCACTGTAATGTGTTTGGACTCGAGGCTGTGAGTCACCCCGCTCTGCACTCCGGGGTGCATAGGGCCCTGCCTCCGCCCCCGTTGACTGCCTTGTGTGTCAGCTCAGCTCACTCTGTGAGCATCCAGGACACCTTCCGAGCCCAGGAACTAACGAGTACCAGCTCGGTGCCATTAATGTCAAAAGCAATACATCGACATGCCTTTCAGACGAGCTCCCTGCACCCAGGCGGAGGCGGTGTCTCTAAATAGTCGTCCCACCAGCAGAAGGGCCTCCTCTCACCCGAGAAGAGATGGGGACGGCCTGACCCTCGTGGCTCAGTGGATAGAGCATCAGCCTGTGGACTGAAGGATCCCAGGTTCGATTCCGGTCAAGGGCATGTACCTTGGTTGCGGGCACATCCCCAGAAGGGAGTGTGCAGGAGGCAGCTGATCGATGTTTCTCTCTCATCGATGTTTCTAACTCTCTATCCCTCTCCCTTCCTCTCTGTAAAAAATCAATAAAATATATTAAAAAAAAAAAAAAAAAGAGATGGAGACGGCCCGACCCGCGTAGCTCAGTGGCTGAGCGTTGACCTAGGAACCGGGAGGTCACGATCTGATTCCCGGTCAGGGCACAGGCCCGGGTTGCAGGCTCAATGCCCAGTGTGGGGCGTGCAGGAGGCAGCCGATCCATGATTCTCCCTCATCATCGATGTTTCTATCTCTCCTCCCTCTCCCTTCCTCTCTGAAATCAACAAAAATATATTAAAACAAAACAAAAAAAACAAAAATGAGGAGGCACAGGAGGGAGAGAGAAGAGGAAGTAGGCCTGCCGCCCGGGAGGGGGAGTGCGAGGGTGTGAGTCCCGTGGGCAGGAGACGTTTCCCGAGAGTGACTTACCGGAGGCGCTGTCCTACCTGGGCCCGTGGTTGGATGGGGAGGGGAGCCCCCGAGAACGGTGCACAGACGCTGGTCTCTGAAGAAGTTAATCGCTCCCGAGAGCCGAAGGCCTCCACAGCTCGGGTCCCGCTTTAGAACCGCTCAGTCCGTGTGTCTGCATGTATGTCTCCTGCGTGTGGGACCATGAGGGCCGAGACTCTCAGTCTGTCACAACTTCCTAGTGGCAGGGACTAGATCAAGGTGTACATGTGAGGCCATCCCAGGGAGATACCTGGGGGGCCGGGGGGAGACCGCCTGGTCGGCCTGGGTGGCGTGGGCGTTGGTGGCGATGGGGCGCCGTCCTCCGGCCTGACCGGGCTGGGGCAGCAGAGGCGGGCGAGGTTGCTCCAGGCAGGGAGGCGGCTGGGGCAGAGGCGTGGAGGTCGGGCCAAGGGCAGGCGTCTGGAACGGTTGGCCGGGCGCTGGGAGGGAGGCTGGCCTGGGTGCCCGGGAGGCCACTGTGCCGAGTCTGGGCGTCAGGGGAGGTTCTGCACGGGGAGCTGGGAGGTCAGTGTGGGGTGGGGTGGAGAGCAGCTGGCGGTGCTGGGGCCGGGCCGAGGGGCCGAGGAGAGCACTCAGGCGCGAGGACAGCCGGGGTGCGGTGAGGGTGGCCTGGGGGCTGTGGAGGGGGCGGGTGGCTGTCTGCTGGGAGCCCCTCCATGCGCGGCGTCCTGGCTGAGGCCCCGGCCCGTCTCGTTTTCCAGCTGATGAAGGTCGTGAGTGAGATGTGCCCCAACATCACCCGCGTCTACAACATCGGCAGGAGCCAGCAGGGCCGGAAGCTGTACGCTGTGGAGATCTCCGACCGGCCCGGCGAGCACGAAGTCGGTGAGGAGCCCCCCGGGGCGCACGTGGCCCGTGGGGTCAGCCCGGACGCAGGGCAGGACCAGCCGCCTCTGGTCCCTGTGAGAGGTGCTGGGGTGTCCTTCTGGGAAGGGGTCTCCCCACGGAGAAAAGCAGCGGCTGCGGCTTCTGTGTAATTGGTCATTTTAAACCCGCGGCCCGTGTTCTTGTGTCTGTTCTTCCGAATGGGAACCCCCACGAGCACCCGTGGCTGAGAGCAGCTGAGATTTCTCAGCACATCCTCCTAGTTACCTACCCGGGGATAAAAACTTACACTGGTAGCATTTTGGAGGTTGATGTGAAAGAACGAGGCTGCCCGGCCGGCGTGGCTCAGGGGTTCAGCGTCGACCTAGGAACCAGGAGATCAGGGTTCGATTCCCGGTCAGGGCCCAGGCCTGGGTTGTGCGCTTCATCCCCAGTAAGGGACGTGCAGGAGGCAGCCGATCGATGATGTTTCTCTCTGGTCGATGTTTCTCTCTCTCCCCCCCCCTCCCTTTCTCTCTGAAATCGATAAAAATACATTTAGAAGAAAAAAAGGCCAGTCAGGCTAAGACACAGTGGCTGTCACGCAGGGTTTCCTGGCGCCACGTGGGAGCGGCTTTGCCGCAGCCACTGACGGGCCTGTGTTTCCGCCTGGTCCAGGGGAGCCCGAGTTCCACTACATGGCGGGCGCCCACGGCAACGAGGTGCTGGGGCGCGAGCTGCTGCTGCTGCTGGTGCAGTTCCTGTGCCAGGAGTACCTGGCCGGCAACACACGCATCGTCCGCCTGGTGGAGGAGACCCGCATCCACATCGTCCCCTCCCTCAACCCTGACGGCTACGAGAAGGCCTCCGAGGGGGTAAGGGCCGTGCCCCTCCCCGCCGACCACTGGCCCTGGCTGCGCGGCGCACTCGGCCCGAGTTCAAATCCCCCCGGGGCCCCGGCCAGGGAGCCCAGTCATCCAGACCCGCCAAGGTCACAGGACCCACCCGGTCAGGGCGCACACAGAATCAGCAATGAACGCATGAGTGAGGGAACAGCAGATCACTGCTACTCTCTCTCTCTCCCCCTCCCTCCTGCCTCCCTCTCCCTCCCTCTCTCTCTAAGAAAAACCCCAACAGAATTGACAAATAGAAACCCCCACCAGTAGCTTCCTGGTTGAGTCTCTGCTGAGGCGGGGACACCGCAAGGTCATGAAGGGCTGGAATAGAGAATTTCGGGGACCCCGAGTGGGGCCTGTGCAGCAGACACAGTGATAACAGAGCAGCGGCTGGCACCTCACACCAGCCCTAGCCAAGCCTGGCCTGGCCGGGATCACGACTCGAGATCCTCTCTTCCTTCCTCGGAGGAGAGTCGTCATGTGATCCTGATAGACCGTCCATATTTCATGGCTAAGTGATGTAGAATGTGCATAGGGCACGGTTATGTGTAGAATACACATAGGCATTCGATGATGCATCGGATAGAGTGAGTGTTTCCTGGGAATGAATTGGAAAACTACCTGAAACCGTGGTACCCGCCAAATGCAAGTGTCACCACATGGAGGTGGTTGTGCTTATCGATACAATCAGGGATTTGCTGCTACAGTCGGTTGGGGATTTGTGGGCCGGACAGCGAGGCTGTTGAGTTTGCGATAACGGGCTTCTATTTTCATTCATTCATTCAATTTTACTTTTTTAAATTTTAGAGAGAGAGAGAAAGAAGAGAGAGAGAGAGAGAGAGAGAGAGAGAGAGAGAAACATTGATGTGAGAGAGAAATACCAATCAGTTGCCTCCCATATGCCTCAACCAGGGATCAAACTCACAACCTAGGTGTGTGTCCTGACCGGGAATCGAACCCACAACATGGTGGTTGTGGGACAAGGAGTGCTCCAAGCAGCTGAGCCACCGGCCAGGACCGGGCTTTTGGATTCATCAGCCTCAGTCTCCTCCGCCCGCTCAGCGGCCCTCAGAGGAGGCACAGGGGGAGCAGGGCCAGGACTCTGGGCAGGAGTCACCCCATGGAGTGGCTTGGCTGTGCTGTGCACCCACAAGTATCAGCAGGGGTTTTGATTGTCGCCTTTGGATGTGGTCTTCGGTCCGATGTGTGGAGAGGCTTAGAGACACGCCGGGTGGGGGAGGCGCCCCGTGTCAGCGCCGCCCACCGTCTGCGGGCCCCTCTCTCCTGCACTGCCTCCCAGGGCTCGGAGCTGGGAGGCTGGTCCCTGGGGCGCTGGACCCACGATGGGATTGACATCAACAACAACTTCCCCGACTTGAACTCGCTGCTCTGGGAGGCCGAGGCCCGGCAGAGCAGCCCAAGGCCAGTGCCCAACCACCACATCCCCGTCCCCGAGTGGTTCCTGTCGGAGAACGCCACGGTGAGCAGAACGCCTGGGTCTGCCGGGCTCAGGGGGCTACGGGGGGCCGCGGGGGCTGTGGGGGGGCGCTGCGGGGGGCAGCAGAGGGGTACGGGAGGGGGGCTGCAGGGGCCAGCGGAGGGGTGCGGGGGAGCTGCGGGGGTCACGGTGGGCCAGCGGGGTTGGGGGGCAGTGGGGGGGGGGCGCCGTGGGGGCTGTGGGGGGGGCTACAGGGGGGTGCGCGGGGGCTGCGGGGGGCAGCGGAGGGGTGCAGGGAGGGGCCACGGGGGGCAGTGGGGGACCAGTGGAGTGGTGCGGGGGAGCTGCGGGGGGCCGCAGTGGACCAGCGGCAGGGGGGTTGGGGGGGGAGGGCGCACGGGCTGCGGGGGGCCAGCAGGAGCACCCAGGGCATTTCAGAAGGGGACAAAACCATTTCTTCTCTTATACATCTTCTCCCAGAGTAGGGAAGAGCGCTGATGATAAAACACCTTTCAAATGGATATTTGAGGAGATTCTTTATAAAAATCGCTTAATTATGTGTCTTTACAAGAACACAGGAAACACAACAGGAGAAAACTCGCCACCGTTATTTACCCTTTTCTGTTGCTGCCACTGGACCTGACCCTCAGCGGTGCAGACCGCCTGGGGCGTATGTGTTCACGCCAGGGCAGGACGTGGGCCCCACACGCACAGCAGCGGCTCCCGTGTAAACAGTTGTAGCTACAAGATGGGACTCCCGTTTCAGACAGGAAGTCATTGCCAGCATTACGTAAAAATAAATGATTTCTCAGTATTATAAAATTTCTAGCCAGTCTTCACGTTTCACTATTATTACTCTCTCTCTCTCTTGTCTTGTTTAAATCAGGATCCAAATAAAGTACATTTATTTTGATTGGTTTACAATCTTTTAAGTCTTATTTACTTACTAGGAGCCCGTTGCACGAAGTTTCGTGCAATAGACTTTTCCTTCACCTGGCTGCCAGCACCAGTTATCTGCCAGCAGCAGTTTTCCTCTGGCCTCCTGCCGATCAGAGCACCTCCCGCCAGCACGATCGGCCACCCCGAGAGGAACTCCAATCGGGAGGCGCTCCGATTGGGCGGGTGGCCAGAGGAAAACTGCTGCTGGCGGAAAACTGGTGCCAGCAGCCACGCAATCGGCCACCCCGAGTTCCGCCAACAGCGTCTTCCGCAGCACGGGCCATTTAAGCCAGTGGTAGGAGCGGGGGTCGGGGACTCACGAGTCCCCGCCCCCCGCTCCTACCACCAGCCAATCGGCCACCCTGAGTCCCGCCCCACGCCTCCAGCCGGCCCAATCGTGGGCGTAGCGGAGTGATGGTAATTTGCATATTACCATTTTATTAGGTATGATTTTTTTTTAACATTTTTATTGATGTCAGAGAGGAAGGGAGAGGGAGAGAGATAGAAAAATCATTGATGAGAGAGAATGATGGATTGGCTGCCTCCTGCACACCCCTCACTGGGGACCAAGCCCGCAACCCGGGCCTGTGCCCTGACCGGGAATGAACTGTGACCTCCTGGTTCCTAGGTCAACGCTCAGCCCCTGAGCCACGCCGGCCAGGCAGATTCCTCTTGTTCAAATCCATTATTTCTACGAAGTCCAGGGTTTTCAGGACAGGTTCTGAAATTCTAAATGGGCTCAGAGTCTCCGTACAACGGCTGCTTCCCACCGACTCCCTGTCTGGGGCGTCGGGGAGAGGGGCTCCTCACTGTGTCTCTGCGGCGCTGGGTGCTGCAGGTTGCGGCGGAGACCCGGGCCGTCATCGCCTGGATGGAGAAAGTCCCCTTCGTGCTGGGCGGCAACCTGCAGGGCGGCGAGCTGGTGGTGGCCTACCCCTACGACATGGCCCGGTCGCCCTGGCGGACGCAGGAGCGCACGCCCACGCCCGACGACCACGTGTTCCGCTGGCTGGCCTACTCCTATGCCTCCACGCACCGCCTGCTGACCGACGCCCGCCGGCGGGTGTGCCACACGGAGGACTTCCAGAAGGAGGACGGCACCATCAACGGGGCCTCCTGGCACACCGTGGCCGGAAGTGAGTCCTCCCCGGGCGACGGCACCGCCCAGCCCTCCTGTCCTCAGTGTCCCTGCTCCCACACTGACAGCTGCCGGCGGTCAAGGTCCCGGCTCTGCAGCACCCTCTGCTGCGGCCGGCCTCGGAGGGGCGGGGCTCGCTCCATTTCACAGGCTCCCCACCTCACATCCACCCTTTCCCAAAGCAAGAATGGGACTCGCACAGGGCGAAGTGGAGAAGCTGGGAGAGAACTGGGGCTTGGACACAGGAAGGGGTGGGACCTGCCCTGCCAGAAAGGGGAGGAGCTGGGCTGTTGGACACCGTGGTCTGCTCTCAGCCTCTGAGTGTCTCTGAGTTGATGGGCTCAGAGATGGGTAGACTTGGGGAACATTGGACCCAAGAGCTAACCTGGCCCGGCTGGCGTGGCTCAGGGGTTGAGGATTGACTCATGAACCGAGGTCACGGTTCCATTCCCGGACAGGGCACAGGCCCGGGTTGTGGGCTCGATCCCCAGTAGGGGGCGTGCAGGAGGCAGCTGATCCATGACTCTCTCTCATCATGGATGTTTCTATCTCTCCCTCCTTCTCTCTTCCTCTCAGAAATCATTAATGTAAGAAACATGCCTCTGATTTATCTTCATAGAAAAGCAACAACATGTGGCCAGGCCCTTACTGACTTTCCCCACAGCAAACAGGATGTGGGGGTGGGTAGAGGGTGAACTGTACAGGTGGCTGATAGCAATGTCCTGGGAGGATCCCCCTAGACAAAGGGAGGTGGAGGTACTAGAAAAGGCCCCAGCCCCATTTTTTTATTTTAATTTTTTTATTGATTTCAGAGAGGAAGGGAGAGGGAGAGGGAGAGAGAGAGAGAAACATCAATGATGACAGAGAATCATTAATCGGCTGCCTCCTGTACACCCCACTCTGGGGATGGAGCCCGCAACCCGGGTCTGTGCTCCGACCAGGAATGGAATCGTGACCTCCTGGTTCATAGGTCGATGCTGAACCCCTGAGCCACGCTGGCCGAGCCAGCCTGTTTTTTTTAAAGACCCAATGGGAGACAGCAAGACCTCGGCGACCTATTAGGAAACAGGTGACCAAATAGTCCTCAGCCAATGAGGGACCGGGGAGGGGCTAAATAAACAGGCTGTGTCCCTGCCCCTCGTGGGATCCTGTACAGTGGGTGTCTGCTCTGAGTGTTACTAAAAGCCCCATTTCGCCATGCTTCGCCTTCCCGTCCGGCATTTGGGATTTGGACAGGTGAGCCATTTCTCACATTAAGGATCTTTTTTAAGCAAGCCCCGCGCAGGGCGAGAGCTGCTGGGCTGCCCCCTGAGGGGCAAGGAGGGGGCATCGGTGCCGCATTCCTTTGGTGGGGTCACCCGGTGGCGGCTGATTTTTTCTATCAGCTACCTTTCCCGTTATTTCCGGGACTTGGCGGCAGAGCCTTGCGGGGGCTGGAGCCTCTGCAGCCGTCCCCCGCCCGGCAGGGTGACAAAGCCACAGAGCCATTTCTCGGTGGACTAATGAGATGCGGTTTCTCATTTCCCTGCCGCCCCCTCCGCCTCCTGGCGCCTTCCTGCCCTGGTCTCGCTGGCTCATTAGCGCGGCGCTGCCAGGCCTCCCGCAGAGGGAGCGGCTGGCACATCTCCAAATGCACATGGCTGTGCAGGGGGGCCCCCCACCCCCCGCCACTGGCTCTGCTCCTGCGCCCGCCCCTCCGTGAAGGCAGCTCCGGGTTCCATGTTGAGGCCTGTGTCTTGCCGTCCCCGCCAGGGCTGATGGCATGGGAAGGGCTGTCTGGGTCACACCACAGTATCCTGCCCTCTCAGCGCCGTCTCCCCATAAACCCCTCTGCTGCGTCCTCCCCTCCCGCCACCCCAGCCCCTCCCTCGCACTTGCTCTAATGAATGTGTTGCTTTCGGTCGCTGCCCGACACCCCCTGCTCCGGCGACGTCCCTCAGGCACGTGCTCGCTGTGTCCGGGGCTCAGTTTCCTGTCATCCGGTTGGCCTGGCAGGTCTCAATGACTTCAGCTACCTCCACACGAACTGCTTCGAGCTATCCATCTACGTGGGCTGCGACAAGTTCCCGCACGAGAGCGAGCTGCCCGAGGAGTGGGAGAACAACCGGGAGTCCCTGATCGTGTTCATGGAGCAGGTACGGTGTGGGCCCACGCTGCCGCGGGGTGGCTAAAGAACGAGGCTGAAAGTGAGACCAAGTTAGTGCTTTGGACCGTGGCTGTGACCCCTAGTGGCCGTGGCCCCTAGTGGCCGTGGTCCCTAGTGGCCGTGGTCCCAGTTTGCTGTGGTCCCGGGTGGCCGTGGTCCCCGGGTGGCTGTGGTCCCGGGTGGCCGTGTTCCCAGGTCGCTGTGGTCCCGGCTGGCCGTGGTCCCGGGTGGCTGTATTCTCAGGTTGCTGTGGTCCTGGGTGGCCACTCCAGTGCGGAAGGAGCCGTCTGCTTTTCCTTCCTCTCTATATACTAAGTCTATAGAGCTCAGGAAAATTAAAATAGGTGCATATCAAAATTCCATCATTAGTGGATTTTTAAAAGATAAATGTTTTTTATTGATTTTAGAGAGAGAGGGAGAGAGATTTGGAAACATCAATTGGCTGCGTCCTGCACATCCCCTACTGGGGATTGAGCCTGAAACCCGGCATGTGCCCTGGCTAGGAATTGAACCGGCAACCTTGTGGTACATGTGCCCACACTCAACCGCTGAGCCACACCGCCCGGCTAGTGGGTTTCTGTTTATGACCCTCTCAAATGCTGACATGTTTTAACCTTCTGAAAGATTTCCCTCCAATGGGCGACTCTGTGGAGCCTGCCGAGAGCACACTGCCTCACAAGCTCCAGTTCGCAAGCCCTGAAACAAAGACGTTTACACTCCACACCCACACCGCGCCAGGCTCTTCCGAGCGGGTCGGGGCTGCGTGAGGGTCATCCTGGCGGCCGGAGGGTCATCGTGCTCACCGTGCATGGGCGGGGCGTGTCGGGGAGCTCACCGTGTCTTGTCGTGTTTGCTGAGCAGGTGCACCGTGGCATCAAAGGCCTGGTGACGGACTCACATGGAAAAGGAATTCCGGACGCTGTCATCTCCGTCGAAGGCATCAACCATGACGTCCGCACAGGTAACCGCCTCTGTGTGCTCCCCTCTCGGCAGGAAACGTGCGTTTCCTTGAAGGGTTGAGGGGTGAGTGGACATTACAGGGTGCCCCAGAGTGCACAGTGGATGGCGCGCCAGTGAGGGCCCTTCCCGGCCCCGTGCTGCTCCCTCTGAAGGGAAGGAGGGGGCCTTTCCCCCAAAACTGTTCTCACGCATAAACTGACCCTGTGCTCCCAGCAGATCATCCCATTTGATCTGGGAGGAAACCGAGGCCCTGGGACATGAGGCTGGGGTGAGGCTGCATTCAGACCTGGCTGTGTGCCCTTCAGTGCCAGGCTGCCTGCCCACCCAGGTGCCTGGCACAGAGGCCGATGGCTATGGAGATGGGTGCAGGGTGTCTGAGATGCCACAGAGCAGCTGCCTGCTGTGTAACACCCTGAGTCATGTGCTTTCCGTGTGGTTGCCTGTTTCTTTACTCAACAGTGTTTCCATGCCAGGTAGCATGGCATTAGGTACATAGCAACCCCTTTAGGCATCCAGCACTCATCCATCATTCATTTATCCATCATCCATCCATCCATTTATCCATCCATTCATCCATCCATTCATCTATCCATCCATCCATCTATCCATTTAGCCATCATCCATCATCTGTCATCTATCTTCCATCATCCATCCATCCATCCATCCATCTATCATCCATCATCCATCCATTCATCCATCCATCTATCCATTTATCCATCCATTCATCCATCATCCATCCATCCATCCATTTATCCATCAATTCATCCATCCATCATCCATCCATCCATCCATCATCCATTATCCATCCATTCATACATCCATCCATCTATCCATCCATTCATCCATCATCCATCCATCCATCCATCCATTTATCATTTATCATCCATCATCTACCATCCATCATCCATCATCTATCCTCCATCATCCATCATCCATCATCCATCATCCATCCATCCATCCATCCATCCATTTATCCATCAATTCATCCATCCATCATCCATCCATCCATCTATCATCCATTATACATCCACCCATCCATCCATCCATCCATCCATCCATCCATCCATCCATCTATCCATCCATTCATCCATCATCCATCCATCCATCCACCCATCCATTTATCATTTATCATCCATCATCTATCATCCATCATCCATCATCTATCCTCCATCATCCATCATCCATCATCCATCCATCCATCCATCCATCCATTTATCCATCAATTCATCCATCCATCATCCATCCATCCATCTATCATCCATTATCCATCCACCCATCCATCCATCCATCCATCCATCCATCCATCCATCCATCTATCATCCATCATCCATCATCCATCCATTCATCCATCCATCCATCTATCCATTTATCCATCCATTCATCCATCATCCATCTACCCATCAATCTATCATCCATCCATCCATCCATCCATCCATCCATCCATCCATCCATCCATCCATCCATCATCCATCATCCATCATCCATCCATCCATCAATCCATCCATCTATTTATCTATCTATCCATCTATCCATCTATCCATCCATCCATCCATCCATCCATCCATCCATCCATCATCCATCATCCATCCATTCATCCATCCATTCATTCATCCATTATCTACCCATACATTCACTTATCCATCATCCATCCATCCATCCATCTATCCATTCATTCATCCATCATCCATCCATCATCCATCCATACATACATCTCTCCATCCATTCACTTATCTATCATCCATCCATCCACCCATTCATACATCCATGCGTCCATTCATTCACTCAATAAATGGGAACTCACAAGGAGATGGCAGTCTTTATGAATTAAAGAGGCTGTTGGATTGGCTCTGCACGGGACTGTGTTTTAAGCATTGCCAATGAGCCCCTTTAAAAGAGTGATTCATTAAAGAGCCTGGAACATTCTGGGACTATTAGTGCCATGTGTGCACTGCGAGGGGATGGGAGGGTTTTAAATGGAGCGGGAGATAACAAGGCCCCGGGGCCCCTGAGCCTGCAGAGAGCTCACTGCCTAATGAGCTCCGAGCTGCAAGCCCTGCGATCAGGGAGACAGCTGTGATGAGCCGATGGGGCTCGCATCCCCTCCGCCGTGATTTCCCCCATGATTTCCCAGTGTGTCCTGGCGTCGCGAATCCCATACTTCACACGCGCCGCTTCCCCGCGTTGGTTTCAGCGCCTTTGGGTACCCGGCGTCAGCTCCGAATTTTCTTGGTTTCTGTCTGAGGCTTATGGGGTCTGGCAGGTTTTATTTCAGGAGGGATTTTGTGTAAAATAAACAGTGGGATTAGCTGACAGCAGCATGAGATGGATTCTACCGGGGAAGCAGCCAGAAAGCACGCCTGCCTTCTCAGTACACGTAACTGTGTGGGCCAGGGCCAGGCTCCGGTGCCACAGGATGGTCCTCTGCCTGGTGGGCACTGCCCTGCTCACAAATGGACATTCACTGGGGCCCGGTTGGCCCTCTGTCCACTGTGTCCACGATGCCAGCTGCGTGTCCACCACCCGCAGCCCACGGTGCCCTCACCCAGTGGGACAGTAACCCAACAGTAGCTGGCACTTTGCGTGTCCAGCCCTCGTGTTCCTAAGACATGTCTGCTCATGTGCCCGTGTTGTCTGCTCCCACTGGAGGGAATGCGCATTAACGGGGAATGCGCCGCGGGGAACACTCTAAGTGTGGAAGAATGAAAGTGAGGTGCCCACCCCCCAACACAGGGCCAGGCAGGGAGAGTGGGGCGCAGGGTCCCGGAGGAGGACACAGCCTGGGAAGGGCTGGCTCCTTCTGCTTCTGGCAGCTCCAGGGGCCCTGAGAGGCGTCGCCAAGGGGGGACCGAGAGGCATCGCCAAGGGGGGACCATGCTGGGAGGTGCAGGCTGTCTGGTCGCAGGACTAAGGCTTTGCAAGACGGCATTCCGTGCCCTGGCCAGTGTGGCTCAGTGGAAAGAGCGTCGGCCTGCGGACTGAAGGGTCCTGGGTTCGAGTCCGGTCAAGGGTACATGCCTGGATTGCAGGCTTGATCCCCAGTAGGGGGGCGTGCAGGAGGCAGCTGACCAATGATTCTCTCTCATCATTGATGTTTCTATCTCTCTCTCTCCCTCTCCCTTCCTCCCTGAAATCAATAGAAATATATTTAAAAAATAAAAACAAAAACATTTTTTTAAAAGACGGTATTTTGTGGGGAGGGGCAAGGGGCAGGGGTAGACCATTTGGAAGTGCACGTGCAGAATGAATGGCGCATCGTCACGGGGGGAACGGTTGGAGGTGATTTCTCCATTTCTGCCCACATGTGTGGACGCTGTGGGGAGCCCGCTCCCAGGCCCTGCCTGTCCGAGCCCTCGAGGGGGCTTCCGAAGAGGGTGAGCACACCTGCAGGGGCCGGGGTTCCACGCCGCCCCTGCGTCTCTCTGGTCTCGGACTCCCAGGGCGGGGGGGTCCGCGCTAGACCAGAGCCGCCCCGAACCCCCTGCTTTCTCTCCCCAGCCAGCGACGGCGACTACTGGCGCCTCCTGAACCCCGGCGAGTACGTGGTCACGGCCAAGGCCGACGGCTTCACCTCGTCCACCAAGAACTGCATGGTCGGCTACGACATGGGCGCCACACGCTGCGACTTCACGCTCAGCAAGACCAACCTGGCCCGCATCCGGGAGATCATGGAGCAGTTCGGGCGGCAGCCCGGCAGCCTGCGCGCCCGCCAGCCGAGGCTCCGGGGGCGCAAGAGGCGGCAGCGCGGGTGACCTCCGACCCTGAGCCGAGGCCCAGACCCCACCGAGGACGCCCCCAGGGCCATGGCTCCCTGGAGGACACGTTCCCTGTCCGCGCGGTCATTCCGGGAGGCTGGGAGGACGCGTGCCTCGCAAGTCTGGTCCCCAGGGCAGGGCTGCAGGCTCGGGGTCTTTCCTTCCCTCCGTCCCCAACATCCACATCGCTTGGAGAGAGCAGCAGAGAAAGGCTGGTGGGCGTGAGCAGGTCCAGCCAGTCCCGCAGGATCAGGGAGCGAGGGAAGCTTGCCGCCCGGGGCTCCTGGCTGCGCGGTGGGGAGCCCGGCGCGTCCCCTGCTTGCGTGACAGCAGCTCCCTGTGCGTGTGCCGTGTGCCCAGCTGTCCCCGACGTCACCCTTCCCGTGCTCGGGGCACTCCAGGAGAGGCCACCTCTCCGGCCGGGGCGCTCCCAAGCCGAGTCTGTTGACAACAGCGAGCAGCGGGCGGCCGCCGAGTCAGTTTCGTTTCTCTCATCGGCGGGGAAAGGCTGAAGTAATCCAGGGGGGAGGCCTGGGCAGCCGGCGTCCGGGCTGGTAGCGAGAACCCCGCATTCACCCGTCCGCAGCCCGAGGGGCTCCCCGGGTGCTGACAGGGGAGGTGCTTCCCACGAAACCACATCTCGTCCGGCTCCTCTGAGAGCCGCTCGGACTTGGAAGGAGATGTCAGGCTGCCCTGCGACCTCCCTCTGCCCAGACCCCTCCTCCACGGGGGCACGTTCTCCCTCACCTGCCCCGCACGGCAGGGGTCCGGTGTGGACACTCGCTCAGAATTGTCTGCGGAGCCTCGCTGGGAGGGGTTGTGGAATGACCACGTGAGAAAACGCGTCTCGCTGTTATTACTGTTGCTGCCTCGCTGACCTGGGAGCGTGAGGAAATAAAGGAAGCAAATGGGAGAGGCCTCTGTGTGTGGTTTCCGCGGGACGGACCCGAGAGCCAGGTTCCCCGCAGCCCGGCTGTGCTGAGCTGGGCCACCAGGCCCGCGAGCGCATCCTCCTGCGGTCGGTCCCCTGCCACACACACAGCCCCACGCACAGCCACGGCCACGGCCCCAGGAGTCCAGGGGAAATTAGGAAAAAGACATCAGGGGGGGCGCCTATGCGGTGCCTTCGGGGGTGGACAGAGGAGTGAGGCAGGTCTCTATTTTTTATTGTATTTTTTTAAAATATATTTTATTGATTTTTTTACAGAGATGATGGGAGAGGGATAGAGAGTTAGAAACATCGATCAGCTGCCTCCTGCACACTCCCTACTGGGGATGTGCCCGCAACCAGGGTACATGCCCTTGACCAGAATCGAACCTGGGACCTTTTCAGTCTGCAGGCCGACACTCTATCCACTGAGCCACACTGGTTAGGGCTCGAGGCGGGTCTTTAGGTCAGCGCGTCCAGGCTGGCTGCCGGGCTGCCTCACAGGCCGACGCGGTTTATCGGGGGAGCTGCTTGGAGCTCTGTGTGAAGAAGGGTCCTGAGGCGGGGCCCGGCTCCGTGGGAGAGAACGCGGTGTGTGCTGCCGGGTGGGCGGGAAGGGCAGACAGCAGGGGGCCTCCAGTTGTCTGTCCTTGATCTGGTTTGGTCCCCTGGATTTGGAGATGGGGACCCACGGAGGGGCACGAAGTGTCCAAAGTCGTGCTGTGCCCCTGTAGGGGGTCATTCCTCCCTGATGACCGTGGGGGGGGGGGGCAGGACGGGACTGTCAGCTTTGGAAGGCGACCCAGACTTCACAGCAGCCAGAGATGGGGAGCCCTGTCATGGGAGACACGGGTGTGTCTGGGAGCTGTGGGAGGACCCCATTGGACAGGGAGACAGGCAGGCAAGAAAGGGGGGGAGGGCGCGAGGGGAGCAGGGCAGCCTGGAGCCGGGCAGTGCGGCCTGGGGTTCGAGCAGGTCCCTGTGGCGCTGCAGGCCCTGGACACACGCAATATTGCAGGAATACACGGGAGCGAGCCCCGCTCCTCGCGGGGAGCAATGGGGCGGTTTCAGTGAGTCTAAAAAGACGGATGCTAAAAACCTTCCTTTTCATAGACGTGGGGGGGGCGGGATGTGACTATAAAAAGGAGGACAAATGGGCTTTTACAAAATCAAGAAGCTGTGGACAGGCGTTAGGGTTTCATTGCAAACCACCATCTGGCAGGTCTGGTGCCTTCGCACGCACTTTCCTGGCATCCGCTCGCCTGGCACGGTCCCCCAGGGCCTCGCGGAACTGCGGGGCGGGGGGAGAGGGCGGCGCAGTGACCACCCCCTCCTGGTGGGAATGGAGGCTGGGCAGCACCGATCGGCCTGCGTGCTTTTCAGATTGTGGTGACGCAGGGGTTAGGGGGTCGCGTTTGGTGAAAGGGTTTGGACGCTGAGAGGCGTGGGTGAGCGTTGGGAGCAGGAGGATGTCCACGTGGGAGCTCTGTCTGCCTGAGGGCCTTGGTGTGGGGTCCCTGAGATCAGCCTGAGGCAGCACCTCGGGTGCAGGGAGCTTCCTGGGGGTGATCCCGGGAAGGAGGGGAAGGGAGCCGGCTTGGCTGCGAGGGAGAAGCGGGGTGAGGCCGCTGCGGGGTGGTGGCCGTTCAGCCCGGGATCTCTGGGAAGAGGGGACGCTCGTGCCATGGTCCTCGTGGGGGGCAGGAGGCGGAGCGGGGTGAGGCCTGGGGACTCTGGGGGGGTCAAGGCAGGGCTGAATGTGGGGAGCAGGCAGCACGGGGCCCGGAGGGGCACTGCCAGCAGGAGGGGGGGCTCAGGGGACGGGGGGGGAGGGGGGCAGCTAGGGTGCTGGCACTGGTCCCCGAAATGCTCCTGTGACCCGGGAACGCCTGGCTGAGAGGTGGCCCCAGAAGCTGACTCTGCGTGAGGCGCTGCGGGGAGGTCAGGTTCCCGCCCAGGCCCCCACCTGAGAAGGTGGGTTTCTGGAGGAGGTGGGGTGGGGAGTGGGTCTCCTGCTGGGGTCGGGGGTCAGGGGTCAGGGGTCAGGGGCAGGATGAGGAGATGCGGGTCCTCTGACTGCAGGGGAACGAGATGTTCTGGGGAAATGACACCCTCACGGGCCCTGAGACCAGGCTGAGGGGAGGCCGCGTGGGCCACACCCAGGGGCTGAGCCACACGGAGGACCCGCAGGGCCAGGGCGTCTGTTCCGTGTTTCAGAGGAAGGTTTTCACAGCAGCCAGAGGGAGAGAGCAGCAGGGGTGAGGCGGGGCAGGAGGAGGCCTGGAAGCTCCACCGGCCATGAGAGGCGACAGAGGACAGGCAGGACAGCAGCCATGGGGTGGGGTCGGGGGGGGCAGTGACATCACAGACCAGACAACCCAGGGCTGGCTCAGGGGGGTCCCTGTGTCAGGTTCCCGTGCAAATGTCAAGTCTCAAGCCCAACAGTCCATTGCGCCCAGTTAGGACTTAAAATCATTGAGCCCGCCCAGCCGGCGTGGCTCAGTGGTTGAGCGTCAACCTATGACCCAGAAGGTCAGGGTTCTATTCCCGGTCGGGGCACAGGCCCGGGTTGTGGGCTCGATCCCCAGTGTGGGGCGTGCAGGAGGCAGCCAACCCATGATTCTCTCTCATCATGGATGTTTCTCTCTCCCTCTCCCTTCCTCTCTGAAATCAATCCTATATAATAAAAGGCTAATATGCAAATTGTCCCCTTGACTGGGAGTTTGACCAGGTTGCGGGGCCAGCCCGCCAACCACCCGTGGCCCCTCCCCCCAGGCCCCAGGCCTCTAGTCTATATCTATAAAAGCCTAATACGCAAAGTGTCCCCTTGGGAGTTGGACCGACTGGGAGTTCAGTTGCTCGCTATGACATGAGCTGACCACCAGGGGCGGCGCGGAACGAAGGAGGGCCCCAGTCGGCAGCAGCTAGGGATGCTACCCCTGCAGGAATTTCGTGCCCTGGGCCTCTAGTAAAAATACATTTTAACAAAACGGCGGCAGCCTTGGCCTCAGTGCTTCCTGCCAGCCCCTCCCCCTTCTCCTCAGACGGGCCTGGAGCCTCCCTGTCCGTCCGCCATCTTCAGGCCGCAGTCCCCTGAGCTGAGCTGGTGGAGTCCATTAGCTTCAGCCAACCCCTCCCTCCGTCCCCGCAACAACAAGGAGCCGGCACTGTTACGGCAGCTGCAATCCTGGCTTCGGGCAGGATTCGCTTCTTAAAAGTTTCCTGAGGCAAACACTCCACCCTCCCTCCCTGTGCGAATGGCAGGAGCCACGAGGCACCGTTGGCTCTCTAAACCGAGTTTTAGAATATCACAGAAGCAAGGGAAACCTGGTCAAAGACCAAGTGCCGTCGGGGTCCGCGGGCAGAGCGCTCGCTGTGAATGCCCTCCTGTCGCCTCGCGCTGCGCCCACCTCCCACCAATGCCTCTGCCAGGGGGGCAGCGCTCTGAGCAGCCAGGTGTGGGTGCCTCGCCCACCCCCAGCGGGAGGAAGGGGGTCACGCTGACCCTAAGAACGCGGTGGGGGTGGAGGGTGGGGGGTGGGGGGAGGGTGGTTCTACGAGCAAAACTGGTCCATTGTTCTGAGAGAGAGAAGAGAGAGAGAGAGAGAGAGGGGGGGGGGGGGGGGGGGGGAGAGAGAGAGAGAGAGAGACTCACTCCTGGGCTCTGTGAGGATGCCCATCCGCTCCGGTGAGCCGGGTCTTGTCGTCCGGTTGGCCGCGTGTGGAACGCGTGTCCGTGTGGCACGCGTGTGCGTGTGTAACGCGTGTCCGTGTGGAACATGTGTCCGTGTGGAACGCGTGTCCGTGTGGAACGCGTGTCCGTGTGGAACAGTGCTGCTAGACAGTCGCTGTGGGCTGTTAACCCCAGCTGCTCCGTCCTCTGCAGACGTGGGCCCGGGGCCCGAACAGGCTCTGTTCCAGTGGGAGCACGCTGGCTCCATTAGGGACCGTCCCGTCGACGTGGCCCCAGGATTTCGCCGGAGAAGCGTTGTGCTTGTCTGTGAAAAGTTGTCCTCTTGTCAACTCTCAGCCGCAGGGGCTGCGCCTGACGGGGCTGCTCGGTGAGAGGCAGAGCGCGGCCTGGCCTGGGCCTGCTGGTGTCGAGGTTGCCATGGAGACTGGGCTGGAGCTGGAGGCGGCCTCGGCAGCTTGGACACCTTCCGCTGCAGCCGCAGCCTGGCAGTGCGGGGCTCTGCGGGAGATGGGAGCTGCTTGATGTGGGGTGCATGTGTGTGTGCGCGCGCGCGTGTGTGTGTGTGCACGTGTGTGTGCAGGCCTGCATGTTGTATGTTAGAGACGTGATGTTATGCACCTACGTGGACACGGGCGGTCCTCTCCCAGAGGCAGTGCACGCCGGAGAATCACAGCAGAAGCCAGCACGCGGGCTGGGCGATGCGGAAGCAATCTCCAGGCCAACTGACCACAGGCCCCCTCTGCTGGGACCCACGCCGAGGGCCCGCTGGGCTGCGGGGCGGCTGGTCCCTGGAACCTTCCAGCTCACACTGCTGCCATCTGAGTGGCCTGGGTGCGAGCACTCGGCTGTCATTTGGAGTGGTGCCCAGCAGGAGGCGACGTTGAGAATTCCGCTGTGAAGCGACGCAGACACACCTGTGATCTCCGCAGTGACACGGCCCCCCGTGCCGGGACTGCCACTCTGGAGTGCCCCCGGCATTCACAGCGAAGGAACGCCACGTTGCATAAGTTCGTGCAACAAAGAACATTTCCCCATTCAGGTTCCTCAAACACAGGGGCCCCTGGGCCCAGATGGGCCCCGCCGTCCGGCGGGTCCGCACTTCATCTCCGTCACCTCAGACCTTGCAGGCAGCAGTGCAGAGGCATGCAGGAAGAAGTGGGTGAGTGTGTTTGCTTAGCAACTGTCGGGGTCAGCCAGAGCGGCCCTCCTGCCCACCGCTGGTCACCGTCTGCCGGTGGGTGAGCAATGGCGGCCGGCCGCAGGAAGGATGTCACTCAGCCCGGAACATGAGGGCGGTTCTGCCACGTGCTACCGCCCGCAGGAGCCTGGAGGATGTGCTGAGTGAGAGAAGCCGGTCACGAAAGCACACCGACTGCAGGTCCCTGTGCCGAGGCACCTGGAGAGGTCAAGGTCAGAGAGGCAGAGAATGCTGGGAGCCAGGGGCTGCAGGAGGGGGGGCGGTGTTTCGCGGGACGGTTTCCATGGGAAGAGGAGAAGGTTCTGGAAGTGAAGGCGGTGGTGACTGCACAGCAGTTTGACCTCTTGTGCAGCCGCACGGCCCTGAGACATGGCACACTGTCCGTCCTGTCGCTCGCATTTCACCGCAATCACAGCGCCTCCTGTCCGCCTCCAGGTCTCCTCGCTGTTCTGGTGAGACCAACAGGAAACACACATTCTGTGGTCTTGTGAGGCCTCATGTGAGCTCAGTGCTTTGCATTAAAACTGGTGCCACACAACATAATGATGAAGAAAAAAATTCAAAACTTTTATTATTCTACTAGAGGCCCGGTGCATGAAATTCGTGCACGGAGGGGGTTGTCCCTCAGCCCAGCCTGCACCCTCTCCAATCTGGGACCCCTCGAGGGATGTCCGACTGCCCGTTTAGGCCCGATCCTAGTAGGACATCCATCTCACAATCCAGGACTGCTGGCTCCCAACTGCTCGCCTGCCTGCCTTCCTGATTGCCCCTAACCGCTTCTGCCTGCCAGCCTGATCACCCCCTAACCACTCTGCTGCCAGCCTGATTGATGCCTAACTGCTCCCCTGCCAGCCTGTTTGCCCCCAACTTCCCTCCTCTGCCAGCCTGGTCACCCCTAACTGCCCTCCCCTGCAGGGTTGGTCGCCTCCAACTGCCCTCCCTTGCAGGCCTGGTGCCTCCCAACTGCCCTCCCCTGCTGGCCATCATGTGGTGGCCATCTTGTGTCCACATGGGGGCAGGATCTTTGATCACATGGGGACAGCCATATTGTGTGTTGGAGTGATGGTCAATCTGCATATTACTCTTTTATTAGATAGGACAGAGGCCTGGTACAGGGGTGGGGGCCAGCTGGTTTGCCCTGAAGGATGTCCCGGATCAGGGTGGGGGTTCCCTTGGGGCATGGGGTGGCATGAGCGAGGGGCCTGTGGTGGTTTGCAGGACAGCCACGCCCCCTGGTGACCCAAGAGGAGGCCCTGGTATCTGGAGTTTATTTACCTTCTACAATTGAAACTTTGTAGCCTGGAGCGGAGCCAAGCCTCCTGCTCCCTCCGGGGCGGCAGCCATTTCTGTTGGGGTTAATTCACCTTCTATAACTGAAACTTTGTAGCCTGGAGTGGAGGCCTAGGCCAGCCAGGGCAGGTGGAAAGCTTGGCTTCCTTCATTGCCGGGGGCAACCCTGGCCTGCTCTCTCCAGCTCCGTGGCTGCCGCCATTTCTGTTTGGATTTGTTTACCTTCTATAATTGAAACTTTGTAGCTTGAGTGGAGGCTTAGGCCAGCAAGGGCAGGCGGAAAGCTTGGCTTCCTCCGTTGCCTGGGAAACCTTGCTCTCTGTGGCTGTAGCCATCTTGGTTTGGGTTTATTTGCATACTCGCTCTGATTGGCTGGTGGGCGTGGCTGGTGGGTGTAGCGAAGGTATGGTCAATTTGCATATTACTCTTTTATTAGGTAGGATTAGTGTTATTAATTTTATTAGCATTTATTCAGAACACCAATGATGTAAATGTTTATTTTTTACTTAAAACCACATTAGCCTGGCTGGTGTGGCTCAATGGTTGAGCATCGACCTATGAACCAGGAGGTCATGGTTCGATTCCTGATCAGGGCACACGCCCGAGTTGCAGGCTCCATCCCCAGAGTGGGGTGTGCAGGAGGCAGCCCATTGATCTTTCTCTCTCTCTCCCTCCCTCTCTGAAATGAATAAAAAATATTTTTTAAACACACCCATTAAATAGCACATTAGAAACACCAGGATGAGTCAGAAGGAATGAAAGGGCTGAGATGAAGCTGAGAGACCAGGTGCCCTCAGGGCATCAGGAGGACCTGGCTGGTGCTGGCCCATCCCAGGATGGCACTCAGACCCGGGTGGCCTCTGCGGTTATGGCCTCGAGCGTCATTCACTCAGTGCTCACTCACTCCGCGTGGCACTGCCTCTCACCGCAGGGGATGGAGTCAGATCAGGGCGGGGAGGGTGGCAGGAGAGGCGACGGCTTCGCTGGGTGTGGCATCACCAGGCTGCACGTTACCAGCGTGGACAGCGCGAGGTCCACGGGACAAAGAGAACGTCCCTCGGCCTCCCTGTGCCTCAGTTTCCCTCACAAGGAAACCAAGGGCACATCTCCAGCTCTGACCGGCCAGGATGGCGTCACCTCCCCCAACAGGAGCCTGCCCTTCCCTCCGGGAGGTGTGGGCGCCCCCTGGAGGCAGCGAGGAGAGGGGCCAGGCCTCCACTCCCCCAACCTGTCTGCAGGGTAACGGCCACAGTGACACAGGCACAGGGGGCCCCGGAGCCTCCTGGGATGGTGAGAATGGGGGCCACACGCATCAGTGGCAGAGCCCCCCCGATTCCCAGTCCGGCTCCGCTCCATCCGGTGGAGGGCAGCGCCAGGCCTGGCTCTGACTATGAAATGGGAAGGTGTGCTGGGCCGGCTCCCATGGGCACTGGCTGGGCGCGGGGAGGACTCTACCTTCTGCAGTAACAGGAACCGGCCAGCAGAGGCGACAGCGTCTGCCTCCTCCTAAGGCAGGCAGCTGGGCTGGGGGAACCACACCTGTTCCCCTACAGTGGGGGTCAGTGGGGGGCTGAGCGAGGGCTCTGGGGCCAGGTGGGCACCCAGCTGCCCTGGGAGGCCCGTGCCGCCTGCCACTCTGCAGACGGGTCCCCTCTGGTGGCCGCATCGTGTAGGCTAAGCCCTCCCGGAGCTGGATGCCAGCAGACTCGGTGCTCACGCGTTCCCTGCGGGGGAGGCAGGTGGATTGCCCAGCTGGTGTCTCTACCCCTCTGCCTAAGGGGTCAACCCACCGGCCCCGCCCAGGCTGGTTGGAGGACCCTGGGGCTGCCAGCAGGACCTGGGGGACCAGTGACAGGCTGGGGCCCGGGCTCAGCAGGTCCCTGGAGATGCAGGGGAGCGCGGAGGGTGCTGTGCGCTGAATGGGGGCTCCAGGGGGTGAGAGATGCTGCCACGAGCGGGGGGCATCAGGGCCTTGGACCAGTTGGCACTGGGACAGAGCCACGTGAACAAGGGGGCGGAGCCACGTGATCACCTGGGAGTGGACACGTGAAGAAGGAGGTGGGGCCACGTGATCACTTGAGACTGGGCACGTGAACAAGGGGGCAGGCACACGTGATCCCCCCGGAAGTGAGGTGGCATCAGGGCCTCGGACCAGGCGGTACCTGAGCAGAGCTGTGTCTCAGGGAGCGAATGCAGGAAGCCAGCGGGTTTGCAGACCCCGAATCAATTTCTTTTCGAGGTAAAACAAACTCTGCCTGGGGAGGCAGGCGGCGGAAGCCAGACACAAGAACAATAATGGTGCTTGTAATTAAGCCACAGACGCGAGGGGAGGCGGGCCTTCTCCACCCAAGGCCTCACCCCAAGGCAGCCGGGCTCCGCCAAGGTTACCAGCTGGGAGGGACCGCGGGACCAAGAGAGCTGGAGAGCTGCCGCCCAGAGGCACTGGTGCAAGGACAGGACCCCTGTCCACCGGGGTGGAGGGGGGAGAGTGGGGGGAAGGGGGAAGCTCATCAGAGCAAATGGCCGGAGGGTGAGGGGCCGCTCACCTGGAGGTCACAGGTCAAGGAGACACAGGCTGTGGGCAGCCCAGGGTTCCATTTTTGGCTCTGCCCTTTTATGCTGTGTACCCTCGAGGAAGTTGCTCGCCCTCTCTGTGCTGCAGTAGCCTCACCTGTACCATGGGCCACAGCTGCTCCTCACAGGAGTGTGGGTGATTGTGCGCGCGCCCCACTTGCCCTGAGGGCTTTCCGCTTCCTAGTCAGCACCCCCCGCCTCCCCTCACCCCCGTCCTTCCCTCCCCAGCCTTCCAGGGACATCACAGGCCCCTCTGGACCTCTTGCATGGGCTCTGGACGGGCCCCTGCGTTCCTGTCTCCTGCTGTCACCGTCCCAGCAGGAAAGAGATGGCATATGCAAATGATTTTCTGGGAGGACTTTGGCAAAGGGAATGTTGACAGGTGTGAGAGCAGGGCAGACCGCCAACCAGGGAGGTGGCACCCCAGAAACAGACCATCTAAGGTCTCAAGGGGGCGGGGCCACGTAATCATGGGAGAGTGGGGACCGGGTGTGCGTCTTAGCCAGGCAGGAGCCGTCGCCCGATCTGGAATCGGACCCTTGCTGGTCACCAGCCAGGGGACGAGGGCAAACCTGCAGGCAAACCCCAAGCACATCTAGCGGGTTCCCTGCGGCATGGAGGCTCGTGGGCTGCACCTCCTGGGTCCAGAGGCTGCTGCCGCCATCTTCCCCCAGAGCTCCCTGGGGACACCGGTGGAGAGAGGGTGGAGGATGAGAGGGAGGGTGTCGGCACTGGTGGGAAGGGACCGCTGCCTTGAGCTGCTGAGTTGAGTGAATTGGGGTGTGGCCACTGCCTTGCTTTGCCCAAGAATTTCTCTGCGGTGGCCCCGGGACCCAGAGGTCTCCCCGGAGCTGAGAAAAGGAGTTAACAATAGAACCGACATTACAGGGCTCTTGTGAGGGTGACTAGAACCATGGCCCGAATCCCTCAGCCCGGGGCCCTGTTCAGCGTGCACCCGTTAGGGTGTTGTCACTATTGGGAGCTACCCTGGGGGCCCTGCGGGACCCAGCTTGCTGGGGGGGGACCCTGCAGGAGACCCACACCCAGCGCTTGGCATCTGTTCTGCCCCTTTCTCCGCGCCTCCACCTGCCTCCACTCCCATGTGGGAGACTGGAGGGAAGGGCGTGGGATGGGCTGGTCAGTGATGGGGACACCGTCACCTCCCACAGCTGCCGGGGCGGAGCCTGAGCCAGGACCCAGCACGTGCCCAGGGGGCCCTCGGTGTCATGCTCCCTTCTCGCTAACGGGGAGGAGACACTCACAGACGGAGGAGGGAGGGCTGCTGCTCACGTGACAGGAGACGGCCGAGCCAGGGGGTGCCCATGGTGGGGTGACTCAGGCCCATGTCCCCCGACCCCAGGCCTAAGTGGAAGCGGACAGGTTCTCGGTGGACTGTCTTTGGGGGTCAGGTGACCACAGACACACCAACCCCAGGCACCTCGCTCCTCTGAGTGGCCCGCGCCTCGTGGGTCTTGGGCTCTGGAGTCCCTCAGGGGCGCAGGCTGGGGAAGGCCGCGGGGCTGGTCCTGGGCTGGAAACGCCTGGCACGTGGGGTGGGAAGGAGAGCCTCTCCGCTCCAGGCCTCACTTCCCAGCTTCGTGCCGTGTTTTCACCCCGT
Organism: Ia io; assembly: GCA_025583905.1. Taxonomy (NCBI): domain Eukaryota; kingdom Metazoa; phylum Chordata; class Mammalia; order Chiroptera; family Vespertilionidae; genus Ia; species Ia io. The sequence goes on along the minus strand of JAJQQW010000012.1, from coordinate 1,557,251 downwards.
CCGTCCGGCCGCCCCCCCCCGGCGTCAGGGCCCTCAGCCTCTGGCCATGCACCTGGCGGAAGTCGGGGAGCAGATTCCGGCCCGTGATGGTGCTGGTCCGGACATTTCCAGGGGCTTTGCCTGAGGAGACGGGACGTTGAGAGGGGTCTCACCCCATGAGGTAGACAGTTCGCCCGGGGCCACGGTGCGGGGCACGCGCTATACCTCAGCCACCAGCCTTTTGACCTCACGATGACCCGCTGGCGACCGCGGGCCTAACGCTGGGGGATGAGCACACGCCTCCGGCTGGGCCAGGCTCTCCGGGCTGCTGGATGCTGAGCATCGCCAACACCCGGCTTCTCCTTTCTCCTGGTGTGTGTGTGTGTGTGTGTGTGTGTGTGTGTGCGTGTATGTGTTTATAGAGGAAGAGAAGGAGAGAGAGAAACATCCATGATGAGAGCGAATCATCGACCGGCTGCCTCCTGCATGCCCCGCTCTGGGGATCCAGCCTGGGCCCTGACCGGGAATCGAACCGTGACCTCCCGGTTCATAGGTCCACGCTCAGCCCCTGAGCCACGCGGCCGGCTCCTCGGGTCTCACTGCCTGTGTGTAGATGTGATGAAAACACCCGATCGGTGAACTGAGCCGGGGCTTTGTCTGTCTGACGCCCACGCAGCTGGTTTTTATTGGGTTTGGGGCAGTTTCGTGAAAATTTCAAAAGGCATCTTTCGAGCCCGATGGGCGAGGGGCCCTGCTTCCGGGCTACAGGCGAGGTGAAGGGCCGGCTGCCGCAGCGCCCTGTCCACGGGGAGGAGCGGGAGGAGGAGCAGGCAGGGCGGATCTGACTTTGATAAGAAACACATTTCCCTGCTTGAACGTGACTGCCCCTGACCTCACGCACCGGGTCACGCGTCGCCGTCTGCCCAGTTCTGAGAGTGTCCGTGCGTGTTGTCTGGCTCCACCTGGCTCCCCATCTCTCTGGTACGTCTGGTGCCGCGATCTTGGACAGGGAGCAGCTGTGGTCGCTAGGAAACCGCCACAGAAACACACAGCGGCGGCGATTCAAACTCGGCGGCCATGTGCGCGCCGAGACAGCGCCTTCGCTTCGGTGACGCTCGGAGCCCTGCCTGGGCGGTGGCGTGTGGCGTGCGGTGGCCGGTCAATGCCAGCTCTCCATGGAGAACAGACCTCACTTGTAGCAGCTGCAGATTTTCCTGGAATAAACGTCCCCCTCGCGGCTGATTCCAAGCGACCAAGGTCATGACCCTGAACGCGGGCCGGGAGGGACCTGCTCTGCCCGCTCCTCCGGGCAGCACACCCCACCTGCCCCTGGAAGGGGGGCTGGCAGCTGCACCTGCCGCTATTCTGGTCTCCATGGAAACCCTGGAGTGAGACGAGACGAGGCGGGGCTCCGTGACTCGTGTTGAAAGTGCAAAGCTAAGTTTAATGAGGATCTTTCAAACAGACACACAGCACGCCCCGTCCTCAGCACTGGGACCCGGGCCCGGACACCAACGGCTCCTCCCCGCGGGGGTCCCTGCTGGACCGCGGCCTCCCCTCCCTCTGCGAGGCCATGGAGCTGCGCCTCCCGTCCTCCCACCTGCAGGGCTCACACAGAGGACGGACGGGTGGGCGGCGGCTCTGAGCGGCAGCACTCGTGTGGAACGGTGACCACGACGGGTGGGCAGAGAGCACGGTCCACTCACCCTGGTTTTGACTGAACCCATGGGGCTGCTCAGGGGCTGGAAGAGGCACCACCGCTAGGATTTTCAATAAAAACTTCCCCCTCCCGCCAACCGCCAGGGCAGTGGTCGGCAAACTCATAAGCCAACAGAGCCAAATATCAACAGGACAACGACTGAAATTTCTTTGGAGAGCCACATTTTTTAAACTTAAACTTCTTCTAACGCCACTTCTTCAAAATAGACTCGCCCAGGCCGTGGTATTTTGTGGAAGAGCCACACTCAAGGGGCCAAAGAGCCGCATGTGGCTCGCGAGCCGCGGTTTGCCGACCACGGGCCCAGGGCACACGCTTGCCCCCTGGACAGCCCGCGCTTTCTGCCGACGGACTTGGGAAATGTGCGTCACGGAGGCCCGCGCCTTGAAGTCAGGCCAGAACCCTGCGCGGTCCGTTCTTGCCCGTGGACCTCTGAGGACGTGCCAGACGTGGTCAAATGAGCCTGCAAGTTCAGGCCGCAGGTGGGTGGGGACCAGCCAGCCCCCTTCCTGCCGCCTCTCCTTGGTGCCGACACCCGGCACGTGAGCCGGAAGCAGGTCACGTCAGGGTCAGACTCCAAAGGACACAGTCCGTGTCTTCCTGGCCCCTTTGACCATCTTCGAACCTCGATTGTCGACACGCACGTGTTCGCTTTGGGTGGGGGCCGGGGGGACGGAGGGACACACACTGAATCCAATGTGTTTCTACGGTCGGTCCACAGCCATCGACAGGGGAGCCAGTAAGTGATCACCCCCCCCCCCCACCGCCGCCGGGGCCACAGGACCAGGGCGTCCCAGCCCAGCACACGGCGGTTAGACCCGCTGAGTAACATCTGGGTTAAAGCAGCCACCACTGTGGCGTGGGGAAGAGCAGCCACGGCCACGGCCGTCTGCACGCCCAGCCTGGCCGTGTCCCGTGGCAGCCACCACTCCCGGCAGCCAGGAGCCAGTGTCAGGGCTTAGGGGCAGGTGGACCCCATGCGGCCCCTCCTGCCCCCGCGCGTGTCCATGGTCACGACTGTCCCCTCCGGGAGCCGCTGGCGCGTCGAGGAGCTCGGAGCAGCTCATCGCACGGTCATCCTTCGGCGACAACAGGCCCGCTCAGCAGCCAGCCCGGAGCAGCAGGACGCAGCCTCACAGCCCCGAGCCGGCCCCGGGATCGCTGTCTGCCCCGGTCTGCCCAGGGCCCCGCCTCCGTGTCCAGCAGGAGGCGCCCCTCACTCCGCGACGGGCAGGATGTTCTGGCTGTGGGAGCCGCCGGCCAGGCCGGAGGAGCGCAGGGCGCGCCGGTGGAAGAGCCGGGTCAGGATCTCCTTGTAGCTCTGCCGGTACTGGCGGCGCAGCAGCGAGTACACGAAGGGGTCGGACGCGGCCTTGCTGTAGGCCAAGCACTTGGACAGCACCCCCCAGTGCGCGGCGATGGGCACGGTGGCGGACAGCTCCACCAGCCTGCGGAGAGAGGGCGCGGGAAGGTCACCGGTCACAGCCGGCACAGGCCCCCCCAATCCTCCCCCCATCTGAGCCCCCTGACTCCCCCCAGCTTCCCGGACAAGCCTCGAGTTCTCCAAGACGGCCTCCCAGGAACAATAACCACCAGGATCTTCAGTGACATCCTGACAGGCAACTATTTCACTCCAGGTCCTGCCCCAACTGCGCCCTCCCCACGCGCGACTTCACGGACCCCTGAGCGACTGGACAGCCTCTGTCTCTCATGTGAGGAGGTCGATGTCCAAGGAGGTGAAGTCCTCGGCCCCAGGTCACATGACCAGCCAGTTGTCACGTTGGGACTGGAACCCAGGTCTGTGCGACTCTGGAACCCAAGATCATCCAGAAATGGCCGAGCGCAAATTGTGTCCCGGCCACTGGCTCCCACTCTGCCACTGGCCTGCCCCGCGACCCCGGGCTAGTGTCCCTTCCTCAGGCCTGGAGGTTTCCTCTGAGAACAAGACCCTCCCTGGGAACAGAAAGACCGCCTTTGCTTGCGCCCAGCCCGCCTCCCGGGAGGCTGCGGGGAGGACGGCTGAGGGTGACTTTGCGAACTGTCTGCAAAGCTCGAAGGGCGTCTCGCATCAGGGGAGGCTGCTGGCCCGGGGCCTCTTCCCAGGCGGATTCGGAGACGCGTGCCAGAGCGGCAGTCAGGGTGCCCTGGAGCGACCCTGGTCCCAGGGGGGCCGAGGGAAGAGGCGGCTTGTGTCACAGGGGCACCGTCTGAGGGTCCTTCTGGGACTCGCCCAGCAACCCCAGGGGAGAGGGCGCCGGGCGGTGAGGCAGTGCACCCCGCCGTGGGCACGAGCTGTCCCCACGCGATGCCACGCACCCCTTTCTTGTGCCGGCGCCCTTGGCCGTGGGACATCCCCAGCACGAATGACGTAGAAAAAGGGTGCGGTCACCACCAGCACAGCCGCCTCGGGGCCCCGCGCCAGGTCACCAGATGGGGACCAGAGGTGACGCCCGGGGAGCCCCCTCGTCCAGAGGAAGGAGGCACACGCCCGCCTGGGACGCAGGGCGCTGGGTCAGCCTGCAGCGGCATCTCTGCACGTCCGCGCCCGGTCCGCACGCTCTGGAGACGCCGCCTGGCTGCGAGGCTCAAATAGCCAACGGGCGGACCCGACCTTCCATCCTGGTGCAGCCAGCCGCTGCCCCCACGTCCTCGGGAACCCCTCTCGCCTCTGAACCTCGGTAAGTGCGGGTGCCGGCCCTCACCCTCCAGGAGGCTGGACTTAGTGCGAGCAGGTACTGACGGCGCCTCCTGGTGCGTCACAGGGGCCAGAGAGTGACAGGCAGCGAGAAAGGGCTCACCTTCTGCCCGCCGGCGCGGCTCAGGCTGAGCGTCCACCTGGGAACCAGGAGGTCAGGGTTCGATTCCCGGTCAGGGCCCAGGCCCAGGTTGGCGCTCCATCCCCCGTGTGGGGCGTGCAGGAGGCAGCCGATCCATGATTCTCTCTCATTGATGTTTCTCTCTCCCTCTCTCTCTCTCTCTCTCTCTCTCCCCCCCCCCTCCCTCTCTCTCCCTCTCCCTTCCTCTCTGAAATCAATAAACATATTTTTTTTTAAGAAAAGATTCTTAAGAAAAGAGAGAGAGTCATGTTCTCCTCTAATGGGGTAACGGGCGGGAGGCTCGGGAGCCATGCGAGGGCTTGAGAGGTTCCTGACTGACCGGGGAATGACGCCCCCCGAGAAGGCTGCTGGGCAGAGGGGGACACACGGGGGACAACGAGGGGGCCGTTCCCAGTTGGCTGCTCGTCCTGTCAGCTCCAAGGGGTGGCAGGCGTCACAGCCGAGCGCGCTCCGCCTGAAGCCAATTCCACCAGCTCCGCCCGCCCCCCCCCCCCAGCCCCCAGCTGTCCCAACGTGGACCATACTCTTAGGCACACGCCCAGGGCTCCTCCATGAGGCACGGGCGGGAGGGGCTGCGCGGGGCCCTGGAGAGGGAGTCCCGGGCGCTGGGGGCTCACTGAGGGGTAGGTGACACCCCAGCAGCTGCTCTCAGTCTCCGCAGAGGCGGTGCTGTCTGTTCGGGTTGCGTGGGCACAGCGCCGCCTCTGGGAGGAGAGCAGACTCGGAGGGCCTGGTGCAGGCGTGTGCGAGGCCACCCCGGGCTGGGAGCCGGCTGAGTCCCGGGCGGAGGGCAGGTGGCCACCTGGCTGGGCAGGGTGCCCAGGGGCCTCCCCTCCTTCCCCCTCCCCTCTCCGGGGGCCTCCTGCGGGCGCCCTGGGATGAAGGGTTAGAGGGAGGAGGTTTGGGAATCGAGCCAGAGAGATGCTGCCGCCCTCTCAGCCCTGAGTTTAGTCCGGGAGGATTCAAGGCCGCAGAGAAAAGGCGTGCGCCCTCCTTCTCGTCGGACCTGTCCAGTTCACGCTCACCCCCACGCACCGTCTGGAGAGGCATGTGGCCGAGCGGCCGAGCCTGCGGAAGGTCACGTGGGCCCCGCTGCGCTCTCCGAAGCCCCGTACCGTCCCACCGCGCACCGAGCGCTGCCCGGCTCACCTGGTGAGGACGTAGGGCGCGAAGCACAGGAGGAAGGTTCCTATGAAGGTGCTGATCTTCCTGGTGGCCCGCTGGCGCCGCCGCCGCTGCTCCTCCAGGCAGCGCTCCCGCACGCTGCACGGGAGAGGGGACAGGGCGGCTCAGGGCGCTGCCGGGTCACGGGTCACCATCCCCGAGCACAGGCGGCGGCCGTGAGTGCGGGCACCTGGCTGCGCAACCGGGATACCCAAGGCCGAGGCCTGGCCTGGCTGTGTGGCCGAGGCAGGCTGTGACATCACCGGCCTCAGGGCCACCAGCTGTAAAACGGGACAGTCGTCTGACACGGTGCACAGAAGGCTGCGGTGGGACCTGAATGCACGCAGCACACAGATGCACGACATGTGTTTGGTGCAGCCCTGGCTGGTTGGCTCCGTGGACAGAGCGTCGGCCTGCGGACTGAGGGTCCCAGGTTCAATTCCCGGTCAGGGCACCTGCCCGGGTTGAGAGCTCGATCCCCGGGGTGGGTGTGCAGGAGGCAGCCGACCGGTGACTCTCTCTCATCATGCATGTTTCTACCTCTCCCTCTTCTTTCCTCTCTAAAACCAATAAAAAATGTTTTTTAAAAATTTGTTCGATGCGTGAAGCCGTTAGCACCACGCAGGAGCAGGTGCAAAGGACAACTCACCACTCGCTGGACCGGCTGGCACAGCCCGCGGGCGCGCCCTCTCCGCACGCTCTCTGCTTCCTGCTGCCCAGAACCCGTCCTGCCCAGGGGGCGCCGCCAGTCCCCGTGCATGTGGCCGCCCCGGGACGAGCTGCCTGCCAGCGTCACCGGCCTGTTTCACATGCAGACCCTGAGCTCGGGCGGCTGGCGAACTCGCTCAGTGGGAAGTGGAGACAGGACTTGAACCTGCGTCCACTGACTCACAGCTGGCCCTCTCACCGGGCAACCGGCGCTGCGCAGTGAGCGGCCGCCGTCCGCCACACCCTCCGCCCGCGCCTCCCGACCCAAAGCCGCAGCCCTGCCGGAGCTGCGGGTAACAAGGGGCCGCCCTGCAGGGGCCGCGAGTCACACGTAGACACGTGCAGCGAGCCAGCCTGTGTCCCCGTCTCAGTGTGCGTGCAGGGGGCCTGTGCACATGCGGTTCACATGTGAACACGTGGGACTGCGTGTGACATTCACAGATTGGTGTACGTGGCTTCCCTATGCCCTGCCATCCACATGTGGCTGGTCACGCACATGCACATATGTGCACGTATGTATGTGATTCTGTGGGAAGAGGATGACGAGCCTTCATGTAACTGCTTAGCATCTAACGAGGAGGCGGTTCCCAGCGGAGAGCACACACCATGCCCGTGAGACGGGGGGCTCACACCTGTCTTTGAGGCTCCCGGGCAGGAACCTCAGCACGGGAGGAGCCTTTGCTCAGAGACCCTCCGGTCTGTCTCCCTCAACCAGGAGCCTGCTTCTAGGGGTGGGGTGGGGGACACACCTTGGGGAGCTCCTCCCTGACCCTAGCCTCCCCCATCGGTGCTCTCTCGCCCGCCTCACTGTCCAGAAGCCAAAGCCCCCCATTGAGGGTCCTGGCAGCTGCCCTCCCCCAGGACAATGGATACAAAGTAGCAGAGTCCGCAGAAACCTGCCAGCATTTCCTCTCCCCTCCTCTCCCTCTCCCTCCTCCTCTCCCTCCTCCTCCCTCCTCCTCTCTCTCCTCTCTCTCCTCCCTCCTCCCTCCTCCCTCCTCCTCTCTCCCCTCCTCCTCCCTCCTCCTCCCTCCTCTTTCCTCTCCTCTCCCTACTCTCCCTCCTCCTCCCTCCTCCATCCTCTCCTCCCTCCTCCCTCCTCTCCCTCCTCCTCCTCCTCTCTCTTCTTCCTCTCGCTCCTCCTCCTCTCCCTTTCTCCTCTCCCTCCCTCTTCCCCCTTCCTTCTTGCCCCTCCTCCTCACCCCTTCCTCGTCTGTAAGCAAAGCCTAGGTGAGCTCAGGCTGCCTTAACCAAGTGCCCCCTTCTCTCTAGGGGAGTCTCAGGGAAGAGCAGGAGTTCCCAGGGGGACCCCCACCTGTACCCCCGAGCTGCCTTCCTGAAAGACCTGCTGCAGGTGAGGGTGCAGGTGAGGGTGCGGGTGGTGGGAACGCAGGGGTGACACTCCCCCTGCAGGGCCATCAGCTCCGAGTGCAGAGGCACAGGCTGCCCCGTCGGGGAGGGCAGGACGAGGTTCTCCCTGAATAGAACCTCGGCGCCTCTCAGGTGCTCCCTTAAGGACCGGCAGGGGTGCAGCCCGGATCCCCCCCTCACCTGTACACCACACACAGCACACCTTCACACAAACACACACACACACAGGTGAGGGTGCACACACACACACACGGGCGGTGGGACACACACACACGTGACACTCCACACACACACACACACGCACACACACACACACACCACACACACGCACACACACACACGCACAGGCACACACACACACATCGCGCGCGCGGCAGGACACACACACACACACACACGAATCACACACACACACACACACACACGCCACACTCAGGTGCACACACACAACACACCGGCACACACACACAGCCACACATCACACCCCGCGCACACACACACACACACACACACACACACACACACACACACACGCGCACACACACACACACGCACACACACACACACACACACACACACACCCCACGCAGCGCAGGCCCCAGAGAAAGGACAGCCCGGAAGCGCAGCTGGTTCCGGCGTGAGGGCCCTAAGGAGGCAACCCTGTCGGGGCCCCAGAGCCCTTACAGGCCTCCGGGCGCCGTGGGAAGTGCCAGCCGCACACACAGGAGCAGGTCTGCGCTGACTGGTTCCCACCTGGTGCCCGCTCTCCGAGGCCCGCTGTGCGGACCCTGCGCTGGGGCCTGCAGCCTCGCCTCCCGCACCCCCTCCTCTTCCCCAGGGGACAGGAGACTCGGCGGGAAGGCGTCTCCAAGGCCGCACACGGGAGCGCGGAGGAGGCATGGGTGCCCCTCCCCCACCGAGACCCTCCCCCTCCGCCGGGCGCCTCCCCGGCCCTCACCTGGGGTGGATGTCCACGAGCAGGACCAGCGTCTGCATGGTGATCACGTCGATGCGCCGGCAGTGGGCGCGCGCCACGCGCAGCACCTTCAGGTACGTGCCGCAGAGCACGAGCAGGGCGAGCAGGAAGCTGAGCGCGTGGAAGGCGCCGGAGAAGATGGCGAAGCGCGGGTCGGGGCGCCGGCTGCACAGCGTGCAGGACGCGTAGGGCGGGTGGAAGCCGAGCCAGGACAGCGCCAGCGCCACGGCGGGGAAGGCCAGCGCGTGCAGCCACGTGTAGGCCACCATGAGCGCCGCGTCGCGGGGGCGCATCCTGGCGCGGTAGCTCAGCGGGAAGACCACGGCCACCCAGCGGTCGATGCTGAGCGCGGCCATGCTGAGCATGGCGTTGCTGGCCAGGAAGGTGTCCAGGAAGGCGACCAGGCGGCACAGGCGGTCGCCCGCGGGCTGGCGCTGCGCCACGACGCCGGCCAGCGTGAGCGGCATGTTGACCACGGTGCTCAGCAGGTTCCCGCACGTGAGGTTGAGCGTGAAGAGCGCGGGCGCCTGGCGGCGCAGGGCGGCGCTGTGCAGCAGGCAGAGCAGCACCAGCGCGTTGGACAGCAGCGACACGCCCATGGTGCCGGCCAGCAGCCCCGCCAGCCCCGCGTCCCACGAGTCCATGGCGCGCGCCCGCCGCCCGCCGCGCGCTCAGCGCCCGCCGCCCGGCGCCCCCGCGGCCCCCCGCCCGCGCCCCCCCCCGGCCCCCGCCGCCTGGCGACCCCCGGCCCCCCGCCGCCGCCCGGCGACCCCCGGCCCCCGCCGCCTGGCGACCCCCGGCCCCCGCCCCCGGCGACCCCCGGCCCCCGCCGCCATGGCGCCCGGGAGGGCGCCGCCCAGCCCCGCGCCGCCGCCCGGCCAGCACCCGGGCGCGCACCTCCTCTGGAGCCCGCGCCGCCTCCCCGGCAAGCGCGGGGGGCGCCGCGGGTCCGGAGCTTTCGGCGCTCGGATCCTGGATCGCAGGCGCCTGCGCCCCCGCGCTGTCTGCCTCCTCTGCCCTCACCCCATCCCGGTCTCCGCCGCGCACCCTCCGCTCCTGGCCCTTCTCTTCCTCCCGCTCTCCGCTGGGCTGCTCGCTCTCCCGGTCTGCTCTCCCTCCACCTCCCTCCCTCTCTCCCTCCACCTCCCTCTCTCCCTCCCTCCCTCTCTCTCTCTCTCTCTCTCTCTCTCTCTCTCTCTCTCCCACTGCTGCGTCTCCATCTGTCTCTCCCACCCCCAATTTTCTCCTTGCCTCTTGTTCTTCCCTCTCCTCTCCTCTCCTCTCCTCTCCTCTCCTCTCCTCTCCTCTCCTCTCCTCTCCTCCCCGGGGAATCCAGCCGCTTCTATCACAGAAATCCCCGCTGAGGCGCGCGCACTCACACACACACACACACACACACACACTCACACCAGAGGACCAGCCCTGACCCCGAGGCTTCACAGGAGGGCAACTGGCTCCTTGCACCCCGCCCCCCTGCTCCCCACTGCCAGTCAGAGCCAGGCTGGGTCAGGACGCCTCTGGGGAAAGGGGGGTTCCCTCCCACCTTCACCAGGTGTCCCGGCCTGAGCACCTGCCCGCCAGGCCTGGGGCGTTGGGGGGTGCCCTCTGCCCATCACCTCTCAGCCTGAGCATCAGCAGCATCCTCAAGCCCACGGGGAGGGGGTTTCGGGGAGTCCCTGGGCACCCCCGGGCACTCCCTCAGCCAGAAAGGCCCTTGTCTGACCCTGACCCCGAGCGCCACACAGGTCCACGCGCAGCCGAGCTGGTGGCTGACACTCGGCGTGCCGGCGTCCCAGCTGCTGCGTCTGTCCGCGGGCACCCCCGGGTGAGGCAGGACCTCCAGGGCAGGAGGGACCTGGGGACCCGTGTGCGCTTCCGACGAGCAGAGGCTGAAGGGCTCCGGGACAGCGCGTGCAGCCAGGCCCCCCCTCCATAGCCGCCTGTGCACACTCCTGAGGCCTCGGGCCCCTTGGCGCCGGGGGGCCTCGCCGAGCGTTCCTACGTGTTGTTTTTTTAGTTTTGTTCTTCTTCATCCGAGGATATGTCCCCATTGGTTTTCAGAGAGAGTGGGAGGGAGGGAGAGACAGAGGGAGAAGCACCGATGTAGAGAGACACATCGATTGGTGGCCTCCCACATGCCCCCGACCTGGGCTGGGGATCCAGCCTGCAACCAAGGTGCGTGCCGTTGACCGGAATCGAACCCAGGACCCTTCCGTCCACAGGCCGACACTCCATCCACCGAGCCACACTAGCGAGGGCTCCGTGTGTCCCTTTATAGCCTTTTCCTACGCCTCTTCTCACCCTTTTGTTCCCTCCATTGGGGCCATGCTGTTCATGCCCTTTTAACGCACCCTAATAACAGAGTCCCAGCAACCTCGGCTTCCTGGGCGCCCCTCTCCACTCAGGGGCCTGGCGCTGGTGTCTGAGGGGCTGGAACGTGTCAGGGTGACAGGAGTGCTGTAACGAGCTCCATGCTTCGTGTTTTGGTTTATTCCCTCACAGAAGCAGGAAGCCGGGGTGACTCTCCATGACGGAGGCCCAAGGCGGGGGGAGCTGCCACCCCTCCGCCCTCCTCAGCACTGTTCCTCCCCCGATGCCTGTGAGTGTGAGGGTGGTGTTCACTAAGAAGCAGTCACACCTGTGAAGAACGTTTGTGAGTTTATTTGAGCCAAACTGTGGGCAATGGCCGGGAGGCAGGCTCTCACGGGAGGGGGAGAGTGCTCCGGGGAATGGCGGGTTCACCTGGTTTTATAGGAGGAGACATGAGGGGTTGTGTGAAACCCATTGCTGATAGGGGAGGGAGGCGGGAGAAAGCAGAGGGGGGCCTCTGGGGTTGGGTAAGGAGCACAGTGATAGACATACGCTGCTTTCACTTCAGTGGGTGTGTGTCGGGGGCATATGGAGGGGGAGGGGAGAGGCGTGGACCTGCTCCGGGAGGGAGGGCACTGGGTCCCAGTCCTGAGGGCTTTTAAGGGGGGGGGGGGAGGGAGGGAGGGAGGCCCCAGGGGAAGATCTCAATGGAACATTCCGCAGCTTTCCAGGTGTGGCCTCTCAGGGCCCAGGTCCCCCTGATTGATTGGTGGCGCCCGGGGCAGGGGTCATTATTCCATGCAGCTGGTCCTGACCTCCACCGTGGCTGGTTTTATTGCTTTTCAGGGCCTGGAGCTGAACTACAGCTGAGGCCTAGAGTTCTCTCTGGAGGAAAGGTCAGGGGTCCGGGGTACGCTAGGGGAGGAAAGGCCACCCTGGGGGCCAGGTCCCACCTACAGGGGATTGCTCCTTGCTAGCACCCAGGGCTCGCAGTCCTGAAGACCTTCTGTACCTGCCCTCGTCCCTGCTCTGCTCAGGTCTGTCTGCCTCCAGCAGGTGTGCCACAGGGTTAGGGTTAGGGTTAGGGATAGGGTTAGGGTTACGGTTAGGGATAGGGTTAGGGTTAGGGATAGAGTTAGGGATAGGGTTAGGGTTAGGGATAGGGTTAGGGTTAGGGTTAGGGTTAGGGTTAGGGTTAGGGATAGGGTTAGGGTTAGGGTTAGGGTTAGGGTTAGGGTTAGGGTTAGGGATAGGGTTAGGTTAGGGTTAGGGTTAGGGTTAGGGTTAGGGTTAGGGTTAGGTTAGGGATAGGGTTAGGGTTAAGGTCAGATTAGGGTTAGGGATAGGGTTAGGGTTAGGGTTAGGGTTAGGGATAGATTTAGGGATAGCGTTAGGTTTAGGGTTAGTGTTAGGGTTAAGTATAGGGTTAGGGTTAGGGATAGGGTTAGGGTTAGGGTTAGGGTTAGGGTTAGGCTTAAGTATAGGGTTAGCGTTAGGGTTAGGGTTAGGGATAGCGTTAGGGTTAGGGATAGAGTTAGGGATAGGGTTAGGATTAGGGATAGGGTTAGTGTTATCGTTAGGGTTAAGTATAGGGTTAGGTTTAGGGATAGGGTTGGGGTTAGGGTTAGGGTTAGGGTTAGGGGATTTAGGGTTAGGGATTAGGGTTAGGGTTAGGGTTAAGTATAGGGTTAGGTTTAGGGATAGGGTTGGGGTTAGGGTTAGGGTTAGGGATAGAGTTAGAGGTAGGGTTAGGGTTAGGGTTAAGGTTAGTGTTAGGGATAGGGTTTGGGTTAGGGTTTAGGGTTTGGGTTCGGTTTAGTGTTTGGTTTTAGGGCTATAGTTAGCTTTAGTATTTAGTGTTAGTCTTAGTGTCCTCTTTCTTCCTGGGTAGCAGGAATTGCTCACTTTGGACCCTGACTTTGTCACACTTCCCTGGGTTCCCTTGTCCCTCTGTCCCTAAGTGATACTGTACCACCACCTCCCCCATCACAAATACCCCTTCCATCATGATCTCAAACACCATCTAAACATAACCCTAACCCTAGCCCTAACCCTAACCCCCCCCCCCCCCCCTCCTGGGGCAACCTGGCCGGTTGCGGTCGGTTGGGGCTGGTGAGGGGCCTCTGACGCAGGACAGTGCACACTCCCGGGACCTTCGCTTTTGTGACACTGAGGTCGGATGTCCCTTCTTAAAGAAACAGCAGCAACAGGACTGGAACCTGCGCTGGGCGTGTGCTTTGGGCAGGAGGACGCTGGGCTCGCGTGTAGGCGGGACTGCGTGGTTGATGGACGGACCGAGCGGAAGCGTGGAGGTTTGCGGGTGAGTCCATGCCACCCCGTCCTTGCTTCGGAAGGCGTTGGCTGTCCTCTGCATCCCCGGAGAGCTGCCCCAGGCGGGCGGGCGGCGTCAGACCCAGCGGCTGCTCTGAGGGAGGCTGGTTGCAGACTGGAGACGGGGGGGGGGGGGGGGGGTGGGTGGGTGGGGGAGCAGAGAGCACCCTGCAACTGAGGGCGCGCCCCGGATGGACCACATGGCCCACCCCTGCAGCCAGGACACATTTAGGGCACCCGGAGGGGCGCGTGGGCTGTCTCTGCCTCGAGAGCCGGAGCTCGGATTCTCCCTGAGGGAGCCGTCAGGGCAGCGAGGGAGCGTCGCCTTGATTCTGCAGTCACCCCCTCTCTCCGCTGACAGGCCACGCCCTGCAGGCCCCTCGGCGACTAAGCCCAGTGCCAGGACATCGCCCGCCTGGGCTGGTGACAGCGTTCTACCCCGTGTCACCCTGAACAGCAAGAAGATGTCAGAGCGGGGATGGTCCCCCTGGGCTCCCTGGGGCCCAGGCCTGTCCCCGCCCCATCGCAGGGGGGCCCCTGGCCTGTCCCCGCCCCATTGAAGGGGGCCCCTAGCCTGTCCCCGCCCCATTGCAGGGGGGCCCCTGCCTGTCCCCGCCCCATTGCAGGAGGGGAGGCCCTGGCCTGCAGCCTCGGAAGGTGCTGGTGGGGTGCTTCTCTTGCCTCCAAGGGAGCCCCCAGGCTTCGGGCCGAGAAGAACATAAACCAGGGGCAGATCTTTCGTTTCAGGCAGAGACAGAGGAGGCTGCTGCGAACACGTGAGTCCCGCATCCTTCTGCAGCAGATGCGCGCTCCGTTCTGATCCTTTTCAGCTTTTCAAAAATATTTTTTTATTGATTTCAGAAAGGAAGGATTGAGCCTGCAACTGGGGCCTGTGACCCGGCCAGGAATCGAACTATGACCTCCTGGTTCATAGGTGACGCTCAACCACTGAGCCAGGCCGGCCGGGCTGCTTCATTCTAATCTTTGCCCAGGTGGAGCGGGGGTGGGGTTGGGGGGGGGGGAGGTACATGCTTCTTTCCTCCCTGTCTGGCTCTCACATTCTCCATTTGTGAGGCGGGGAACGTACCATGCTGTGCCCGGCAGCTCCTCAAACAGCCCGTTTATGTGTGCCCAGCGTGGCCTCAGCTCCCGGACAGCAGCCTGGGGGTAGACCTGCAAATACGCGGCACCGCCTCGGCATGCAGGCTACGGGCAGACGGTGTCCGTTCCCACGGGGCTGTTTCTTCTGTGTGAGAGGCAGCCGGCCTGGCCCACGTGGCTGCCGCCCGCAGAGCTGGTCCAGCCGAGGGGTCCGCGGAGAGCGCTCGGCCGTTTCTTCTCCCTCGAGCGGCAGCATCCCGAAATGGGTTTTTCGTGACCTGAAAGGAAAATGAATTTTTCATAACCCGAAAGGACACTCGGCTTGGTGGTGTTTGAAACGGCTCCGAGCCCGTGCCTGCAGATGAGGAAGGCAGCGGAGCGGCATTTGCACTGGCAGCCGCACGCAGCCCGTGGGAGCTGGACCCGGTGCTGCTGGCCCTACAGGGTGTCCCCACGCCTGAGGGACCTGGGGGTTTCAGGTGTCAGGACGGGCATTGCTTTCATCCTTTTAAAAAAATATTGTTATTGATTTCAGAGAGCAAAGGGGAGGGAGAGAGAGAGAAACATCAATGGTGAGAGAGAATCATGGACCAGCTGCCTCCTGCACGCCCCACCCTGGGGATGGAGCCTGCAACCCGGGCCTGTGCCCTGAGTGGGAATCAAACCCCGACCTCCTGGTTCACGGGTTGACGCTCAACTACGGAGCCACGCGGGCCGGGCCTTCCTTGTTTTAGAAAAGGATGACTCACAGGGGATGTGTCAGAAGTGGTGCAGAGAGAGCTGCGGGGGTGGGGGACCGGGGCGGGGGCCTCAGGGAGAAGTTGCAATGAGTCACCAGCAGCGCTGCTCTCACTCTGCAGCCTTCGCGGTGCTGGCCCATGGCACGTACACATCCGGTTAGAATGACCCTGCCCTGGGGCTGGGCGCTTTTAGAACGGGGGAGGGAGGGTAACCTGTGGGCACTGGGATCATGGGTATCAGACCTCAGGGTTTTAGGGATCACCCAGGGAGTCCGCGGGGGAAAACCTCTCAGTGTCCCTCAGACCGCGGGTCACCGTTTGCTCAGACACTTCCAGCCACGCGTGACCTTCCAAAGCCGTCCCGCGGGGACGGCCCCTGGTGCCGCCCAGCCGTGCCTGCCTGCCTCCCTGCTCCAGTTCCGTCCCCCCAGTGCCGCCTGAGGGAAAACAGCCTCCCTGCAGGCTCCCCCACAGAGGCAGCGTTCTCCCTCCACCCCCGGAGGTCCGCAGCTCCCAGAGATCCACAGCTCCCGGGGGTCCACAGCTCCCGGAGATCCACAGCTCCCGGGGGTCCACAGCTCCCGGAGATCCACAGCTCCCGGGGGTCCACAGCTCCCAGAGATCCACAGCTCCCGCAGGTCCACAGCTCCTGGAGATCCGCAGCTCCCGCAGGTCCACAGCTCCTGGAGATCCGCAGCTCCCGGGGGTCCACAGCTCCCGGAGATCCGCAGCTCCTGGCGGTCCGCAGCTCCTGGAGATCCACAGCTCCCGGGGGTCCGCAGCTCCCGGGGGTCCGCAGCTCCCCGGAGATCCACAGCTCCCGGGGGTCCGCAGCTCCCAGAGATCCACAGTTCCCGGGGGTCCGCAGCTCCCGGAGATCCACAGCTCCCGGGGATCCACAGCTCCCAGAAATCCACAGCTCCTGGGGATCCACAGCTCCCGGGGGTCCGCAGCTCCTGGAGATCCACAGCTCCCGGAGATCCGCAGTTCCCGGAGATCCACAGCTCCTGGAGATCCACAGCTCCCAGGGATCCACAGCTCCCGGAGATCCACAGCTCCTGGGGATCCACAGCTCCCGGGGGTCCACAGCTCCCAGAGATCCACAGCTCCTGGAGATCCGCAGCTCCTGGGGATCCACAGCTCCCGGGGGTCCGCAGCTCCCGGAGATCCACAGCTCCCAGAGATCCGCAGCTCCCGGAGATCCACAGCTCCCGGAGATCCACAGCTCCCGCAGGTCCACAGCTCCTGGAGATCCGCAGCTCCCGGGGGTCCGCAGCTCCTGGAGATCTGCAGCTCCCAGAGATCCACAGCTCCCAGGGGTCCGCAGCTCCTGGGGGTCCGCAGCTCCCGGAGATCCGCAGCTCCCGGAGATCCGCAGCTCCCGGAGATCCACAGCTCCCCGAGGTCCGCAGCTCCAGGCGGTGTGGGGCGGGGTGGGAGGGCTCTCCCCGAGCGGGTGGCACGTGGCGGCAGGGCGTCCGGGCCCTGGGCTGGCTTTTCAGCTGTTTGCCCAATGCCCAGTGCCATCCAGGCAGCCAATGCCTCCGCCCCGTGGCAGGGCCTGTGGCTGAGGTGCCCTGAGTTGTGGGATCAGAGAAAGTGTGGGCAACGGACTCAACTCTCCAAACAAATGGATTGTGTCACATTGTGCAGACAGAGGCCAGGGCAGGCCAGGGCAGGGCGGGGCAAACACAGTTTAAGGAGCAGCAGTTCTTGACCTTGTGTGAGTATGTTTTGGTTTGTTTTTCTGAATTATGTTTTCAATTTTTTAAAAAAGGTGATACACACTTTAAGCAAGCCCTGGCCTGTGTTGCTCAGTGGTTATAGCGTCGGCTTGTGCACCCAAGGGCCTCAGGTTCAATTCCTGGTCAAGGGCACGGACCTGGGTAGCAGGTTCCATCTCCTGCCCACTGGGGTGCATTCGGGAGGCAATCAGTGTCTCTCTCTCACATCAATGTTGCTCTCTCTCTCTTTCCGCCCCCCTTCCTTCCCTTTTACTCTAAAACTTAATGGAAAAAATGTCCTCGGGTGAAGATTAACAAACAAACAAACAAATTCAAATAGCACAACTGGGTACCCGGCGGGAGGAATCCCTCTCCCCGCTTGCACAGAAGTCCATTGGAAAGAGGCACCCAATGCCCCGGGGACCCTGCCCCACGGACACTGGGGCTCTCAGCCTCGCTTTGGGAGCAGTGGCTGCAGCGTTTCTGGCTGAGGGGCTGGTGCTCTCTGGCCTCCTCGTCTGCTGTCCCAGGTGCCAAAGTGGTGAGGTACAGGGTCTGAGCCAGAGGCTGTGACTCCCAGCCAGTGGCTCCTCCTGTCGGCCCCGAGGGTCTGACACCTGTGGGACCTGGGACCCGGCAAGGAGGCAGCCCAGGCCGGAGTGTGTCTGCCACTTGCTTTGCTGGCCACTGCGCTGATCTACACCCGGTGCAGCCTCAGTCAACACGGTAGGTACATCCTCAGTCAACACGGTACATCCTCAGTCAACACGGTACATCCTCAGTCAACACGGTGCATCCTCAGTCAACACGGTGCAGCCTCAGTCAACACGGTGCATCCTCAGTCAACACGGTGCAGCCTCAGTCAACACGGTGCATCCTCAGTCAACACGGTGCAGCCTCAGTCAACACGGTGCATCCTCAGTCAACACGGTGCAGCCTCAGTCAACACGGTGCATCCTCAGTCAACACGGTGCAGCCTCAGTCAACACGGTGCAGCCTCAGTCAACACGGTGCAGCCTCAGTCAACACGGTGCAGCCTCAGTCAACACGGTGCATCCTCAGTCAACACGGTGCATCCTCAGTCAACACGGTGCATCCTCAGTCAACACGGTGCAGCCTTGTCAACACGGTGCATCCTCAGTCAACACGGTGCATCCTGCATCCTCAGTCAACACGGTGCATCCTCAGTCAACACGGTGCATCCTCAGTCAACACGGTGCAGCCTTGTCAACACGGTGCATCCTCAGTCAACACGGTGCATCCTCAGTCAACACGGTGCAGCCTCAGTCAACACGGTACATCCTCAGTCAACACGGTGCAGCCTTGTCAACACGGTGCATCCTCAGTCAACACGGTGCATCCTCAGTCAACACGGTGCAGCCTCAGTCAACACAGTGCAGCCTCAGTCAACATGGAGCAGCCTCAGTCAACACGGTGCATCCTCAGTCAACACGGTGCATCCTCAGTCAACACGGTGCAGCCTTGTCAACACGGTGCATCATTAGTCAACACACATGACCTCCACCAGGCAGAGCGGGGTGGGGGTGGGCTGGGAGTGGGGAGTTCCGGTTGGGCTCCCCCAATCTCACCTTCTGGCAAAACTAATGTGCACATGCCCGGGACCTCCGGTGACATCTGACAAGGCTC
The DNA here is from genome assembly GCA_025583905.1 of Ia io. Classification (NCBI taxonomy): domain Eukaryota; kingdom Metazoa; phylum Chordata; class Mammalia; order Chiroptera; family Vespertilionidae; genus Ia; species Ia io. The sequence continues at coordinate 1,538,646 of JAJQQW010000012.1, read as the reverse complement.
TGCGCAGGCGTGGGTTTGGTGGTTTGACATTTGCATGTTCTCCCGCTGCTTCCTCCTGCAGTGATCAGCCGCATGGAACTCAGGCTCCTGGTCCTGCTTCAATATTTAATCATTTGGCTCCGTCTAGTGAATGTCATTAAACTAAAATAGAAAACTCGTTTGCAAAGAGCACTTTGCGGGCTGCTACCTCGCTCCGGCCGTCCATCTCCCAGCACGAAATGGGCATCTGCCCTCCCTCCCTCTCTCGCTCTCTTTCCTTTTTAACCTTTTTAACCCTTTGTAGCCCGCAGGTTAGCGGGAAGCTGTGGGTCCTGGGACGTGATTTCTCCCCATCGCCCAGCGGTTCCATTTGGCGAAACTGTCTTGGAGACACCGTCTGGGCATCCTCGGGTCTGCGTCTGGCTGGTGGGCCAGGACGGGCCAGGTCTGAGGGGCTGCGATGCCAGTACTGACGGCTCCGCCAGCAGCAGGCAGTGCTGTGCCTACTATGTGTCAGACTCTGGGTAAGCGCTTTGCCTGCATCGGCTCATCCAATGTGTGCAAAGTGCTGATTGGTAAAAGGTGCCAGAGGTCTGGGTCAGTGACAGGCCACGCGGTAGCGGGTGGGGGAATCCTGGGGCTGTCTGAGTGGCAGGGGCGTTCACCAGGGGTCACAGTGAGTCCAGCGTGCCCTGGCCCTTCCGGGGGCCCTGCTCAAGCACAACGTGCATCTGGATTGACTTCCATGTCAATCACCGACAGGACTGTCTTGCGCAAGCTCCAGGAGCCCGTGGATGGCAGGGGGATCCACATGCCAGTATTGCATGTGTTTGGCTCTGTCCAGACATGCTGGGCCTCAGGGACCCACCCCATCCAACTTTCACACGCGTGCTCCACACTCCTGCCAACATGCTACTCAGACAACAGGGGGAATTATGGGGCAGATGACGTCGCTTCCAGCTGGGGTTCTGGGTAAACATTGAGGCTGCTACCTAAGTTTTAAATGGAGCGAATTTGCTCTGTAATAACCGTACGTGATGTCATGACCTAAATGTAGTCTCGGAGGCCCCTCCTAACTGTGTGTGTGTGGTGGTGTGTGTGTGATGTGTGGTGTGGGGTGGGGGTATGTTTGTGGTATATGTGGTGTGTGGTGTGTATGTGGTGTGTGGTGTGTATGTGGTGTGTGATGAGTGGTGTGTGTGTGATGTGGCAGCTGTCGGAGATTCACTTTCCACCAGGCTATGCCGGTGGGTTTTGCTTCCTGAGCTGTCTGCCGGCAGAGAACAGGGGATTCTGCCCTCCGCGCCCACGCCATCCATCTCAGTTCCCTGTGCTGCTGTGACTGGTTGCCTTTTCCTAACGCGTGTGGGAAAGGGGAGGCAATCAGTGTGTCTCTCTCACATCAATGTTGCTCTCCCCCGCCCTCCTTCCCTGGACCCAGGGATTTAAAGACCCGTCACTCACCCCGCCTTGGTGTTCGGCATTGCCCCGGCACGCCCGACCCGACACGCGCCGTGATCTCAGCCATGTGGCTGCCAGCTGGGGTCGTGGCCTGACCCATGGGGTGGTCTGGGCCCTGGAGGGATGGAAACAGGGTGTGGGCACATCCCACCCGCCTGCAGGGCTCCACGTGCCCCACCCTCAGCTCCTCACAGACCTCAGTGGTCATGGGGGCACCTGACCAGCTTGCTGCCAGAAACCCTGCGTGTCTAGACCAGTCTCTCGAGCTGCAGCTGATCGGGACAGCCACCTGGGGGCCGACTCAGAACAGCCATCAGGAGGGGCTGGAGCTGGCCAGGGTCAGGGGACCACAGCTCCTCCCCCCGCCCCCCAAGCAGGAGGCTGTGTGGAGCTGTCCGCGGTGCTGACCGTGCCTCGCCCATTCCTGCCTCTGCTTCTGCTGACCCACACCTCTCGCCCACCTGCTGCCTGCGTGTTAGGGCAGGTCCTGGCCCTCTTCCTGGACCCGGCTCTGTCCAGCTCCGACCCCCACCTGGCGCCCCTTCCCTGAGCCCCTGCCCTGATCCGCAGGTCAGCTGTCAGCCAGTGCTCGCCCCTCACGGAGGGGGCCGCGGGGAAGGCGGAGTCAGGTCTCTGCGGTCCCTTTCTGCTAGTCTGCCCCTTCCTGTCCGCGTGACCTTGGGGGAACTGCTCACTTTCTGAAGCCCCAGTTTCTTTTCTGGAAGAACTTAAATAAGAACATGGTTTTAAAGGTTGAAGTGAGATGAGAGATGTGGGAGAGACTGGCCCACGCGGCGCTCAAAACAGAGGAGAAAATCAGTCCTATGCATTGTCTCCCTTTCTGAACTTTCCACATTATTAGGAGCTAGAGGCCTGGTGCATGAAGATTCATGCAAGAAGGGGCCTTCCTTCCCCTGGCTGCTGGCACCGCCTTCGCTCCGGCTGGAGCAACCTTTCCGCCTTCCCACGCTGCCCAGAGGCCCAGAGCTGCTGGGGCGGTGCAGAATGCCTGCGTCATCACCATGGTGATGATGCAAGTGTCCCGCCCCACCCCTAGCCGCTCAGCGCCTGTGTATGCAAATTAACCCGCCATCTTTGTTGGATAAATTTGCATACTCACTCCTGATTGGGTGGTGGGCGTCTGGAAGGTATGGTCAATTTGCATGTTACTCTTTTATTAGTGTAGATGACCTGGGGTCACCGTCCAAGGACTTCTCAGTGGAAAGACAGTGGAGGGAAAGCCACATGGAGAGCTTTTGTTCTGAGTGTCAGGGACCAGGTGAGCTTGTGGCTGGAGTAAAGAACTTAGGCTCAGGCATGGACTTCACGGAGAGGGCACGCCTGTCACAGAGAGGGCACGCCTGTCACGGAGAGGGCCCGCCTGTCACGGAGAGGGCACGCCTGTCACGGAGAGGGCACGCCTGTCACAGAGAGGGCACGCCTGTCACAGAGAGGGCCCGCCTGTCACGGAGAGGGCACGCCTGTCACGGAGAGGGCCCGCCTGTCACGGAGAGGGCCCGCCTGTCACGGAGAGGGCACGCCTGTCACGGAGAGGGCACGCCTGTCATGGAGAGGGCACGCCTGTCACGGAGAGGGCACGCCTGTCACGGAGAGGGCATGCCTGTCACGGAGAAGGCCCGCCTGTCACGGAGAGGGCACGTCTGCTGTGTTGAAGAGTGCACAGCGTGTTTCTCGCCTTCGGCATCAGCTGGTCACTTGCCCTTTGGTTATAAACTGTTGCTGAGGGTCTGCCGGGAGCCAGGACGCTGACAGGTGTATGTGGGGTGGAGACAGAGCTAGAAGATGTGTCTGTGCTTTAAGAGGATTACAACCCTCGGTGATGACCAGTGCCCTGGGCTTCTGTTCAGTGCCCTTCCCGCTCTACCTTTTCACGAGCATCTTTCTGCCATCCATCCTCCCAACCGCCCCAGGGAAGCAGAACTCTCAGCATCCCCCGTGTTAGTCAGTTCCGCTGCTGTAACAAAACGCCATTGATTTGGTGGCTTAAGCAACAGAAATGTGTTTCTCATAGTTCGGGAAGCCGGCGAGTCCAAGCTCACGGTGCCAGCTGATTCGGTTCCTGGTGAGAACCCACGGCCTGGCTTGCAGATGGCCCCTCTGGCTGTGTCCTCACCTGGGGGAGAGAAAGGGAGCTAACTGCCTGGTCTCTTCTAATAAGGGCACTAACCTCATCATGGGGGCCCCACCCTCATGGCCTCATCGACATGTGATTCCCTCCCAAAGGGCCCCCCTCCTAATATTATCACATGGGGGTTAAGTCCTCCACATGTGGATTTTTGGAGGACACAAATATTCAGTCCATCACACCCCAAAAGTAGCTGAGACACAAAGTAACATTATACTCAGAGTCCACAGCCCAGAGCCAGGAATGCAACCCAGGCCCGACTGACTGCGAAGCGACAGAAATGCTCTTACCTGGTGTGCGAGCCTCGGATTCTACCAGAGAACACACCACCTATCAACAGATAACCTGAGTGGGGGGGCAGTTGTCCGATTTAGAAAATAAATCTGAGCTCTAACCGGTTTGGCTCAGTGGATAGAGCGTCGGCCTGCGGACTGAAGGGTCCCAGGTTCGATTCCGGTCAAGGGCATGTACCTTGGTTGCGGGCACATCCCCAGTAGGGGGTGTGCAGGAGACAACTGATCGATGTTTCTCTCTCATCGATGTTTCTCTCTCATCGATGTTTCTAACTCTCTAGCCCTCTCCCTTCCTCTCTGTAAAAAATCAATAAAAACTATTTTTTTTAAAAAGAAAGTAAATCTGAGAGAGCTTTTGTAACGACTGACTGTGGGGGTTCAGAGGAGAAGATACGGGTTCTCCTAGAGCCATCACACACACAGGTTTCCCAGAAGTCACCTCTGTGCTGACCAAGGGACTTGGGTCCTTGGGGAGAGAACACGCCCCAAACATTCCCGGCCACGGAAGCCATCTGACCGGGACACCGCCCTCAGGCGCCAGCACCCTCTGGGCACAGCCAGCCCTGTTGTGAGAAGGGTCTTTATTTTCTTGAGAACAAACATCGGTCCCTGTAACTATGGCCTTTGCCTTAACGTACCTGTGCGGTCAATGGGAACAGGGCCTTCCCGGGCTCCAGCGCCCTCTCCCGCCCTGGAGGCTCCTTAGTCAAGGAAACAGGTGGAGTTGGATCTCACGCAGCTTGTGTGAAGCAACCCCCATCTCCCCGCGCACCCCCCCCCCACCCCGCGCGCACACACACACACAGGCCTGGTTTCTCTGCTTTCTGCCTGACCTGGTGCCGGGGACCCTGAACCCAGCACCGGACCACACCGAGAGGCACCCTCTCCCCCCCGCCCTTCCCCCCCCCGGGCGGCTGGGACGCAGCGGTTCGCCCTCCCCGGGGGGGAGGTGTGCGTCACCTGTCAGCCCCCCACCCATGGCACCGAAGCCTAGTGAACCCAGCCTTTCGCGCCAGCCCTTGGGGGTCCAAGAACAAATCGCGGCGGCTCTCCGGGGCCTCGGCACTTCGTGTAACAAAACAGAACCCTTACGTCTGCGCTCAGCGGTCCCACTTGGTGGAGAGCCAGCCCCGAGGGACCCCAGGCGGCTGATTTTGGTGGTAAAGGCATAGAATGGCTGTGCTGATGGAGAAGGGAGGCTCTGAGGCCTGGAGGGGGTGAGGCAGAGGAGCAGGGGGGGTCAGCTCTGGCTGGGGCGCCGGGAGCCAGCCAACAGCATTAGATCTGGCCCCGCCTCTCTTTACTTGAAGCGCTTCCTAACCGCACCCTGTCTGTGACACGGTGGCCTGTGCCGGCCTCCCACAGTCAGGGACTGTTAGCCAATGGGATGGTCACGTGACCTGCAGTGGGACAAAGGGCTCACGGGGTAAATATCAGGGAGCAGGACCCGCCTCGGCTTTGCGTTATGTGAGAACTTACTGAGCGTATACATTTTAGGGCCCCGGGTGCCTTTTGGAATAGGGTGTGGAATAAGCATAAACAGACACGGAGCTACGAGCAGACTGTAATTTACAGGCCCCAGCCCCTCTCCCCAACACTCCTGAGTGAACTGCCGACCCAAATAGGGGACAGCCCTCTTACAGACACGGAATTCAGGCAGGCCCCCACGAGGCCTCTCCCCAGGTCCACAGAACCTAGAGGCGGAGGAAGGCGGGGGGGGGGGGGGGGGGGCGGGGAGGGGGAGACTGTGCATGAGGAGGAGGACTTCTCCGGAGGCTCGAGAATCAGGCGGTTCCTGTTCCTGAGATCACTTTCCAGGAAACGGAGCTGGTCTCTTTGGAGAAAGAACCGACGAAGGTTTGGGTGAGAGAAGGTACAGGTGAGTTAACGCCCAGGAAGCGAAGCTGCACGAAGGTGGGGGGCTTGGGGGTTCCTAGGGCCCAACTTGGAGGAATTTAAATATCACACAACCTGCTCACAGTGGGTTTGAACACACAGAACAACAAAAGTCTCTAGGAATCAGCAAGGAGAGAGAGAAGGGAGGGAGAAAGGAAAGTTTCTTTTTCAGAAGAATGTTGGGTGAAAAACTATGTAATTCACGAGAATATTACGAAATCACCCTCGTGAAATCACTGCTAGAATAAGTTAATTCAGACAAGAATCACCAGTGGGTGCTACAGCCATTGGGTGCAAGTTAACTGGGGAACAGAATATTAACAAACTCTAAGTGCATTTTAATAATCTATAAATCTGGGAGGGCACCTAATCAAGTAATCAATGCTGCATCCCTCTTGATATGACACCTTGGGAGGCATACATTAACTATTATATTCAGACAAAAAATCTAAATGGAAAAAAATACAAAAAAGTGCCAGAAATGATAAAATGTGAATCTCTAAAAATAGTGAAATGTGGAAACTTAAAATTATTCTTTAAAAAATTTTTAAATGAAAATTGGCTGAGTAAATTTAAAATAACTATACATCATGATTTTATCACATATCTACACTAATAAAAGAGTAAGATACAAATTAACCATACCTTCGCAACACCCACCAGCCCATCAGGAGAGAGTATGCAAATTAACCCAACAAAGATGGCGGGTTAATTTGCATATGCAGGACCTGAGCGGCTGGGGGTGGGGGGAGGGCGCGTTCCACACGGCCCCAGCCACCCGGGCCTCTGGGCAGCCTGGGAAGGCAGAAAGGCGGCTCTGGGCCTGAGCAAAAAGGCAGCTCCAGCTGGAGCGAAGGCGGTGCCGGCAGCCAGAGGAAGGAAGGCCCATTCTTGCACGAATTTTCGTGCATCGGGCCTCTAGTACAGAAGTAAAATGCGAGAGGTTGTGACAGCAGGAAAGGATAATGCAGGAGAAAGCAGCGGTTGGGGGTTGTACGCTGTTAACAGTGGATGTGAAGCGGTGCCGTTATGTGAGGACAGACCGGGATCCGTTAAAGACAAACATGATAACCTTAGACCAAGGACGACATTCCTAACCTCATAAAAACACTTGTCCTGGAATTTTCCTAGTTTCCGGCTCATCTATAACTCCTTTCCTCCGTCACCCCCTCCCCAAGCACCTCCTCCCTCACGTCCGGTCTGGGTCTCTTTAGAGGAAGTGGGGGTCCAGGCGGGAGCGCTGCGTGCCCACATTTCTAGGTTTGCACCATCCCCTGTCTCTCGCTGTCACCTCACCCACACCTCCTGCGGCCGCTGTTATTCTTGGTGACGTCCCTTCACCGAGAGGCCCTTCCGAGGAATTGGACTCCGCTTTCTCGGGAGCAGCTGTCTTTGGGCTCCTGATTCCGTTGTCTTTTGTGAGGTGTTACTTACATAACAGGCACCGCTACTCTGGGGGGGTGAGCTCACAGGGGCCAGAGGGGCAGGTCCAGGAGACAGTGGCCCTGGGTCCCAGAGGGCGGGGCGGGGCGGAGCCTGGCTGGAGAGGCAGCCCCCTCCATCCTCCTGCATCCCCCCCAAACTCCCCTCCCCACCCCCCACACAGGCTCCCCAAATGTAACTGGCTGCTGCTTGACTAACTCCCAGGGTAACCAGCACCCCTTTCTCTCTATGGGACACCCCACCCACCCGACACCGCCAGGCCGGGCCTCCCTCCTGCACCCCTCCGAGGACCCCGCGGGCCGCCCTCCAGTCCAGGACCGAAGACTGTGGCCTAGTTGCTGTTCCCCCAGAATCCTCCTCAAAGCGCATCCCTCGCCTCGGCTGCGAGGCCTCCCTTGCTCCTCCCTCCCACACCCCGCACCTCCACGCATCACCGAACTTTTTATAGCTTGCACGGCATTTCTTTCCAAAATTAAAATGTTCTCTGCGTGTGGAAGTAAGGGAGACCAAGGCGGGGAAGGGAAGGTGGGGGCAGAAAGGGAAGAATAAAACAGGATGAAAACGGAAAGGAGGGCGGAGAATGCAAACGGGCAGCGTGGCCGTCCAGACAGGCTCACTGTCCACAGGGGCTCCGGGCCTCCTCGGCCCGAGCAGCAGGTGCTGGGGTGCCCGGCGCTGCCGACACTGGGTTTGGGCGACATGCCCAGCTGCACGCCTGCTCCCGGGGCTGCTGGGAGCCGGGGCCTGGGGTCGGGAGCGCAGGGGGACACTGTGACAGGAGCTGGAGCTGCCCACCCCCAGGGGTGCTCTCCCTGCAGCCTGGCCATGGGGTGGCCGGCTGCGGGGAGGTGGGGTGGCTGTATGAAAGCCCGGACTTCCCTCAAGGCTCGGAGTCCCTTGCAGCATCGCCTGATGTCGGAACGGCCCCTCTCCGCGGTTCCCCGTGGGCCGGGTCTCAGAACCAGGCTCCTCAGTAGGAATGGCACAGGGGGTGGCAGCTGCCTCCAGGCGCCCCTCCGGCCCGCCCCCACCCCGCACCCCGATGACCTGGGTGAGGAGCAGGAAAGCCCAATGCAGCCACGCCAGGGAGTGGGGAGGGGCCCGGGAACCTGCTCTGGGGGGGGGTGCTCCCTAACAAAGTGGCCCCTGCTTGGCAGGGGTGGGCACGTCCTCGGGTGCCAGAGACAGGCGGCCTGGACGGGAAGAGCCGCAGACCCAATGCAGGTCCAGGCCCTGCAGCCGCCCTTCTCGCTTCGCCAACAGCCGGGCAAACCCAGGCTTGGAGAGCCAGGGCTCAGCCAACACCTGCGGGGCCTGGAGGAGGCGCGGCCCGCCCCCTGGTGGTGGTTCCCCGCAATGGCCCCTGCTTCCCACTGGGGACCCCACGGTGGCCAAGACGAGATCAGGGAGCGCTGGGAAAACGACCTC
>JAJQQW010000012.1:1472500-1525000 GCA_025583905.1 Ia io | reverse complement strand
AGGCATCGATTTTCCCAGAGGGCCCACGCCTGCTCCGGGGCTCCGGGCGGATCGATGGGGTCCGCGTCCTGGGCTGTAAATCGCCCTGGAGAGCAGCAGGGGGACCTGGTCCCAGCGGTAAATCCAGCCCCTCGGGCGGCCTCCCTCCCTCCCTCTCCTTGTGGACCAGACAGGGTTTGAGGGAAAGACCTTCCTCGCCTCCCTTTCTTCCCCTCCGTACTTTTACAACAGGTTTTAACTTTTCAATAAATGTTTTATTGATGTCAGAGAGGAAGGGAGAGGGGGAGAGAGAGAAACACCCATGATGAGAGAGAATCATGGATCGGCTGCCTCCTGCACGCCCCCCACCGGGGACGGAGCCCACAACCCGGGCCTGTGCCCTGACCGGAACCGAACTGTGACCTCCTGGTTCCTAGGTCAATGCTCAACCCCTGAGCCACGCAGCCGGGTTTGAAACAATTTCAGATTCACAGCCCGAGAGCCTCAGATGCCCTGGCCAGCTCCCCTCACACTAACATCTCTCCCCCCCCCCCCCCCCCCCCCACTGGAACTAGGAAGTGAACCCCGTGCCACCGCCCGCAGCTTCCAGGGACTCCCCGGTTTCCCCGTCTGCTCCAGGACCCACCCAGCCGCGGCCATCGGTCTCTTAGGGCTCCCTGCCCTTCCCGCTTCTCCTCGCCCATCGTCTGCGGGCCGGGGGTGTCTGCAGCACGTCCCTCCCGCTGGGCGTGTCCGCCGTGTTCTCACCACTAGCCCCGCGTGAATATGTTCGGGGAGACGGTCCAACCATCAGGTCTGGGCCCACCTACTCCAGGGTGACCTGCCCTTAACTGGATCCCGTCTGCAAAGACCCCATTTCCACACGTCACGGCCCCAGGGACCAGGCTGGAACGTGAAGAGGTCTTTCTTTGGGGGGACCACAAGTTAGTCCACTAAGACCCCCCGCATTCCAGTTAAAGGGTCCAGCACCAGGGCCCCCCCTCCCTGGACCCAGGGGCAGCCCTCTCTCCTGATGGTCTAACCCCTCACACTGCCTCCCTCCGCGGCCTCCCAGCCTCCTCTAGAGCCCGCCCCCACCAAGGCTGGCTGGGTCTGTGAGAAGAGGGGGGACACACTCCGCCCCGTGTGGTCATGGCTCTTGGGGACCCTCCCAGTTTTCAGAGCAAGTTCATGTCCAGGACCCATTGCACTGTGAGACGGGCTCCCTGGCTCCATTGCACAGATGGGAAAACCGAGGCTCAGAGGCGGCAAATGACGTTCCCAGCGTCACACAGCTAACGAGGCACGGCCGGGCCTCGAGCGCAGGGTGACTGTCGAGGAGCCGCCGCTGTGACATCACAGGGACGTCCCGGGGCCGGGCATGCGACAGCGGAGCCTCCTACCGGAGCAGGGCCAGCTGCACGGATGCCCCGAGATGAGACAGAAGGGGAGGAGAGAGAGAGAGAGAGAGAGAGAGAGAGAGAGAGAGAGGCTGGCTGCTCTCTGTACAAACCCACCTGGGGATCCAACCTGCAACCTGGGCATGTGCTCTGACCTGGAATCGAACCCGCAACCTTTCAGTGTATGGGATGACACTCCAACCAACTGGCCACCCCAGCCAGGGCCTTCCTCCCGTTCTTTCAAAAAATATATTCTTTAAGATACAGCAAGGCTTAAAAACAAAAGACATCATCGTAAGCCTGCCGCCCAGCTTAGGAAATAAAGCCTTACACCTGCATTAAAGCTACCGCGTGCCCGCCCCAGCACCCTCCCCTGAGTCAGATCTACTTGACCTGGTGCATATTGGTAGCTTCAGCTACAAAAGACATGCAAATGGTGTCATTTATCTATTGTAACTGAATGCGTTCCTTCACCACGAGGTGGTTAGTCAATGCTCTTCACAGGACTTGTCTGGGTTGATAAGCATAGCTCTGGTTCAATCATTCTAACGCTGTACGTATCCATTATCGGGATACAATGTCACAGTTTACCGTTTCTGTTGCTGGCCTTTGGATACAATGTCACAGTTTTCCTGTGTCTGTTGCTGGCCTCTGGATACAATGTCACAGTTTTCCTGTGTCTGTTGCTGGCCTCTGGATACAATGTCACAGTTTTCTGGCCTGGCCTCTGGATACAATGTCACAGTTTTTCTGTTGCTCTGTCTGGATACAATGTCACAGCCTGTTGCTGGCCTCTGGATACAATGTCACAGTTTGTGTCTGTTGCACAATGTCACAGTTTTCCTGTCTCTGTTGCTGGCCTCTGGATACAATGTCACAGTTTTCCTGTGTTTTGCTGGCCTCTGTACAATGTCTTTTCCTGTGTCTGTTGCTGGCCTCTGGATACAATGTCCAGTTTACCGTTTCTGTTGCTGGCTTGCCCGTGTTTACCGCTTTGCTTCTCTGGATACTCCACAGTTTTCCCTGTTGCTGGCCTCTGGATACAATGTCACAGTTTTCCTGTGTCAGCATACAATGTCCCAGTTTTCCTGTGTCTGTTGCTGGCCTCTGTACTCCTTGGCTCAGCTCATCCCGGCCCAGGATGCCCAAAACCCCACTCCTTGGCTCAGCTCATCCCGGCCCCGCCCAGCCGTCCTGGCCCCGCCCAGCAGCCTCTAAGAGCCTCAGAGGGAAATGGTGCCCCCGCTGCCCATCAGGGGGCTCAGTCTCCCCTCTGTGTGCTGCCTCCTGGTCGTGTGCAGTGCCTGCGTCGGACACCAGGGGGCAGCCTTTCCCCGTCGAAGATGCCGCTGCTCTGACTGTGGGAGCGCTTGGCTCTCAGCTGAACCCAACCTGGGCTGCCCGGCCATGAATCAGCGATTGTGCCCAGCCTGGGGCGGGCGTCGCACAAAGGGCCCATTGTCCGCACGGAGGCCTTTTGTTCCAGGACTGGAGACGGGATTGGGCTGGGGGCCTGGAAGGCTCTCGGGGCCATGGGTGGGGGGAAGGGAGGGGCAGGACTCGCACCTTCTCCCAGGCCTGTTGGACAGGTAGCCCTTCCCACCTGTGCCCGGGCCGTCTTCCCTGTGGCCCGGCCCCACCTCCCCTGCGGCCTGCGCTTCCCTCCTGAGTCCGGGATTCACAGGCTCCTTTGACCCTATTTAGTCCAGCGGGGCTTCACAGGCGGGTGCTGCGAGCTGGGGTTTAGGGGGTGTGGGCTCCACTCCCGTCTCCCTGGGGCCACATTCGTGAAGACATGGGCCCTCTGTGAACGTGGAGTCAGACGTGGCACCGGCCGGGCCCAGCTGTCCCTGTGGGACCCGGGCCCAGCTCTCCTGGCTCATGACGCCCCAGGGCCTGTCTCCCTCCTCCCAAGCCCGCTGCTCCCTCTGCCCGCGCCCCCATCCTCTCCCTGACACAGACACACTGCGCAGTCGCCGCGCCCTCACCCCTCCGGTCCAGATCAGGTGCCCATCCCTTCCCGAGGCTGCCCACGCTGCCCGCCACCCCCAGGTCCCTCCTGCGCGGCTCTGGCTCATCCACAAGGAAGCTGTTTATTGGGGTTGTTTCCCCACCCCACCCCGCCCCGTCGTGGGACCACAAGGACGGGACCGTGTGTGCCTGGTTCACAGCTCTTTCCTCGGTTCCTGCGCACAGTAGGTGCTCAGGACACACAGAATGAAGGGACAAACCCATGGGCAAGCGCGGAAGTGACGGCAGGACCCAGAGTCAGGTCCGCATGTCCCACCCGCACCGTCCCACTGCACGGCCTGCCCGGCCCGGCCTCCTGCCTGGACCGCCGCCCCTCGGGGCCGCCCCGTCACCTCCTCCGGCTCTGCTCGGACACGTCTTCTCTGCTTGGCACTCAGAACGAGAGGGTGCGGCTTTGGTGTGTTCTCCCCTCGAGTCTGAGCCGACGGGACGGAAGCAGGGGGTTCTCTGGTCCCAGCGCGAGGCGGGGGCTGAAGACAGGCCTGGTGCACAGCAGGCGAGGGCTGGGCACGCGTCTGCAATTCGAGGCCCGTGAGACCCCGGGGTGCCGGCGGCTCCCTCACAGGACCCCCCTCACAGGGCCCCCGCTCACAGGGCCCCCGCTCACAGGGCCCTGATCACGGGACCCCCCTCACAGGGCCCCGCTCACAGGACCCCCATCACAGGGCCCCCCTCACAGGACCCCGCTCACTGGACCCCGCTCACAGGACCCCTCTCACAGGGCCCTCTGTGCAGAGGGAGCCGCTGGCCATTTCACAGACGGGACAGTGCAGCTCCGAGCTGGAGCCCGGCGGCCCTGGAGCTGCTGCAGCTGGTCCTTCCCGCTGCCTGGCTGGGCGGGGCCTGAGCCACCTGCCCCCGGGGACCGGCCAGCTGTGCCCAGGGCGGCCCAGTCCCCAGACAGGACGTCAGGACAAGGGCAGGTCGTCGCAGGCCCTGGACACAGGAGCGCATTCCACAGGGACTGTCGGGGCCGGGGAGCCAAGGACGCAGCCTGTGGGAGCACCCAGACTCCAGGGTCCCCAATTCACACGTGTGGCCTTACGGGCGGTCCCATTTCTGCAAATTCTGGATCCAAACACGACTCCTCTCCTACTCGGAGCAGATGTTAATTTGCAATGCAGAAGCCCATTTGTCGATGGTTTCCATTATCCTTATAATTGCTCCCACATACAGTGCTCGATAAAGTTATAAACCTGTCCTCTGGGGACCCAGTCAATATGGCTATTGATTAGCGGGGAGCCGTCTCCCAGCTCTGCCGACGGGCGGGGCCCGCTGCCCACGAGGAGAGTCATGGGGTCCCGGATCCAGACCTCAGGGGCGCCTCGCCTCCCCCCGCCCCCGCCCTCGGATCTGCACCCGGTGCCTCTCAGACACCAGGTTTCCACCGAGACGGAGAGACAGGGTGGCCCCGGGGGCTTTCCTGCCCGCTGGGCACCCTAACAAGTGCTTGGGCCCCTGTGCCCAGGGGGGCCGTTCTGGTTTATGTTTGCAAAGAGGACCTGCCTGGGCTGAATCCTGGCTCCTCCACCTCCAGCTGTGTGACCGGGCAGGTCCCTCACCCCTAGCCTGAAGCTCCTCGCAGGTCAGAGGCGGTGATAACCTCCCGGGGCGAGGGGAGAGGATTCAATGAAACAACCAGGTAAAATCCATATGCTTTGCTCGACTCCAATTCCCACTGATGCCCGCTGATGCCAGCTGATGCCCACTGATTCCCACTGGTACCCACTGATACTGATGATGCCCGCTGATACTCACTGATGCCCACTGATGCCCGCTGATACCTGCTGATGTCCACGGATGCCTGCTGTGGCTGTTGGCTCTCCCATGTCCCAGCTGCCTGCTGTCTGCTTCCTGATGGGAAGGGAGGAATGACCTGGGGACTAACATCACTGAGCACTCTCCGTGGGGGCGGACACCAGTGGGGCACTTGAGCCCCTTTCGGAGTCCTCTCTGGGAGACGCTGGCAGAACCGCTGTTGGCAAACACAGCGCGTGCAGGGCGGCCTCGTGGGGTTCAGCAGCGCCCCGCACCCCTCTCCTCTCCACCCCCACCGGCTCCGGCTTTCTCCGGTGCACGTTTAATAAGCCAATCTCCAAACCATCTTGGCCTGAGCTTTCGGAGATTTAAGACTTTAAATGTGAAGCACCTCATTATGTCTGACGGTCCCCAATAAAAGGACCTGATGCGCCTCGATAGGACCCGCTCTGGGATTTGCTGCCGGCGGGCCGTGCGCGCAGCTGGCTTTGGGGGAAATGGAATCAAACACTTGCACCCGTGCGGCGGGCAGATCGCTTTCCCAGGAAGACCGTTACCGGGAGCGGGCCCCGTTCGGGGTCACACAACTGAAGCGCCATTGTACAACGGGGCGAGCGCAGCGGGTCCATGGACAATTGACTTCCTTCCTGTTAATCAGCTACAATGTTTACCGTCTTACTCCAGCCATTTCCAAACCATTAAAACTAAGAGGATTAGCATCGCGTTTCGGCCGAGGTGTACTTCCATTTCAGCAAAGGCGACTTTCGCCCTCGGAGGAGATTAAAGGCCTGAAAGGAATGGTTTCTTTATCGGGCAGACTGTGTCACCCGGGTTAAAAAAAAATAACAGCGATCGGCCTGAAAGAATACAGTGTCCCTGTCCCAGGAAAGCCGAGGGCGAAAAGGAGTTAAGTTTCAGGACAAACAACACAACATTGTGCAGACAACCCGCGTCCCACGGAGCGCCCGGCCATGTCCACGGTGCTGACGAAGCGTTGGCCCGGCCCTGCCGAGCTCGGCCTCAGCTCCCCCGGGCGGAAGGGGCCCTGGGTTCCTGGTGCAGCTTTTAAAACTATGCGAGCTCTCGCCCAGCCCGCGTGGCTCAGCAGCTGAGCATCGACCTAGGAACCAGGAGGTCACGGTTCGATTCCCGGTCAGGCACAGGCCTGGGTTTCGGGCTCCATCCCCAGTAAGGGGCGTGCAGGAGGCAGCCGATCCATGATTCTCTCTCACTGATGTTTCTCTCTCTCCCCCCCTCTCCCTTCCTCTCTGAGATCAATAAAACAATATTTTAAAGAAGAAACGCAGAGGGCAGGATACGCAGGGAACGTTGAGAACCACTGGTCCGGGACCAATTCTCTCCCGGGTGAGAGGGACTCAGAGACAGAGCTGGACTTGCCCGTGGGCCACATGTCTGCTGGTGACCGAGCCAGAGCTAAAGCCGGGACAGAGTCAAGAGGGCATGAAAGGCAGGTGAGTCTCCCTTCAAGGAGGGAATAAAAATGCTAATGAGCAAAAAGTAATTAAAGTTTTAAAAGAGCAACTGCAAGAGAGAATTTGCATAATAGAGAGATTAACCTCAGGGTTCCTTAAGTCGGTCCAGCCACCAAGCACATGATCCACTTTGCAATGGATGTGCACGGGCGAGCGGACATGAACACACAGGTTGGAGGCAGTGCGCACGTGCAGGCACACACGGGGTCGGCGGGGGGCTGACGTCGTTCGTAACGCCAGCCATCCATGCCGTTCGCCGAGTCCCGGGGTCTGGAAGAAGGGCCTCCAGTCCTCCACCCCCACCCACCCCCTGGAGGGGTGGACAAGAGGATGGTTTTCACTGAATCCTCATGACTTGTGGGCATTTTCATTTTTAAAATTTTTTTATTTTATTTTTTAATCCTCACCCAAGGATATGTCCTTATTGATTTGAGAGGGGAGGAAGGGAGCGTGAGCAAGAGAGAGAGAAACATGGATGTGAGGAAGAAACATTGATCGGCTGCCTCCTGCGCCTGTCCCCGAACTGGACTCGAACTCGCAACCTGGGTATGTGCCTGCATGGGGAACAGAACAGGAGCCCCTGGAGTGCACGGGACCGCGCTCCAACCCATGGAGCCACACTGGCCACAGCTCATTTCATCTTCAATCTTTACTAATTGGACAGTCAATAAACGACATATCCATTTTGTTAACATTTTATATCCCTGCATTCTTATATAATTAACTCGCTTATTGTTAAAATTCTGGAAATTATATTAAAGAATAAAAAAAGATAATAAGAGTCTGTAAATCCCACCAATCCGGTAAACCCATTGTTTACAAGTATGTATCTTCTTCTAACATGTTTTCTGGGCACACTTTAAACGTACCCATGATCATACTATAGATAAAATTTTATATTATGCGTTTTCATTTAACAATGAAACCTTAGTGTTTTATTACATTAAAAACTCTTTGCAAGATTAGGCATTTTTGTAAAGAATAGTGAATTTGAAGACACAAGAATAGAAACTATTCTAAATGAAACTCAGCGGTGAAAAGACTTAAAAATGAACAGAGCAGCGATGGACTGTGGAACAAAGTCAAGGGACCAGGTATACATGTCCCTGGAGTCCCTGGAGGAAAAGAGAAAGGGCACCAGGAAATATTTGAATTAATCGTGTCCAAATGTTTTCAAAACTATGGATTCACAAAAATAAGACGTTCAATGAACCATAAACTCAAGACACATAAATAAAACTCCAAACAAAGCATAACATACTCAAATTGCTTAAAATAATCAATAAATAGAAATCTCAAAAGTATCAAAGGGGGAAAAAGACACAAAACCCACGGAAGAACAAAGATGGGGTGACAGCAGATTTCTCTTGGAAACAATGGGAGCCGAAAGGCAGTGGAGCAACATCTGTAATGCACTGAACTTAAACACTGAGAACCTAGAACGCTGTATCCAGCAGATATGTTTTCAAAAGTAAAGCAAAATAAAATACTCTGGAAGACATACAAAAGCTGAAAGAATTCATCGCCGACATACCTGAACTATAAGGAACATTCGAAGGAAGCCATTTAAGCCGGAGAAAAATGATGCCAGATATGAACATACATGAAAACAAAGGGATAAAGAGATAAAACAAATTAGTAAAGATTGAAGATGAAATGAGCTGTGGCCAGTGTGGCTCTGTGGGATTGGAGCATAGAAACTTTTCTCATTATTTAAATATCTCTAAAGGATAATCAACTGTTTAAAACAAAAATGATAGCAGTATCCCCTGCAATTTATAAGACATGTAAAAGTAAGATGATTGACATAATAGCATGAAGGCCACGAGGAGAAAGTGAAAATATACGTATTTTTGTCATGTCCTCATAAAGCACAGGCAGTGGTATGAGACCTCCTGAAGATAAAATGTGGCTAATTAAATGTGTATGCGTAAGTCACCCACCAACAATAACACAACAAAGAGTTATAGCTAATAAGTCAATAAAAAGGTGCCATAAAATCATAACAAACACAATTCGCCCCAATGAAGACAGACATAAAGAAAACAAGGAATAAAGAACAGCCAGGAGAAATCAAACAAATAGCAAAACGATGGGTGTAAATGCAATGATATCAATAATTACATTAAATGAAAATGATGTAAGTACCCCCATTAAAAGGCAGACAGTGTGACATTGCATAAAGTAGGAAGACTCAACTGTATGGTGCCTATAAGAAACCTCTTTTAAATATAGAAACACAAATGAGTTAACAATGAAAAGATGGGGAAAGATATGCCATGTTCACACTAGCCAAAAAGAAAAGAGCTGGAGTGACTGTATTAAAGGAACAAATTAGTCAAACGGACACAATAACCGAACTGGTTATACACCTCGGAGCCGGTTTTTAAAACATATGAGGCAAAAACTGGTAAAGTTACAAGGAAGAATAGATGAAGCCACAATCCTATGGGATTTTACACGCATCTCTCAGTAACTGACAGAGAGCGGACAGGAACTCATCAAGGACACGGAACACCCGGACGAGACCGTCAACCACCTCGACCTGTTGACAGTAATAAACTATCCACCCAACAACAGCAGAAGGCAAGTGTTGTTTTTCAAGTGCTCCCAGAACATTTATTCTGGGCCATTAAAAGAGTGTCAATAAATTTTAAAAGGTTTACATTAGACACAATGTATTGCCTAATGACAATGGTAATAAGTTAAAAATCAACAGGAAACATACCTTTTATATTCCCAAACTAAATAATAACATACTTCTAAGTAGTCTGTAGGTCAAAGACAATATCAAAAAGAAAATTAAAGCATATCCTATATAATAAAGAGGTAATATGCAAAATGACCCTCATGCCCTCGCATCACAAGATGGCCACCCCCGCGTTGTCACAAGATGGCCACCCCCGCGTTGTCACAAGATGGCCAGCAGGGGAGGGCAGTTGGGGAGGACAAGGCCTGCAGGAGAGGGCAGTTGGGGGTGATCAGGCCATCAGGGGAGCAGTTAGGTGTCAATCATGCCAGCAGGGGAGCGGTTAGGGGGCTATCAGGCTGGCAGGCGAGTGGTTAGGAACCAGCAGTCCTGGATTGTGAGAGGGATGGCCCAGATTGGAGAGGGTGCAGGCTGGGCTGAGGGGACCCCCCCCCCCCAGTGCACGAATTTTGTGCACTGGGCCTCTAGTTTGAAAATGAAAATGAAAATAGGACATATCAACATGTGTGAGATACAGGCAAAGCAGTACTAAGAGGGAATTTTATAGCACTAACATGCTGGTAATTAGAAAAAAGGTTCTAAAACCAATAACTTCAGCTTCCACCTTAAGAAACTGAAAAAAGAAGCAAAATAAACTCAACGTAAGCTGAGGGAGGGAAATAATAAAGATCACAGCAGAAACCAATAAAGGAGAAAACACAGCGCCATGTAGAAAAGCAAGGACCCAACGCTGGTTCTTTGAGAAGACGGATACAACGACGAGCGAAGAGAAGAGAGAAGATCGGGGCCGAGACGGGTAAGAGCGTTACACACGCGACAGCTACTCAAGGGAGAATGACGAACAGCCCCAGGCCCACAGCTCCAACGACTTACGTGAAATGGGAAATTCCTTGAAAGGGAGAAGCTAGCGAGCCTCACGCAGGAAAAAACAGAGCCTGCAAAGCTTTACGTACGTCAAATATTTCACGCTCTTAGCTAAAGACGTTCACACAATTAACCCTCCTAGATCATAGGACTCCACTGGGAATTCTGCCAAAAATGTCAGGGAGAAATTATACCAATTCTGCGTTTTCTACTCTAGAAATCTGAAGAGGGAGGCGTGTTTTCCCATCCATTTTATAAGGCAAACGTTATTTTGATTCCGAGGCCAGACAAAAGTATATTATAAGGAAAGAGGTCTACAGGCAACTATTCCTCATATACATAGATGCAAACATCCTTAACAAATTTCAGCAAATAAAAGCCATAATATACTTTTAAAAACCATACATCATACCAAGTGGGGTTACCCTAGGACAGCAGTTGGCAAACCGCGGCTCGCGAGCCACATGCGGCTCTTTGGCCCCTTGAGTGTGGCTCTTCCACAAAATACCACGGCCTGGGCGAGTCTATTTTGAAGAAGTGGCGTTAGAAGAAGTTTAAGTTTAAACAATGTGGCTCTCCAAAGGAATTTCAGTCGTTGTCCTGTTGCTGTTTGGCTCTGTTGGCTGATGAGTTTGCCGACCACGGGGCTAGGAATTCAAGACTGCCTTCCCGTTCCAACATCAACGAATGCGACTTGCTATGTCAGAGTAAGTGGGGACTGAAAAAAGAGAGGAAACGTGTTTATCTCGCGAGATACATCAGAAGCACTCGACAAAACCCAGCATCTGTTTCAGGGAAATGCACTTAGCAAAGTAGGGATCGGAGGAAACTCCATCAACCGGCTACGGGGCGTCTGCACATGACCCTACAGCTACCATCGTAAGGAATGGTGGGAGAGGAATGCTCTTCCTCAAGATAGGGAACAGGGTTCCTTCTAAACAAGGCAAGAAGGCAAGGAAAATAAGATGAATCCAAACGGAAAGAACGGAAGGAAATGGTCTTTATTTGCAAGGAACATGATTGTCTGCACCAAGAATCCGAGTGGCCCTGTACGATTGCTACTGGAACTAAAGGGGAGTTTCCAGGTTAGAGGCTGCAAGACCGAAGTACACAAACCAGCTCTATTTCCACACTCTGGCCATGAATCCGGAACTCCTCAGATTTAAAAATGCCGTTTACCCGTAGCACAGAACATGGCACGTTTAGAGGGAAATCTGGTGAAAGACGTGCAAGACCTGCGCTCTGAAAATGTTGCTGCGGGAAGCGAGATCTACATCAGGGGAGAACCCCGCCGAGGTCACAGACCCCATAAATCCAGAGCCGAGAGCCGAGCCGGCCCAGGGCAGCTCAGGGTGGGCAGCAGAACGCCCAGCGGGCGCCGCCTCCCAGGCCTCTGGTCCCAGCTCAGAGCTCTAGGCAGCAGGAGGGAGGGTGGCTGGGAAGCTGAGGGGCAGGCCCCCTTCTTAAAAAAAATAAAATATTGTTATTGATCTCAGAGAGTCAGGGAGAGGGAGAGAAACATCAGTGATGAGAGCGAATCATGGATGGGCTGCCTCCTGCAGCCCCCACCGGGGATGGAGCCTGCAACCCGGGCCTGTGCCCTGACCCCAGTGGTCGGCAAACTCATTCGTCAGCAGAGCCAAACATCAACAGGACAACGATTGAGATTTCTTTTGAGAGCCAAATTTTTTAAACTTAAACTATAGGTAGGTCCATTGTTATTAACTTAATTAGGGTACTCCTAAGCTGGCCTTTGCTAAAAACTCAAGGGGCCAAAGAGCCGCATGTGGCTTGCGAGCCGCAGTTTGCCGACCACTGCCCTAACTGGAAGGAACCGTGACCTCCTGGTCCATAGGTCAACGCTCAGCCGCTTCGCCCCACCAGCCGGGCCGGGCCAGGCCCCCTCTTTTGAAGGAGACGTCCTGGGAGTCTTCCGTCTTCCTGGTCAGGGTTGGGTGCCTGGCCACACGGCCAGGGGCGGCTGAGACGTCCTGTCTGGTGGGTGCCAGGAGGCCCCAGACATGTTTCACACTTTCAGCCGCAGGAAGGTCGTCCCCGCCCCTGGCCTCGCCTTTCCTGCTTACAACACCCGTTACACCGGCTGGTCTCCAAGCGGCTGCAGCCAGGGATGCCCTCCCCGCGCTGGTTCTTCTGGCAGCTCCGACCTTCAAGTGTCTACCCCCACCCCCCACCCCCCACCCCCGCCACCTCGCCCCTCACCGCTGTGAACCAGTTCTGTTGCGAACTCCCGGGTGTAAAACAAGATGATTTACCTGCCCACCGTGGCCTGGAGGAGCCTCCGTGCAGGTAGCCGCCCACACAGCACGCGCAAGGCCAAGGCTGCTACTAATTGCACAGCAATCATGAGAGGCAGCTGCTTGCTGCTCCCTGCTGCCTCCTCCCTGCTGCCTCCTCCCTGCTCCTTGCTCCCTGCTCCCTGCTCCCTGCTCCCTCCTCCCTGCTCCCTGCTCCCTCCTCACTGCTCCCTGATCCCTCCTCCCTGCTCCCTGCTCCCTCCTCCCTCTTCCCTCCTCCCTGCTCCCTCCTCCCTCTTCCCTCCTCCCTGCTCCCTGCTCCCTCCTCCCTGCTCTCTCCTCCCTGCTCCCTGCTCCCTGCTCCCTGCTCCCTCCTCCCTCCTCCCTCCTCCCAGCTCCCAGCTCCCTCCTCCCTCCTCCCTGCTCCCTCCTCCCTGCTCCCTGCTCCCTCCTCCCTGCTCCCTCCTCCCTGCTCCCTGCTCTCTCCTCCCTGCTCCCTGCTCCCTCCTCCCTGCTCCCTGCTCCCTCCTCCCTCCTCCCTGCTCCCTCCTCCCTGCTCCCTGCTCCCTCCTCCCTGCTCCCTGCTCCCTCCTCCCTGCTCCCTGCTCCCTCCTCCCTCCCCCTCCTCCCCTCCTCCCTGCTCTCTGCTCCCTCCTCCCTGCTCCCTCCTCCCTCCTCCCTGCTCCCTCCTCCCTGCTCTCTCCTCCCTGCTCCCTCCTCCCTCCCCCTGCTCCCTCTCTCCCTCCTCCCTGCTCTCTGCTCCTCCTCCCTGCTCCCTGCTCCCTCCTCCCTGCTCCCTGCTCTCTCCCCTCCTCCTCCCTCCTCCCTGCTCCCTGCTCCCTCCTCCCCTCCCTCCTCCCTCCTCCCTCCTCCCTCCTCCCTGCTCTCTCCTCCCTCCTCCCAGCTCCCTCCTCCCTCCTCCCTGCTCCCTCCTCCCTGCTACCTCCTCCCTCCTCCCTCCTCCCTCCTCCCTGCTCCCTGCTCCCTCTTCCCTCCTCCCTCCTCCCTGCTCCCTGCTCCCTGCTCCCTCCTCCCAGCTCCCTCCTCCCTCATCCCTCCTCCCAGCTCCCTCCTCCCTGCTCCCTGCTCCCTCCTCCCTCTTCCCTCCTCCCTGCTCCCTCCTCCCTGCTCCCTGCTCCCTGCTCCCTCCTCCCTGCTCCCTGCTCCCTCCTCCCTCCTCCCTGCTTGGGTAGGCCCGCCGCTTGTCCTACTGACATGATTAAGAACCGAGTCCAACCGCCGTTCAGTCGGCCAGGCTGGACCCACTGAGGGAAGGAATTAAACGACTTCCCGCACGTGGGAGTAAATCCTTCTTCCGAGGCTCGGAGGGCGGCTGGCTGCGTCCCAAGCTCTTGGGAGGGAGCTGAGTATTTGGGCTTCAAAAACCCACAGGCCCTCCTCCCTCCCTCCCTCCCTCCTCCCTCCCTCCTCCCTCCCTCCTCCCTCCCTCCCTTAGGGCCCTCCCTTCCCTCCTCCCTCCCTCCTCCCTCCCTCCTCCCTCCTCCCTCCCTCAGGGCCCTCCCCTCCCTCCTCCCTCCTCCCTCCTCCCTCCTCCCTCCCCCCTCCCTCAGGGCCCGCCCCTCCCTCCTCCCTCCCTCCCTCAGGGCCCGCCCCTCCCACACGGATAAACACAAGCACCACAAGGCCCAGTGCCTGGGCCTCCAACTAACCTTCCCTGGGAGACGCTTCTTCAAACTATGAGAGGCTCCTGGGGGCGTGCGCTGGGCCTGCGTGTGCCTGTGTGCCCCACCCCCCGCCCCCCCATACAATGGCAAGTCATTACCACCTGCGTCCGGGTAAATGTGCGGCAGGCGCGGGGCAGGGAGAAGCTCTGCAGGACACACCTGCTGGTGCCCGCCTCTGCCCCAGGGGCAGCCGTGTGACCGGTCAGAGGCGCTCGGCCCTCTGCGCCCCGCGGCATTCGGGAACGGCAGCGACTCCTGCCCCTGCAGCTGCTCACAGGCCCGCGAAGCCGTCCCAGCGGCTGGAGCCAATTTCTCCGAAGTCCAGTTCCCTCCCAGAGGCCCCGCCCCGGCCATGCCCCGAGGGAAACCAGGACCGTCTGGGTCAGCACCGCAGAGGCTGGCCCTCGGGAGGAGCCGGGTCTGGGGTGGGAGGGGCAGCCCATCGTCACGTTCCCTGGGACCTTCCAGGGCCCCCCCTGACGGCCACTCCCGGGACCCACTCCCCAGACCCAAGGCCAAAGGCCCACGGCAGGTCAACCCGGTGCCAGGCAGGGTCCGGCGGACTGGAGTCCCCTTCTCCGTCCCCCGAACCCGAGGACACTGAGCGC
The DNA here is from genome assembly GCA_025583905.1 of Ia io. NCBI lineage: Eukaryota > Metazoa > Chordata > Mammalia > Chiroptera > Vespertilionidae > Ia > Ia io. Next base: position 1,510,217 of record JAJQQW010000012.1, on the reverse strand, counting down.
GGAGATCAGCGTGACCTCAGGCGGGAGGAGGGGCCGGGTCCAGGTGGACAGCAGGAGGTTCTCACCCGGGTGGCCCAGCCCTGGCAGCAGGAGTGCCAAGGACAGAGCGCTCAAGACGGGAGGGCGGCAGGGATGGCGGCAGCTCCAGGCCTCACACGCCTCCTGGGCCCGCGTCCATGGCCCCGTCTTGCCAGCCTCCCCTCTGCCTCCGCGGGCAGGGCTGTGGGGTCCCAGTGACCAGGCGGGGCCCGGCCTCCGTCATGCCCTGTGCTCACGGGCGCACAGCTGGCGGGGGCCTGGCCCACACCTGGGAGAGCTGGCCCCACGCACGCGTGTCTGGAGGGCGGAATGTTACCGGTGGCTGCCGCATGCTGACCGGTCATTCATTCGTTCATTCATTCGTTCGTCATCTCGTTATCAGAGCTCGCTGTGAGCCGGGCTCTGACAGGCGTGAATGGACACTCGTCCTGTGTCAGAGTGAAGAGAGCAGGGACTCGTGATCATACAAACACACGGACCAGCACACACCGAGGCTTGTGACCAGAAGAGGAGGTGGGGTCCTGGCCGAGGGGGTGGAGCACGGGGAGCTGAGGACAACTTCTCGGGAAGGGCCCCGGGCGCTGCAGCTTGCGCAGAGACACCGACAACCGAGGCCCGCGGGGAGCGCACAGCAGGGTTTCTGCGGCCACAGAGGTGACCGGCAGGCGCGGCAGGGGCAGAGGGAGCGGGCAGGGCCGGCCAGCCGAGCCTGACAAGCCCTTGATTTTGCCCAAATGATAACCTGCTGACGGAAATGATCTCCAGGCCCGGGACCTCCGTCTAATTGCAAACCACGCAACCTTAGCCGCCGGCAGATGTGCAGATAGCCGGCCTGTCATCGCCTCGGCCGCGCTGGCGCCCGCCTCGCCGTGCCCCAAGGGAGGCAGGAGGCACGTGCGCCTTCCAGGGGACCTGCCTGCTCGGGCCCAGCCTGGTCCTGGGACTGTCAGCGAGCCGGGACCAGTGGGCACACGAGTGCTGGGCAGGCGGCAGGTGCCTTGGCGTGACCACAGCGGATGCACCGTGTTGCCCGGGTGAGGGCCATCCTGATGTGAGCGTCACCCCGTTCCCCAGTAGGGCCCTGGGTTCGGGGGTCAAAGCCAGTGGCGTTTCCTTCAGCCGGTGTGGCTCAGGGGTTGAGCGTCCACCCGACCAATGAACCAGGAGGTCACAGCCCGATTCCCGGTCAGGGCACAGGCCTGGGTTTCGGGCTCGATCCCCAGTGGGGGCGTGCAGGAGGCAGCCGATCCATGGTTCTCTCTCATCACCGATGTTTCTCTCTCTCTCTCCCCCTCCCTCTCTGAAGCACCTCTGGATTCACTCTGGAAGGTAGAGGTGGTCAAGCTAGGGCATCCTTTGCGCTTGGCCACCCGGCCTTCACCAGGGAGACACGGCGCCTGGGCGGCAGGTGGGGCTAGCAAGGAGGCAGGGCTTGTGCGCACAGCTGGCCCCCCTAACCACCTCTGCACCTGTTCATGGCGTCCTTTCTCATCACGTAGAGTGAGGACGAGACGAAGCAGCGGGGAGTCACCAGCCATCTCACCGCGGAGGGAGCCCCGGCCTGCTCCCCGCTCCCGACCAGCTAGTTCCCTGCCCCCACATCCAGCCGACTGCGCCTCATTCACAAACGCCAGTCACATGCTACATGCTACTGTGCAGCACCCACACGTACCGTGTTTCTGCCGTGGAATACCCTCCTGTGCGGTGGTGCTCACAGTCACTTATCGGGTCTCTCAGCCACAGGACGGACTCCCTGTCGCCGGCATCGACATTGTCTCCAGCACTTCCTGCGACGGGAGCTCCAGGTGCCTCGCAGCTCACTATGCTCCCGCAATGATTGGGGGGGGTGGGCAGTGAGAGGGGGACAGAAATGCTGTCTGCATCCGACTCCCACGGGGGTCTGCACAGAGGACGTGGGGCAGGAGCTGGCAGAAGTGTTTGCTTTGGGGCCTGGCCAGCTCAGGAGAACGTCCGTGAAGAACAACGAGGAGCTGTTTGGGGGAGCTGAGCCCTTCTTGGGTGAGAGCCGTGTCCCTCCCCACCACAGACGCTGTCCCTAACGGGCGGTTCCCACTCCATAAACATCGCTAAGTGTTAACCAAGGGCGCCGGGCGAGGCACGCCAACGCCTCCTGGTTCAGCTGAGTGTGACCCGGACGCCTGAGCTGTCGCCCGGCACACGGAGCTCACAGCAGATCTGCCTCACGGGGGAAGAGTCCTGGCGGGCCCCTTGGCCTCGGTGTCTGCAGGCGGATCCAGACGGCGTTTGGTTAGAATTAGGGTCACGCTCGTCCTGCTCCCAGCTGAGAAGGGGCCTGCGGAGGCCGTGGGCATGGCTACGCGTCGGGCGGGTCCAGGCGACCACCCCGCCTTCGCTCCCGGCCCTCCAGCCCTTTGCGCTGGCCGCCCTGGCGCAAGGCCTGTGGCTGAGCAAGGCGGTCTCCCCTCCAGGGTCTCGGGGCTCACAGAGATGCTGCACCGGGCTGCTTGGTGCTGGGGCCTCTCGAGGAGATAAAGACGCCTCCTGGGAATAAGGGGAGGGAGCGTGGCGGAGGGGGGGGGAGCAGAGGCGGGGGGGAGGGAGCAGAGGCGGGGGGGAGGGAGCAGAGGCGGAGGGGGCGGGAGCAGAGGCAGGGGGGGGGCAGGGTGGACGCAAAGGGCAGCAGATGGGGCCGGTGCTCAGGGCCCTGGGAGCCCAGGCCTCCGTGGCCAGGTCAGCGTCCATCCGTGAGGTCGGAGCTCCCCCTAGCACCCCCCTGCCCTTCACTCTCCTCACCTCAGGCTGGGCAGGGGGGAGCCCAGGGAGCACGCAGCCGCCTGGGCCGGGGCATCGCCCCCGGGAAGGACAGCGGGGCCAGACGGCAGGTCCTCCTGGCGAGAACGGTGTGCGTCCTGCCCCTCCCTTCCTCCCTCCCTCCCTCCCTCGGGGGACCCGATGACTGTCATTTAGGGCCCTGATGAGCTGCATTCAGAACGGGTCCTCTGTGCGCAGCGGGTGACACATTTTCGGTGGCTAGCGCCCGGGTGAGGTCTCTCCTCCTCGGTGATGTGCATGGGACTTAGTCCCCGTGGAGTGGGCCCTCCCCCAGAACCCTGGGCCAAGGCGTGGGCAGCCTTGGAACCAAAGGAAATATTCACTCAGACGCTGTGTCCACATGAAGTTTCAGGGCGTCAGCTGATTCAGGCCGCGTCCCTTGCCTGCCGTGTCTTACGGGCGGAGACCCGTGGGCGTGTGAGGAGTTGGTGGCCAGTGAGCCCCCAGGAAGGATTCCTCCAGGGCCCACGCCTGCTCCCCGCGCACCGTTTCCACTTGATTTCCCTGGAAAAATCGCTTGTGGAGGAAAGAAAAGCAAAACCACCTCTGGTCATGTTTGGCGTCAACCCCAGCGGGGCAGGTCCTGGGCCCCCGGTTCCTGAGAGCAGAGTCGTGCCCTGTGGTCTGCGGTGGGACTGCCCCTCAGGGCCCAGCAGTGGAGGGGCGTCAGGGCAGCAGAGGAGCCGTGGATTCTGTGGTCCCCGCACGGACCATGGTCCTCAGCGGCTCCCTCCCAGCTGGGCCCTGTGCCTCGGAGACCTGTGGTCCAGGCAGCATTAGTCCCATTTTACAAATGAGAAAACTGAGGCCGAGGGTCCGGACCTCGCCCCAGGTCATTCGGGTCGGAAGGGGGAGGGGATGAGAGCCCAGGACTCTCTGACCTCGGAGCACACCCCGCCCCGCTACATCTGCCGCCTGCCCCGCCCGCCTCCCTGACGGTCCACGCAGTAGCGCCCAGCGGAGCACACGCTCCCTCTCCTCGGCCCTCCGGCTGGTCCTGAGCACAGAGACGGGGCCGCCGTGTTCATTAGGCCCAGGGCTGGCCACGCTGTGCTAAGGGCCCAGGAGCAAATGTTGCCATGGCTCCTAAAATCAGAAGAAGTGGCAGAATGACGGCTGCAGAGTCATGAATCGGCCTGGATCCCACGCACCCTCCTGCCGGCGCAGCTGTGAGCCGGTGTTCAGCGCATCCTCACGGCGGAGAGGGTCCCGCCAGCAGACCTCCCGTCCCGGAGTCCTGCAACCCAGGCAGCAGGGAGGGTGGGAGGGTCCCACAGGGCGGGTCTGGGGGCCTGGGGCTGGGCTTCGTCCCCAGGCCCGTTCCCTCTTCCTGAGCGAGAGGCTTGCCCAGGATGAGAGAGAGCCTCAGCCCGCCCCCGGCCCCCCCCCCAGCGCATGACCTCTGACCTCTGCAGCAGTCTTAGGAACCCCTCTAAACCCTCTCCCCCCCCTCGCCTCTCCATCACACAGGAAGCGAGGGGGCCTGGGAGAAGAGGCAGTGCTGGTCCTGCAGCGGCCTGTCCCCAGCGCAGGGGCCGGATGGTGAGCTCACCTTAAACAGGGCAACGCAGGCGCTAAGACATCACCCAGCGCCCCGCCGGCCGTGCAGACAGGGACCCGAGGCCCGTGGGCAGGCAGCTGAGCCGAGAGGGGCCTCTATTCGCTTCCAGAGTCCTGTTCCCTTTCCAGTCGCGGCTGCAGATCAGCCCACGGCTCACGGTCACTGTCAGTGGCTGCGGCCCGGCCCTCGGAGAGGCCCCCACGCGGGCGGCCGCCTTGAATCGCCTGCCCGCCCTCCCGCCCTCCCGCCCTCCCGCCAGCGGGCTCCGGGCCGGGTCCTTGAGCCGTGGTGGGCACGCGGGCTCCCGGGACGTCATCGGCTGGGCCCTCTCCCCACAGGTGCCCTCTTCATTTCCAAGCATCCGCTCCTGCCGCCCGGGGATGAAAACCAGTGTCAGCGCCCCGCCCGGCCCCTCAAGGCCGCGGGGAATCCACATCAAAGCGAGGCCATCATTCCTCCGGCGCGAGGAGGGCGTCCGCCAGCACAAAAGCGCCACAGTCCCCGCTCGGACTCCCCAGCATCCGCCAGCTCGAGCCACGGCGGGGGGGGGGGGGGGGGGGGGAGGGGGACTCCCGCCAACAGGAGCGTGTTCCTGCCTGACCCTGGGCAGATGACCCCTGAACCTTCTCCCCAAACCCGTGTGCGGCCACTGACCGCCGCTCTGGATACGATAAAGAAGCTCACGCCCATCGTCCGGGGTTTAATAAATGACATGCTGGCTGCGATGAAGCATTTCGGGGTGAGGGGGAGAGCAGACAGGGCCCTACTTTGGTCTCACTCGTTCTTTTTCCCAAGAGTGATCACATCTCCTCATTGAAACATAATCGAACCCGTTAAATACAGATCCAAGGCTGATCCGAGGGGGGATTCAACTCCGGCTGTGCTCGAAGCACTCGAGCTTCTTTGAAAAGTTGTCAAGGGCCGGGCGCTGGGCCTTGGGGGAGATCAGCGGCACGTGTTCTCGGGAGAATCGGCAGAGACAGGCCCCCCACCCCCCGGGGTGAGCGCCTTCTCAGGCCTCCTGCTCAGCCTGCGTCTCCGTCAGAGGCTCCGACGCAGAGGCCTGTGTTCGTGCGGCGTGCTCCTGCCCTGGGACCTCCGTGGCTGCCACCTCCCAAGTGGGGACCCTCACAGGGCGCCTCCCCTCAGGAATCAGGGCCCCCATCGCTGCCAGGCCCCCAGGCTCTGCTCAGAGGGGGGCGCGTGATGTCCAGGTGCCAGATGGACACAGTCCTGAAGGCAACGCCTGGGTCTCTGAGCAAAGCGGCGTCTCACATGGTCCATCCGTCGGCGGCACAGTCACGGGCGTGTGTGGCCGTGAAGGGGGGGGGGGGTTCGTGCAGGGGAGCCGGGCGGGGGGGGGCAGCCGGGCTTCAACGGGGCGACCATGGACCTCAGTGCCAGCTGTCTTCACCCCTCCGTCACGCTGCACGCAGAAGAATTGTTCTTGGTGACTCCTCACCCGAGGATACGTTTCCCGTTGATTTTTACAGAGAATGGGAGAGAGGGAGGGAGGGAGCGGGGGGAGAGAGAGAGAAACATCGACGGGAGAGAGACACATTGATTAGTTGCCTTCTGCACGTGCCCCGACTGGGGCCCAGGATCAAACCTGCAACCCAGGTATGTGCCCTTGACTGGGAATCGAGCCTGCGTCCCCTTGGTGCGCAGGCTGGTGCTCTAACCGCTGAGCTACCGGCCAGGGCCTCGTGCAGTAGAGACGGCTGAGGCCTTGGTGTGTGCGCCCCTGGACTGCGCCCCGCCGCCCCCCCCCCCCCGCCCGTGCTCAGCCGCTCTGGGAAGCACCTCACACACCTCGTGTCACTTCATCTTCACATCAGAGTGGAGGTGGGTGGTTTATTGGCCCATTTTATAGACAAAGAAACTGAGGCGTGGCCGGCAAGTGGCAGCTGGATTGGAACTCAAGCCTTCCCGACCCAAGGCTGCTGTTCTTCCCACGGAGACCCTGGTTGGGGGCCCCGGCCTGGGGGGCCGAGCGTCTCGGGGTCCTGCTCCTCCACTGTGTGGCCTGGGCCAGCCCTTGGCCTCCCTGAGTCTCAGAACACAGACCCCAAGGCCGAGGACAACGTCCCCCAGGACCAGCTTGCCCCTCTCAGCCCCTTGCTGGGGGCCCCACCTGGGGGGACTGGGGAACCCCATCGGGTCTCAGGAGCTGATTTCCCTACAAGGCACACAGTGACCTCGCTCCTCACCCCAAAACCGGCCTCGGGACGTGCGCACGGAAACCTCCGGCCTCCTTCGCGGTGCGGCCCCGCGGTCCCCCCACGTCGCCGGCTTCCTTCTGCCTCTTTAAAATTTGCAATTACCAATAATTCCCTTTGCTGCACCCAAATGCGAGCCGCCGTATTAAATTATTAAATGTAAGTGTTTCTGAAATATTTTATCTTGACGTGTATCTCCGGAGTCAAATGACCCCAGGCAGTGTTCATAATTAATTTCATCAAAAGGGGAAAAAAGTGCTGGCAAGGGACTCTGGGAATGGCCTGCCCTGCAGAACACAGCTGACACTGCCCCCCGCCCCCCCCCCCCCCCCCCGCCGCAGGACCCCCAGGGCAGGACGGCAGAGCTGCTCTGTCCACAGCCCAGAGTTCTTTCGGGACCGGAAGGGGCTGCGTGACTATTTTGGCCAATTTTTACTTTGTTTTAAATCCTCACCTGAGAATAGCTTTTCCATGGATTTTTATTTGTTTTTTTTTAGAGAGTGAGTGGAAGGGAGGAAGCAACAGCGAGCGCTCAGTTGGTTGCCTCCCCTAACTAGGGGACGGGGTTCGAACCTGCAACCTTGAAGTTCATGCCCTAACCACTGAGAACACTGGCCAGGCTGCCAACCTTTACTTTTTTTGGTGAAAGAAACAAGCATAGCCCGGCCGGCGTGGCTCCGTGGGGGAGCGTCGGCCTAGGAACCAGGAGCTCACGGTTCCATTCCCGGTCGGGGCACAGGCCCGGGTTCGGGCCCCATCCCCGGTGAGGGGCGTGCGGGAGGCGGCCGGTCCATGATTCTCTCTCATCATGGATGTTTCTCTCCCTCTCCCTCTCCCTTCCTCTCTGAAACCAATAAAAATATATTTAAAAAAGGGAGAGAGCCGAAACCGGTTTGGCTCAGTGGATGGAGCGTTGGCCTGCAGACTCAAGGGTCCCGGGTTCGATTCCGGTCAAGGGCATGTACCTTGGTTGCGGGCACGTACCCAGTGGGGGGGGGGGGCAGGAGGCGGCTGATCGATGTTTCATTCTCATCGATGTTTCTGACTCTCTATCCCTCTCTCTTCCTCTCTGTAAAAAATCAATAAAATATATTAAAAAAAAAAAAAGGGAGAGAAACAAGCCCAGAGATGGGCAGTGACTGCCCACGGAGGTGGAGGCGGCGGAGTGGACAGGCAGGGTCCCCAGCCCCGGCGGCCTGGGTCCCCCACCCCCTCGCGTGGCTCCCACAAAGCTCTGAGTCCCGCCCGGCCGGGTCCTCGCTGGCTCCCTGCGTTGGGGACCAGATAGGTGCGTGTAGAGGGGGGGATGGAAACTGCTGCTTCGGCACCAGCCCCTGAAACAAAGGGCTTTTGTCCCCTCCCCCGAGGCGAGAGATTAAGTCCGAGGAGTCACTTCCATCAGAAGCTCCCGTTTAATTACGATGCGCAGGAAATTACCGCGAATGGGCGCGGGGACGGCCGCCCGCCCGCCTGCGGGATGACAGGCCTGAAACCCAACCACTTCGTCGCGGGCGTCTCACCAGAGGCCGGCTGGATGGCTGACAATCTGATTGTCCTGTCAACTCGATTCATAATTAATATATTTATCAAATTAATTACTGCGACTCTCTCCCGGCGCGCGCCGCGAGACAGAGGCCGGCTTCATGGCTCCGCGTCCCGCCCGTCACCGCGCTGTCAGGGGGCCGGGGGCGGGCGCGGCCGGTTCTGCCTGCCTGACAGACAAATTGGCCTCTCACGGGGCATGATCCCCGAATTTAAGAGAAGAAAAGAACGGCCGCATTGTGTGGTGACAGCCGCAATCGCAGGCTTGTCTTGGAAACTCTGCATCATTCCAGCGCACCAGGCGGGGCCGGCGGGGGGTGGGGGGCCGGGGGGGCCTTTGGCAGCTAAATGGATACTTTATGCGTTCCTGGCGGCCCCTTCATCAGAGGCCCCGGCCCGGCTGGGAGCTGCAGGACGAGGGTTGGATTCAGGGACTTAAGAAGCAGGAAGTTCTGGTGTGGGGGGGGGGGGTTGTGAAGAAGAAGCCCATGTGGCAGGGGTCCCAGGGCGCAGTGCGGTCCGGAGATGAACCCCGACTGTTTACTTATTTTTTATTTCTCAATCCTCCCGGAGGATAACTTCCCATTGATTTTAGGGAGAGTGGGAGAGAGAGAGGGAAAGACAGAGAGAAACATCGGTGAGAGAGACACATCGATGGGTTGCCTCCTGCACGAGCCCCGACCAGGGCCCGGGCTGGGGAGGAACCTGCAGCCGAGGTATGTGCCCTTGACCGGAATCGAACCCGGGACCCTTTGGTCCGCAGGCCGACGCTCTGTCCACGGAGCCACACGGGTGAAGATGTGCCCTGGCTGTCGGAACGAGAGTGAGCTTCCCTCGTTTGGCGAAGGTTCGGGCCCCGCGAGGGGTTCTGAGCTGAGGTCTCCCCGGGGCAGGAGCCGGGCGCCCGGGCACCACCTGGTAAATCGGAGTGCCCCGCCCCCATCGCCGCTGCGGGCCCGCGTCCCAGGGCAAAGCTGCCATGGAGACCTTGCCGCCTGGTAGGAGCCCTTCTGCCCCGGTGAGAGGAGGGGGGGCCCGAAAGTGCCCAGCTCGGGGGGCAGGGGAGCCCCGGTCTTGGTGGGAAGGGCAATGAGCAGGGCGGCCACATGGGCGCCTGTGGAGCTGAGCAAGGCCGGGCCGGAGCCACCATCGGCTGTGAGAGTGCTCCCCCCGGCTGGCAGGCCTCCCGGAGGGGACGGCCTCAGGAGGAAGGTGGCAGCTGGGCGGTGGCACTTGGAGAAAAGGGCCCAAGGCCCTGCCTCCGCTGGGCGCCTCGGTCTGCCAGGCGCTGTGGGCACGGGGGGCGGGGGGAGTCCGCTGGGAGGGCTTGCAGAGAGAGGCCGGGCTGGGAAGGGCCGGGCCCTGTGTTTCAGGGAAAACATTAATGTCAGGGGGAAGGGAGAGGGAGAGAGAGAGAAACATCCACGATGAGAGGATCGCGGATTGGCCGCCTCCTGCACGCCCCGCCCTGGGGTCACGCTGGCATGTGTCCTGACAAGAATGGAACCGTGACCTCCTGGCTCCTGTGTCCGTCTGACCGCCAGCCGACCAACCGGGCTCAGTCCGTCTTCACTCCAGGCGCTCGCACACACCTGATGGCAGCCGGGCCCCTGTGGCCTCCGGCCCCGACGTGCCGTGGCCGCGGCCTTGAGCGTCTCCTGCCCTCTGTCGGGGCCTCAGATCGGAGCCCCTCTCTGCCTGCCCCCCGCCCCACGCTGCGCACGGCCCTCCACGCCCCTTCCTTCTGGGCTTCCCGGAGGAGGAGCCTTGTCCTGCGTGACGAGGAAAGGCAGCCGCTTGCTTTGCAGAGGCCGGGGAGGGCCTCGGGGTCCTGGGGTGCCACCCGCCTCCCGCGACACCTGGCTGCGCACACCCTCTGCGGGCTGGCGCCGTGTTCCCAGGGGCCTCGGTCGCGAAGGTGCGGGAAGTCACACGCTGCTAGCCCTCGTCCAAACGGCCAGGTTTTCTGTGCGGCGGCTGGGCGGCCACGAGGCAGGGCCGGGCCTGCGCTGGGCTCGGGGTTAGAGGAGGCGCCGTCAGTTCCTGTGGCGAGAGCTCTGCGCTCCGGCCGGAAGCCCACCCGGGACATGAAGAACCGGCGGCTCGAAGCCGGGCGGCGGAGGGGACGAGGCATCTTTGAATGAAGCCACCCAGCGCGTGGGCAGGGCCCCCCACCGAGGAGCCGCAGCCGAGGGGGAAGGGGCTGGGAACGGTTTTTATTTTCAGAGGAAAATGATGGGGTCACCTGAGTCAGGAGACCGAGCCCTCAGCACCGGGTGGAAATGAGGAGAGCCAGGCCTGCTCGAGGCCCCCAACACACACCCCACCCCACATCGTCTCCACAAAATTAGACATCTAATGGAGCAAAGAATAACGCCTCGGGTCTCAGTCAAAGGGATGAGGACTGAGGAACACGCTGGGGCCGGGGAGGAGAGGTGGCCTTTGTGAGCAAGGGGAAGGCCACCCGCCATGCCAGCCAGGAAAACACATTGAAAAACGACCCCAGGTAATCCTACCACAGACCTGGCTGGTACGAAGGCCCGGCTCTGAGAAACACGACCTGGTGGGAAGCGTGAAAGGCTAGTGACTCGAGGTATTCTCAGGAATAATGCCAGGAATTTCCCAGAGATACCTGGGCCTTGGACTTAAAAGAGCCGCTGTATGCAAGGGGCTGGACACAGGGCCTGTGTTTTCATCATTGTCATCACCACCATCACTATTATCACTACCAGCATCACAACCATCACCACCATCACCATCATCATCACCACCATCACTATTATCACTACCAGCATCACAACCATCACCACCATCACCATCATCATCACCACCATCACTATTATCACTACCAGCATCACAACCATCACCACCATCACTATTATCACTACCAGCATCACAGCCATCACCACCATCACCATCATCATCACCACCATCACTATTATCACTACCAGCATCACAACCATCACCACCATCACCATCATCATCACCACCACCATCAGGTACGGGGGAGTCCAGATAACCGGAGCCCACCCGGCATGTGTCTCCCCACGGAAGTGAGGAGGAGTCCTTTGTAGAATTACCTGGGACAGTTACCTGGGCTACAAGGCACAGAGAGCGCTGAGCAAGCTGCCAGAGGCTAAAGAAAGCTGCGAGACTTTTCCTGTCACTGCTCAAAGCAAAGGAGAGAGGAAGCCAAGCCCAGGGCTCTCGCCCCTGCCCCGAGCCCCACAGGCCACAGAGATGGCGAACCAACAAGGGAAAAGGCACCTGAGGTAACAGCAGGTGGTTCATTCCAAACCTGGCCAGTGGGCTGAATCCAGCTTTCTGCCCGTGCTTATTAATAAAGTTTTATTGGACCCCTGTCTTGCTCCTTCGTTGACATTTTGGCTGTGGCTATACCCTTGAGCTGGGCAGTCACTGCAGAACCATCGGGCCCACCAAGCCTCACATATTTAGTCTCTGCCTTCCTAGGAAAAGGCCGCCGGCCCTGCCCTCGGCTGTCAAAGCGAAACCCGGGTACAAGAGGCCCAGTCCCGGCGTGGTCTTGGGGGTATGTCCACGCCACCCCAACCATTCATGAAGTTTCCTGAGCCGCAGTGAAGAAGAAGGCAAAGTCCAAAAAGCCAAAGCAGGGCCTCGGCTTCCATGGCCCTGACCTGGGGCTGGGCTCCTTGCTAAGCGGGCACCCCGCTGCCGAGAGCCTGCTGTCCTGTATGGAGAAGCCGGAGAAGGGCGAAGGGATCGAGCAAAGAACAAACGAAAGACGCATGGGCACAGACAGCAGGGTGGTGGTGGCCGGAGGGAGGGGACGGGGGAGGTGGGGGAGAGGGCAAAGGGGGTAAATGGGATGGACGGAGACTTGACGTGGGGTGGTGAGCACACCATACAATATACAGATGATGTCGTGTAGAACAGTACCCCTGAGACCTATATCATCTTATTAACCAGTGTCACCCCAATAAATCAATAAAAAGTACAATAGAAGCACTTGAGAGACAACAGAAAAGTAGGCGGAGCGGCCGGGAGGATGCTCAGTCAGCCCCCCTGTCCCGGGTCCGGGGGCCTGGGGAGGACCTGCCTTTTCTCATCGGCGGAAGGGAAGCGGGTGATTCTTGTCTCACATGCGCACGGAAGGCCTGTTAACCACCACCCGCACCCGGAGCTGGGAGGCACCGACGCCAAACCCCCGCCAGCCACACCCGCAGGCACCGCCTCGGGAACAGCTCGGGGCTGGGCCCGGGCCGAAGGGGTGGCGGCCGCTTGCTAACTAAGCTCTGAGGGACCGGCTCCGGGGCCTACACTCGCTCCGCAGGCGCCACAGGCCGGAAGGAAGCGGAAACCAGACCGCCTCCCTCAGACCCGCTGCCAGCGGGAGAGTGTAGCCTTGAAGGCCAAGGCGTGTTCCCAAGGCCGCGATGCGGAAGCCGCGTGTCCACCGGGGAAGAACCTCCCACCAACAAGGCCGTCGCTTGAGAAAGACCATCGCCCACGTGTTTAGGCTCCAGGAGAGCAGGCGGCCTTCTCCGACCTTGACCTTCTCCGGGGCCTCTCCCAGCACAGCCCCACCCCACGGGCCTGCCTGTGGCTCGGGTGCGAACTCACGCCGAGGGGTGGGCCGCCTACCTCCCTGTGAGGCTCCTGGCTCCTCAGATAAATCACTTCGGGTCTTTGGTTCCCGTTTCGCGAGCCTCGTGCGACCAGTTGAAAGTTACGCTCAAAACTCCGACCAGCGACGTGAGCGTTCATCCTCCCCGACAGCCAACGGCGGCCGCTTAAGGCCAGAGACGGCGCGTTGACGCCCTCGGCTGCCGAGAACCTGTGTGTGACGGCGGGGTCCTTACGAAATGGTCCCTCTGCAGGGCGAACACGGTTGGTCAGAAATCAGATGGGGACTCGGGGAGAAGAGATTTAGGGAGGAGATGATGAGCTCCCCAGTGGGTACGTTGGGCTTGGGGCGTCTGTGGGTCGGGGGTTGGGGGGGCTTGAGCAGGCAGCAACTGCATCCCCAGATCGGATACTCCGCCTGGGGCCTCGGCAGGAGTCAGCGCCTGGTGCAGGGTGTGGTCCCCCAACTCCAACGTGCGTGGGAAACACGTGGGCCTCTAAGAAGGCGAGAGCTCCGTCTCAGTCCCGCTTAGGAGAGTCTCGGGGTGGCTGCTGAGACCCCAAATCTGCCACCTGGGACCCAGAGGGACACAATCCGGGAGCAAATCGTGGGAACTCCTCCAGGAGCCGTGGAGGCAGGAGGCGAAGCCAGCAACAGCGGGGCCGGGAAGCCTCTGTCTCTTTAAAAACATCGGTGCATCGCCACACGAGGGGGACTCCTGGACGACACCCCCACAGACGCCTGTCAGCACACGAAACGGAGCTTGGGACTCCAACGCCCTAAACTGATAGCGAAAGCCCCGGGGGAGAAAAACCTAGAAACTGGGCGAGGCAAACAGCAGAGATCCCATTGCTTCCGCCTGAGATGCCCGACGGCGCCCCCCGAGCCAGCAGAGCCCCGCCCGCAGTCCCCCCCCACCCCCTGCCCCCGAAAGGGCACGCTCCCGGCCCCGCCAAAAGGAATATCGCTCTCTCCCGCTCCAACGGGCTTATGCGCTGTTTACATCTCGACTCGAGCGCTGGGCTCATCACCCGGGACTCCAGCTCTTTGCGACCCTGTCCGCTCTCCCGCCCCTTACCCCCCACGCCTCCCCACCCCCTGCCCCTGTGCACCCCTTCAGGCAGGGACCTCGCCTCCATCACACCCGTGCCCAGCGCCCTGCGCCCTGGCGGGCACGGAACTGGCATTCAGTCATGATGTGTTGATTGGAGCCTTCGTCCTGCCTCAGAGCTTCCGTCCTTTCTCGCCATTCCAGGCTTTCCCTGCTTCCGGCAAAGCTTGGGATTCTCCCCGTGATTTCTCAGCGTCGAGATGATTTTAGAACACCCGCCCCGAAACAACTTCAGGGAAGGAAGACGGTGCGGCACCGGCAGGGCCGGCGGGGCAGAGGGCCCGGCACCCAGAGCCCCGGGCCGGCCGGCGGAGGAGGAGGGTTCCTGAGCCGCTGGCACTGGATTCACGCTCACTGGCTCCCGCGCTCCGCCTGGGCCGCAGCATCCAAAGCTCCTTATTAAATGTCAGATAAGTCAGCTCGCCCGGGGCGCCACCGCGGCCTGGGGGCTCCCGCCAGCCCGTAATGGATGGCTCTGAATAAGCAGAACCAATCCAGGCCGATCGCGGCTGCAATGGCTGCAGCCCGCAAAGTTCACCGAAGAAATATGGGGACTTTAAAGCGCTCGCACACAAATCCAGACGGCGAGTTTTTATAAAAACCTTTACTAGCTCAAACCACTGCAGTCACAGCGACCTTTATCCTGGAATGGGGTCGCTGGCCGAGCCGGAGCGTGTGCGCCCGTATTCCAGGCTCCGCGCGGCCACGGGAAGTGCGGGGGGAGAGGGAGCGGCCCGGCAGCCTGGCTCCGGCGCCCACGGTGCCAGGCGGCCTCTGCCCGCGGGAAATGATGCCTGGAAGGGACACCTGAGAGGTCTGGGGAGGATGGGCACGTGCGGGGAAGACCCCGCAGTCCTGGTAGAGCGCGAGCTACACGAAGGTCAAAAGGCAGAAAGGGTGCCGTGTGTATTGAGTTGGAGACCATTCATTCATTCCTTCCATATTCATTCATTCCTTCCATATCATTCATTCCATATTCATTCCATATTCATTCATTCATTCCATATTCATTCATTCATTCCATATTCATTCATTCATTCCATATTCATTCATTCCATATTCATTCATTCATTCCATATTCATTCATTCATTCCATATTCATTCATTCCTTCCATATTCATTCATTCCATATTCATTCCATATTCATTCATTCCTTCCATATCATTCATTCCATATTCATTCATTCCTTCCATATTCATTCATTCCTTCCATATTCATTCATTCCATATTCATTCCATATTCATTCATTCCATATTCATTCCATATTCATTCATTCATTCCATATTCATTCATTCATTCCATATTCATTCATTCCATATTCATTCATTCCTTCCATATTCATTCATTCCTTCCATATTCATTCATTCCTTCCATATTCATTCATTCCATATTCATTCCATATTCATTCATTCATTCCATATTCATTCATTCCTTCCATATTCATTCATTCCTTCCATATTCATTCATTCCATATTCATTCATTCCTTCCATATTCATTCATTCCTTCCATATTCATTCATTCATTCCTTCCATATTCATTCATTCATTCATTCCATATTCATTCATTCCTTCCATATTCATTCATTCCATATTCATTCCATATTCATTCATTCATTCATTCCATATTCATTCCATATTCATTCATTCATTCCATATTCATTCATTCATTCCATATTCATTCATTCATTCCATATTCATTCATTCATTCCATATTCATTCATTCATTCCATATTCATTCATTCATTCCGTATTCATTCATTCCATATTCATTTCATTCATTCCATATTCATTCATTCATTCCATATTCATTTCATTCATTCCATATTCATTCATTCATTCCATAGTCATTCATCCAGCATTCATTCATTCATCCATTCAGCATTCGTTCAGCGTGCATTCATGTATCCATTCAGCAGTCACTCATTCATTTGTCATTCATTCATTCACATTCATCCATTCCGTATTCATTCATTCAACCAGCACTCTCTGAGATCTACTTGGTACCAGGGACTCCACTGGGCACCAGGAGACACAGTCACCAACAGTGTGACAAACACATGGGTGCAGGTCGGGGAGGGTAACTTTCCAGAATGATCTAGGCATTTCACACTTGCCTTTAGCTTACAGCTCCCTTAGCCGCTGGGCTATCAAACCCAAACCGTGCGCCTCCTCATGTGGATTCAGAAACTACTTGAGTGGAAGCGGCATGAAGCCGCTGGCAGGTGAAATGCAGGCGCCCGAGTTAAGTTTGCGTTTCAGTAAACAGCTTATGATTTCAGCATAAGCATGTCCGGATGGTGCCCGGGGCACTTCCATTGAACAGCCCTTCCTTGTTTATCTGAAGTCCAGGTCTAACTGGGCGCCCACTCGTCTCATTTATAAATCTGGCACGTCTGAGCCGAGCGAGCTTTCATGAGCTCCCTGTCACAGACGGGCCGAGAGAGGGCACAGAGTCAAGGTCACCCCCGAGCCAGCTGGCTGCTCAGGCCACGGCTCGGGCCAGGTTTCAGGGACACGACCCAGGGCCCTTTCCGCTCCACCGGCTGCCTCCCGCGGCCCTGGCCAAGGGGCCGGGATTCAGGGACGAGCTCGCCAAGGACTGGACGAAGACCCTGAGCCCCGTGAGCCCCGGGTGTGGGCACAGAGCGGCTCTTCATCCCGGTGGGAACGTGACAGCTGTGATGGCGAAATCCCCCCCCACAAGTCAGGGGTGCGCTGACCCTGGCATCAAAGGCCGAGGCCACAATAGGGAGCCGTTTGCTCCTGGAATGCCCCCGCCCCCGCCCCCGTCCCCGCCCCCGCCCCAGCCGTGATTGCCGACAGGTGTGCGGGGCGCCGGGCCTCGCTGGGTGAAATGCTGGGGGAGTCACACGGCGGTATCGCCGCAGCTCAGGGGAAGTCAAACGTCCTCTCGGGCTGTGGCGCCCTTCCAGGGCCTTTATCTGCGCGCATTCCATCGGGAGCAGGGAGGAAGGAGGCGGCCCCCGGGGTAACTCGATCGGCCGCCGTGGCATTCACAGGGGTATCAGTTACCCTAAGCCTCGGGGCGGCGAGGAGATGGAGACGAGGATTACCTGCCACTTACGACGTGTCATCGGGGCGGCCCCGCTACAGCTCGCTCCATCGGCCCCGCAGCTCCCTCAGCGGCGGCCGCAGGGTGTCCGCCTGCTCTCACCTGTCCGTCATTTCAATGAGTGACAGCAGTGGCTGCAGCGGCCGCCGGAGGAGTTTCTGACAAGTGGCCTCTGTGGGGGGAGGACAGACCAGGGAGAGGCAGGCGTGGGGACGGCGGTCTGGGTCCACTTAGCAGCGCCTTGAAGCCAATCTCGCCAGACACATCCCAGCGGCATCATTCTCCCCCCACCGGTCCGCTCTCGGCCGGCACAGCGGGATGTCAGACAGATGCAATCAGCTCGGACACCACCTCTGGGGGCGGGAGACCAGCACCCCCGCTCTGAGGCTGGGCAGCCAGACCGGGCGCCGGCATCCTCGCCAGGGACAGCCGCGTGCGAGCCACGAAGCACGGCGGCCTGGGAAGAGGCGGGTTCCGAGCCAGTCTGCAGCCTACAGCAGTGACACCCCCTGGCACCAGCCACACCCCGACCACCGGCCATTCTTACAACAATGACCCCGCCCACCTCCTCCCCACGCACAGGCACCTCTCGTCCCTCCGCCCCGTTGAGGGGAGCGCAGGGCCTGGGGAGACCGTCGGCAGCTCTTCACTGAGCACCTGCTCCGTGCCGGACTGCAGGGAGCGGCTCCTGGGCCACAGTCTGCCTGACGGGGACCCACCACGGCCTCCGCACCTCGGGGAACCTGCCCCTCCCGCCACTCCCCTCCTCCTCTCCTTCTCCCCTCCCGCTCCTCCCCGTCTCTCTCAATTCCCCCTTTCTCTCCGCTCGCACAGGTAACGGTGAGACGCGAGGGGAGCCCCGGCGGATTCGGTTCCAAGCGCTCCCAGCAGTTCTCAGAGGGACAAAGGCGGACGACTGTCACATCCCGCCCCTGAGCCGCACCTGCCGCCCCGCCCGGTTCAGCGGGGGGTCACCCAGGGCTCCGGGTTCTCCGGTGGCAGGAGAGCCGCGGGCCTGCGGTTCACAGTGAGATTCAATCTACACGCTTGACCCGTCTGATTCACTGTGCGGCTGACGGAGCAGAGGGCCGCCGTGAGCGTGAGCGCATTTCCTTCCGCACACCACACGCGTG
The DNA here is from genome assembly GCA_025583905.1 of Ia io. Classification (NCBI taxonomy): domain Eukaryota; kingdom Metazoa; phylum Chordata; class Mammalia; order Chiroptera; family Vespertilionidae; genus Ia; species Ia io. Next base: position 1,492,119 of record JAJQQW010000012.1, on the reverse strand, counting down.
GGCGCTGTGGGAAGCATCGGCAGCCGGCCGGCTCACTCCAGGCCGGACATGAGCACGGGCATGTGTGTGGCGAGCGTGGGGAGGCGTGGCTCGGCGGGAGCCAAGCAGCCCCGCCCCCTTGTTCTGTCCAGGGGACTGCACACTGGAGGCCTGGGGGTCTGAGCACAAGCTCGGGCTGCTGACCCTGACCGAGGCCAGACCTTATCCCTGTGGCCCTGATGCGCTCCACCCTCCAATGCCCTCAACACCCCGTCCCCCTGCAGGCCAGCTGCCCCCTCATCCGTCAAAGCCAGCGCCCCCCTCCTCCCGCCACAGGCAGCATCTCACACGGTTTCCCGTCTGAGGATGAAGCTGTGCTCCCGTTTCCGCACGTTGGACACCCGGCGGCCACTCGGCGTGGCTCCCGCGCGGCCCCTGCCATGGATGCCGGGACCACAATCCACTAAACAGATGCTGGCCAGGTTGGCTCACCCTGGAGCACGGATGAGGCCTGGACGTGGCCCCCAGCCTTGCCCCAGGCCTTGGGGGAGCTGAGCCACGGCCACCACCTCAGCTTGGGACCCTGGACGCAGGGACAGGTGTGCTCACAGCCCGGCTGGGGCCCCGGCATGGGCCGGGCAGGAGGCAGGAGAAGAGGCCGCGCAGGCCTGGGCAGAGCTGCCCTGAGCGCAGGTCCTCCGGGCAGATTGGCCCTCATTTTGCCCAGAAGGTAGGCACCTAAACAAGCCAGGCCGGCCCTGAGGAAGACGGGCGATGGCGGCCTGAAGGCACCCCACAGGGCCAGGCCCACGGGGACTTGTTCAGAGGGTGCCCGGCCCGCAGAGCTCCTGATCGGTGGGTCTGCCCGCGCCTCCCGCCTGTGTTTGACATGCGTTCCTCTGGGGAGCACCTGAGAGCACATCAAACTTCCGGTCCCCTCGGATCCTCGAGGGACCCCCCAACACACACAGGGTCCTGGAACGGCCACTCGGGCAAAGGAAGGCAAAGGAAGCGTGGGAAAGAACTCCGCCCGGAGCGTTTACACACCTCCCTCAATGCCACTGCCAAGCAGCTCCTGTTCTGCCCATTTCACAGATGTGGAGACTGAGGCGAAGAGTCACCGGTGACGTGCCCAAAGCCCCAAAGACACAGAAGGCCAGGAACTCAGAGGGTGCTCAGGCCCAACACTACGAACCTTGGCATCGACTGTGCACCCGGCGTGGTTCGAAAGCGGCGGTCGTTCAGCTGGAAGCGTCCAGGGCTCCTGTCGGGAACGAGACGTCGTCCATTCTTTCACACACACACAGAGGGGACGGCGGCTCGTCCTCCCGGACGGAAACGGGGCGCCTGGCCCGTCGGCCTTCCTTGCTTTACGGGCGCGTCTTCTCTGCGCTTGGCTGTGATGTCACTGAACAGGTGAGCCTGGTGCAGCCGCTCGCCGTGCATGTATGCTGAGAGGATGCCCACTCGGCGCGCCCGGCTTCCCTTTCTCTGCAGCGCAGGCCTCGGCAGGCCTCCCTGGACCTGTGGCAGGTGGAACGGTGGGGAAGCTTCTAGTCGCGGTCCCCAAAGTGGGCCAGGAAACACCTCACAGATCAGCCGCCGGCCACGGCGCCGCTGCTCCCGGGGAGGGGCTGCGTCCAGACGCCGGCCTCTCTCCCAGAAAGGCTCACTCTCCCTCGGCCACGCGCGTCTCGTTCTCTACGGACCAAAAGCCTCTGGAGACGAGTTTTCGGAGAAATCGAATCTGAATTTTCCTGTGTCAACGCGGCTCCAGAAATTCCATGCGTTTCCCCGACCGTTCCTAAGGGAAGAATGCTGACCCCTCCTGCCCGCCCCACTCCCGGCGGAACGCGGTTCTCAGAAGGTCCGATTCCTCTGCCCACACGAAGCCACGCATGAAGGCTTTGGGGCCGGTGGGTTCGGGGTTGTCCGGGTTCCCCAGGAGAGCTGTCTTTGTGGGCTGGCAGGGCAAGGTCTGAGCATCCAGGGCAAGGTCTTGTCTTTTTCTTTTTTTAAAATATATTTTTACTAGAGGCCCGATGCACGAAATCTGTGCAAGAGCAGGCCTTCCTTCCCCCGGCTGCCGGCACCGGCTTCCCTCACAGCCCTGACTTTGTCCTGAAGGACACCTGGTCTAATTAGCATATTATGCTTTTATTATTATTACTAGAGGCCCAGTGCACGAAATTCGTGCACGGGGGTGTGTGTCCCTCAGCCCAGCCTGCACCCTCTCCAATATGGTACCCCTCAAGGGATGTCCGATTGCCAGTAGGATCAGGCCTAAACGGGCAGTCGGACATCCCTCTCACAATCCAGGACTGCTGGCTCCCAACTGCTCGCCTGCCTGCCTTCCTGATTGCCCCTAACCGCTTCTGCCTGCCAGCCTGATCACCCCCTAACCACTCCCCTGCCAGCCTGATTGATGCCTAAGTGCTTCCCTGCCAGTGCGTTTGCCCCTAACTGCCCTCCCCTGCAGGCCTGGTCACCCCTAACTGCCCTCCCCTGCAGGCCTGGTCACCCCTAACTGCCCTCCCCTGCAGGCCTGGTCACCCCTAACTGCCCTCCCCTGCAGGCCTGGTCACCCCTAACTGTCCTCCCCTGCAGGCTGGGTCACCCCTAACTGCCCTCCCCAGCAGGCCTGGTCACCCCTAACTGCCCTCCCCTGCAGGCCTGGTCACCCCCAACTTCCCTCCTCTGCCAGCCTGGTCACCCCTAACTGCCCTCCCCTGCAGGCTTGATCACCCCCAACTGCCCTCCCTTGCAGGCCTGGTCCCTCCCAACTGCCCTCCCCTGCTGGCCATCTTGTGGCGGCCATCTTGTGTCCACATGGGGGCAGCCATCTTTGACCACATGGGGGCAGCCACCTTGTGTGTTGGAGTGATGTTCAATTTGCATATTATTCTTTTATTAGATAGGATTAGACAGGATAGAGGCCTGGTGCACGGGTGGGAGTCGACTGGTTTGCCCTGAAGGGTGTCCCAGATCAGGGTAGGGGTTCCCTTGGGACATGGGGCAGCCTGGGCGAGGGGCCTGTGGTGGTTTGCATGCTGGCCACTCCCCCCGACAACCCAAGTGGAAGCCTTGGTAACTGGGATTTATTTATCTTCTATAATTGAAACTTTGTAGCCTTAAGTGGAGGCCAAGGCAGGCAAGGGCTGCAGAAGCTTGGCTTCCTCCATTGCTGGGGGCAACTCAAGCCTCCTGCTCTCTCTGAAGCCACAGCCATCTTGGTTGGGTTAATTTGCGTACTCACTCCTGATTAGCTGGTGGGCGTGGCTTGTGGGTGTAGCGGAGGTACGGTAAATTTGCATATTACTCTTTTATTAGATAGGATGGGTTTCAGAGAGGAAGGGAGAGGGAGAGAGAGAGATGGAAACATCAATGATGAGAGAGAATCCAGGATCAGCTGCCTCCCGCACGCCCCACACTGGGGCTCGAACCTGCAACCCGGGAATTGAACCATGACCTCCTGGTTCATAGGTCGACGCTCACCCCCTGAGCCACGTGGCCTGGCCAGGACCAGGTCGTTTCTGTGCAAACCTGCCTGCGTGGCGGGGAGCACACTGTGAACGTAGCTCGTGTGGGTGTGGAGGGGGCTCCCGGGTCTGCAGGTTGGAAGGAGCGAGAATGGCCCCATAAGAGGCTAGAAGTCACTGAGCCCCGCAGACAAAGGGGGACTCCATGAAAGGGGAAGGCTCTGCTGGAGCGGCGATGCTGTGGGCGGAGGGGCTGGGAGGAGGGGCAGGCTGGTGCCTGCAGACCAAGCTGGCCGGCTGCAGCGCTCACGCCTGCCTGTGAGCTGGTCCAGTCGTTCGCGTTGGGAGGTAGCGTGCACCCGGGAACATCGCCCACGGATCAGGGGTGACGGATCCCCCGCATCACCTTCCAGCCCCCGACGGGACCGCTTCAGCCGATAGCACGTCCCTCGACTTGGCAGCATGTCCCACATGGACGAACTCTGTGAGGCGGGCTCCAGCCTTCTGCCCCGGGCCGGCACTGCTCTGAGCATTTAACCGGCATCATCTCATTTAACCAGGCTCCCGGCAGCCCCCGCGGGCGGTTCTATTGTCATCACCATCCCCGTTTTACAGACGAGGAAAGTAAAGCTCAGAGAGGAGGAGTCACCGGCCCCGTCACACGCTCAACAAGGAGGGAGCCGGGTGCCCCGAGCCCCGCAGTGCCGGCCTCCTCTGACGAAGCGCCGAGGGGTGCGCGGGGGCGGAACGCGAGCCAATGACCCCTTTCCCGATCGATCCCAACACCCTCCGTCAGGGATGACCTCCGCGCTGACCTCCGCGGAAGCAGGCCTCGCTCGGGAGGTCACGCTCAGGCACTCCATCTGCCCTCGGAGGTCACTCACGCTCGGGAGAGTCGACGGCCCGCCTCCGGATTGATGTGTTTGCACCCCATGTCAAACCCCAACCAACACAAGGCAACTCTGCAAAGTGTTCCCCGCCGACACACGCACACCAGGCCCAGACCAGGCGACTCACTGCGTCCCGCCGTGGCGCGGTCCCGACGGGGCGCGCTGGCTGCTCGCAGCCGTAGCTCAGCCTCCCGGGCAGCCTCCACCGCTCTGCGGCTGGGAGGTGAAAAGTGACCCCTTGCGGCCCTTGGCGGGTTGGCTGTAGGCGTGTGGACATCTTGCCAGGACAAAGCAATGGCCCCACGTCCTTGCCCCGGGACGTGACCTGCGACCGCAGGGAAGGAAGGCATACGCGGCGGACATGGCTGCACTGTGGACTCATAGAACACACGTTGCAGTTTACCTCCGCACACGGCCGCACATGCACACGGCCGCACATGCACACGGCCACACATGCACACGGCCACACATGCTGCGGTGCCCCAGGCCCCCGAGGCGGGGCCTGTGAAGACAGTCGAGCGCCAGCCCTGGAGGGAAAGCTCCCTGGTCAGAGCATCGTCCTGTGACGCCAAGGTTGCGGGTTCGATCCCTGGTGAGAATCAATTAGTGAAGAGAGAGATAAGTAGGACAACAAGTTGATGTTTCTCTCTCTCTCTCCCTCTCTCCCTCCCTCCCTCCCGCCAATCAATAAGTAAAACGTTTTAAAAAGACAGTCAAAAGCACGGGAGAGGGTAGAAGACTCCAGAGCGTCTGACCCACAAGACGGGGTTTCAGGTCCGAGCTGCTCAGACACGTGTGTTCAGGGACCCCAGAGTGGAGGCAGCACGGAGCGCTGCGAACCTGCCTTTCCGTCATGCTTCCTCCCTCCATTGAACAAACACGCGGGGAGGTCTCCCGAGGGGCAGCAAGGGCCTGATCCCCCACACGCACCCGACAGGCCCGCCCCGTCCGCACGGAGCCGCCCTGGCTCGGCTGGAGGAGGGACGGCGTGAGGAGGAGGGGTTACTCCAGGTCACCAGGAGGCCGGGATGCACTCCATTCCCACAGAGTGATGGAGTTCTATCCCTTTTTGGATATTTCTATTTAAGTATTTTAAAATGTCCTAAATTTTACTCACTTCATTAAACACAAAATAACGAACCCTGCCAGTGTGGCTCAGTTTCTGAGCATCAACCCAGGCGCCAGGCGGTCACGGTTCGATTCCCGGTCAGGGCACAGGCCCGGGTTTGGGGTTCGATCCCCAGAAGGGGATGTTCAGGAGGCAGCTGATCGATGTTTCTCTCTCGTTGATGTTTCTTTCTCTCTCTCCTTCTCCCTTCCTCTCTCTCTAAAATAAATAAGAACGTATTTTTAAAAAATAATAAGGATCTTTCCAAAATCACTTGAGTCAACCCGTAGGTAAGTGTGACAGATGTGTCCCAGGGGGTGGCTCCGGGCGGTGCTGCGGTCAGAGGAACGTGGTCTGGTAACCAGCCGTCCCGGTGTGACGGCTTCCCTGCACACACTCACTCCCCCGTGCAAACACCCCCTCTCCTTCCCGCTTTTCCCACCCAGCAGCCTCTGTAGAATCCGCTACCCCCAGCAGCTAGAAAAGAACGCACCAGTGTCACCGCGAGGGGTCTCATCAAGGCTGTCTCTAGCCCGGCCGGCGGGGCTCAGTGGTTGAGCGTCGACCTATGAACCAGGAGGTCAGGGTTCGATTCCCGGTCAGGGCACGTGCCCGGGTTGTGGGCTCGATCCCCAGTGTGAGGCGTGCAGGAGGCAGCCGATCCATGATTCTCTCTCCACATGGATGTTTCTCTCCCTCTCTGAAATCAATAAAAATATATTTTTTTAAAAAGACTGTCTCTAGCCCCTGGTCCACAGCCTCTGTCCCTCTCCCCTCCCCCTTCTCCTCTGTCACAAAAGTCCACAGAACCTCTCCCCCGATGGAGGGGCCTCCAGGGAGAACGGGGAACCCCAGAGCGCCCCGTGTTGGTGAACGGTGCCTTCGTGTGACTATGTAAGCCCATCGTTTCCATAGATCCCAGCGTGGGTTGCCCACAGCAACCTCGACCTCAGACCCTCCCGCCCTGGATGAACGGAGAAGGAAAACAGGAACCTCACGCGGGCGGGCGGAGTGGAACCGTCTAAATATTTGTTTAACATCTGCTTTCGCCGGTTGCGCCCGGCCACAATCGCGCATTGTCCCCGAGCCCGGCGCCCAGGGCCGCCCCTTCTCCGGCTCTAATTGGCTTGCCCTGCAGGTAAACGCACCGAGCCCTTCCCGGGGGGCACCGAGCGCGGGTACCATCCTTGCCCCGGATTCTTTGTGTGTCAAACGCAAGCCACTCCAGGCCCCCGCGTCCAGAGCAGTTAATTAACAGAAATCAAAGGAGCCTTTGTTGCCTCCCAAATCTTCCCCTCTCCTCCAGATGGGGACAGGTTCGCTGACAATTTCGCTTCATTTCGGAGAATGGCGTCTCAGGTTTCCCTCGGCGGCGACTAGAAAGGGCCAGGTGCCATCAAGGCCTCCTTCCTGGGGCGCAGCCAGCGACGAATCGAGGAGGCGGCGGCCTCCCCAAGCAGGCCAGGCCCCTCGGGCGGCGGGTCTCTGGGTGCAGGGCTGGGTGGGGGTGGGCGACCTGCAGAGAAGCACCCAGGATGACACTACATGGCACGGCCCTGCACCCGCCCACCTGAGCCCCAAGGGACCCCGAGTCCGAGGTGACCCCGTCACTCAAGCTCAGCCAGGGTTCACTTTAAGGGAAGAAGACACACACACAAAAGCAAACCGGCTTCATGAGGCGGGCACAGCCCAGAGTAAGCAAAGGGCGTTCATCTCTGGACCAGCGTCCCGGTTATAAAGAGGGACGGCGAGGTGGGGGCAGCAGGCTGGCGCAGCGCACGGTCAGCAGAGTCCGCAGTCACAAAGGGCACGGACAGGCCGGGCCGGTGGCTCAGTGGTCAAGCGTCAACCTATAACCCGGAGGTCAGGGTTCCACTCCAGGTCAGGGCACAGGCCGGGGTGCAGGTTTGATCCCCAGTGGGGGGCGTGCAGGAGGCGGCTGATCCATGGTTCTCTCTCGTCATTGATGTGTGTCTCTCTCTCCCTCTCCCTTCCTCTCTGAGATCTGTAAAAACACATTAAACCATAAAATGAACCGTTTGGGCCGATCCTGTTTCCCTGGTGGGTCTGGGAACGTGGGCTCTTGGACACACAGAGGAGACGCTGCCCTTTCTGCTCCCCGCGCCTCCTGAGGCCCCAGCCCGGCATGTGGCGTGAACGGAGGGGACACACATCGCAATACCTACACGCGTGCAGGGTCCATGATTGCTTCTCTGGGGGAGCCACGGTCTCACCCGCTCCATCAGAAAGAGGAGTTTGGGGGAACTGCGGCCCGAGGGACCGGTTACTCTCCTGGCTGTGCGCAGACCACGGCGCTCAGGAGGGACAGCCCCGGCTCCAGTCCTGTTGCTCTTTCTCATGGGGGCGGAAGGCCTGGGGACCTGCCCTAGCCTCTGCCTCCTCATCAGTGAGAACCCAGATCCCACTTTGCAGGGTGTCGTGAGCACAAGCGAGTGGCCGCCGTGGGACCCCGGGTCCTGCCAGGCATTGGCATCCGTGGTGCGATGGGTGTTGAGTCTCGGGGCTCGCCACGGCGCCCGGCCTCGCAGTTACTCGGATGCCGCCCGTGCGGCTCCCGGCCCGCAAGTGAGGTGGGGAGGGGCCCCCAGCCTCGGCGCGTGGAGCAGGCCGGTCCCTCCGCTGCCCCCTAAAATAATTGCTCTGATGGAGAGTCACGGTGTTCAGAACACAGTGTTTCCTGAAATGCAATTCTCAGGGAGCTGGGAACAATATCCGCCCGAAACAAAAACAAAAACGGAAGAAAAATGAGCAGAATCGAGGGAAACCAAAGGGGACGGAAAGTCTCAGCTTCAATCTCGTGTCAAATTGAGTAATAAAGGGAATTCCCCAGCTACACGCCAGGCGCTTGCTGGCTGCGGCACTCAGGGCCCAGCGCCCTCCACCCCCGTCACCCTGCTTCCCTTGTGGGGAACCTGGTGCAGCCCAGCTGCCAGCCCCAGGCTGCTCCCCGAGACAGCCCCGCACTCCGCTTTGTGCGTGCTCCCCCCATCCCTCTCCAGAGGCTCCTCCGACCCCCCCCCCACCTCTCACCTGCAGTTCTCCCAGCCCCAGGCACGTGGCCACGGACACCTCCCGCTGCACCTGTCCTTGTCCTGTGGTCCCGCTGCCCTGCCTGCCTGTGTCCTTAGGAGAGAGGCCAGCCCAGCTGCCTCATCCCTCCCTGACGCCTCGCTCAGTGCCTGGCACTTAGTAGGTTCTCAGGAAAGACTCGTCTACAGCGGTTGTTGGAAAGCCAGGCCGGCACCGTCCTGCCTCCTGGCGGGAGCAGCCACACCGCCCGGCGGCCTCTGGGCCTGTCCTCAGGGCGGCAGGTCACGGCCACGTGCCTCCCGGCTGTCTCGCTGGGACTTCCTCCCAGATCCACGGGTGGAGACAAAAACTACACTATGAACTTTCCGGAACGCCCCGGCTTTTCCCGACGCTGTTGTCTGAGCCCCGAGCACACCACGGGCATCGCCGGATCGTGGGTGTATGTCTTGGGGACATTCGTCACGGAGCCACGGCTCCGGGCCCCGCTCCGCGGCGGCGACATGATGGCTGTGCATTTCACGCCTCTCGGATTCCCAGCTGGGATTCGGGGGTTTAAAGACATGGAGGATGTGTTTTCAGATTTATGAGGGGGCCATTGATTTAATTAATCGCGCCCGAAGAGCCTCGGCAGTCGCAGTGAGCATTCTTAAAGGCGGAGGGCGGGGCGGGAGGCTGATGGATCGGGGCTGTGAGGCGTGTGCTTCTCGGATCCAGACAGTGACGTGAGGGTCCAGGTTAATCGGTTCCTTCAGAGGCGCGTCCACAGCGGCAAGGCCCCAGAGCACACTGAGGCACGTCTGGTTGCACACACCGAAGCATGCATGCAGCTGTATACGCCTAAACATGCATGTGGTCGCACACCCCAAAACATGCATGTGGTCGCACACCCCAAAGCAGGTTTCGTCAGAGTCTCAGCATAATGAGATCCTTCAAAAGGGACAGAACTGGCCTCCGCTCTGTCCCCTCATCTGGCTGGCGCTGCCGGACCACAGCCCAGGCCCCCGGAGGATTCTGGGAGCCTGACTCCCCCGGCGGTTACATGGAGGAGCATGTTCCCCTGGTGGCTGACCCCATCTCAGGGTCATGCGTCCAAGATGTCTGCCTAGAGCCTGCCTGGTCCAACCTGCCCATTTGACAGATGGGAACACCGAGTCCCAGGCTCTTGCCTGGTGAGTGGCCAGCCTCCTGCAACCGCCAGGGTTCTCGGCTGGGAGGGCCTCGTCCGGGACTCCTCTCACAGCACCCACTGTCCCTTTACTTTGAGACCTCCACTCTTCATAGGAAAAAAATAATGAACTGATAGATCATGCTCCAGAAAAACCACATTCCCGTTTCTCCTGTGCGCTTACGGGGACACCAGCATTTCACACGGATGTCATGTCCCAGAGCCGTGTCTGAGCAGAGACGCCGCCCCTGGACACCAAGCTTGAGGCTGGCGTGACGTCAACACCAGGGCCAATGGGGACACCTCTCCCGGGACGCGTGTTTGAGGGCTCCCGAGACGGGAGGGACAGCCGGGAGAGAAGGCAGCCATACCTCAGAGGCGGGGCATTTACAACGTGACACTGGCGTTTGTCAAAGGGGTCTGTGGACGGAGATGTGCTGGCTGTCCTCTAGATCACCGCCATCCCTCAGCAGGTCACCCCCCCTGAGGGCCCCCCAGTCCAAGGTCAGAAAGAAAGCTGCTCCCTGCCCTGCAAACCCCTCCCCCCTCCCTCCTCATCCCTGCTGGTCCCATCCGCCCAGAGCTGCCACTGCCTGCCTCCCTCTGCACAGGGAGCCTTCGAACGCCAGAGCTGGTCTGTCCTGCTGGGTCTCCGTCTCCTGCCGCACCTGGCACACAACGCCCGCTCAGCGAGTGCCTGGGCTCAGCGAGGGCCTGGCCCGTGCGCTCGGCGCAGACCGAGGTCCCCAGAGGTCAAGCGGGAACTGGACTCTCTGGATTCCTATCTTTGCAAATAATGAGGAAGCAATAAGTTCAAGGTTAACCTGGACCTCCAAGTTCCGCTTCCCTCCCTCCGCCTCCCACTCTCCACCACCTCCTCGGCCCCCACACGCTGCGGGGGTTTATGCAAATGACCTTGCAGGAGCCCACAAGCAGCTCCTGTTTATTTTTCATTGGAAGGTCCCAGGTGGGGCTTATCTGCCGGGCCTGGGGCCCTGCTATCAGATGGGCATGCAAATGAGCCCGCAGGAGCTGCTGCAAAACACGGGGACATTTGCCTACTCATTTCCCTTTCCCACCCCAAACACTGGACGGCCTGTGCCGCCTAGTCAAATCCTCACAGCCGGGTGCTGATAGGAGAGCCAAGCCCTTGGGGTTAGCATGTGCGGGTTGGGGGGCGAGGCACGGGGTGGGGGAGGGCAGGGCTTTCTCTGGGGTGCTGAAGATGTTGGGAGTTAGAGAGGTGGTGGTTGTGGGGCACTGTGATAGACTAAATGCCACCCAATTGTCCATCAAGGTCTCGCTTTTAAAAGGGGTTAATCTTGAACCACATGAAGCTCAGCTGAATAAGGAACTACAGCCTTTTCCTCTCGGTGTCAGGAAGGCCACAAGGCAGGCGGGGACACGTTCCGGGGCCGCTAAACCTCCAGGGGCAGCAGCGGCCGTGGCGACACGGAGCTCACAGGCAGCTGCGTTCTGGCGGCTCTGAACTTGGGGGACACCTCCGGCTCCGGGGGCAGCCTCCCCCTGGAGGTGATGGCCAGTCCAGAGAAGAGACGCGGGGTTGGGAAGGTCACCTTGCCGGTCTGGATCCTGACCTCCGACCCCGTCCCTGTCGGCCCCTTGCACATGTCCTCCTCCCCTCACCCCCCAACCCCCCCACCCCTCCGCCCAATCCGGGCTTGGACTGGAAGATGAGCCACTTGCCTAAGCCTCGCTGTGTCTGGGCGCCCACCCCCCCCAAGTGCTGACATGCGATCCTTGTCCTGTGCCCCCGGCTCTGACCCAGCCCTAATCCCTGGGCCCCCCGAGGGCAGCAGCATGGCCGGAGCAGCCGTCCCAGGGAGCCGGGCGACCCTTGGCCCCGATGCTGCGCCCTCGGAGGGAGCCGTCAAACCGGCGTGCAGAGCGCAGCCCTGGGGGCTGACCGGGCTCACGCAGGAGACGAACTGGCTCCTGATCAGGACCTGAGTGCAGGACCTTTGGGCCGAGTCTGAGCGGCACCCAGTGAGCACCCTGTCCTGGCCCAGGGAAGAGAAGGCACGGGCCGTGCGGACTGCGGGGCGGAGAGAGGTTTGGACCTGAGTCTGGGCACCTGCTTTGGCCCCTGTGCCCGTGAAATGAGCGTCCACACCCGCAAACCTGTGGGCCGTATTGAGAAAGAGCTGCCCGCCTCTGCATGGGAAACTGGGCCCAGGAGCCTCGTCGCTGCAGGGAAGGCCTGTCCCTGGGCCTGCTTCGAGCACCTTCTGTGGCTCTCGTTCATCACCCCAAGGAGGCATCCAGCTCTCACAGAATCACCAGGTGCCAAGGAGGGAGCCAGGCGGGGACAGAGACACGGAGTCGCTGCTAGTAAAGGGTTAGAAATGGGGGGAGCAGCCCCCAGAGTGCAGAGCTACACCCGTGGGCGCCTGGCCCGCTGGTTCAACACAGGTGCCAGCCGCCCCCTGATTTTCTGACTCAGGTCTGCTTTCTAACCAATTGCTGTGTTTCTCTCTCCCCCACCACCACTCTTTTCTCCCTTCCACCCTCTCTAAAAATCAATGGGAAAAATAACCTCGGGTGAGGATTAACAACAAAAAAAAAACCGTCCATTAGGCCCAGCGGCCATGACAAGGTGGAGAGCAGCTGAAGCAGTAACTTGGGGGTCTGCTCGGCTGGTTCCGGGCTCAGGCTCAGGCTCAGGCTCAGGCTCGGGCTCAGGCTCAGGCTCAGGCTCAGGCGAGGCAGGTGTCAGCCGCAGCGGTGGCTGAAGGGGTTTCCTGCAAAGCGGAGCCGGGCAGAGCCTGGGGGCAGGACCCTGCGGACTGACTGTTGTGCGGAGGAGACGGTGGGCTCAGGGGGGCCGGGCAGCCGGGCTGACGCAGCCCAAAGGTCAGTGGGGGACACTGGCCAGCCCAGAGGGAGGAGACCTTCCCCGCAGACTGCGAGGCACCAGGGAGCCTAAGAGGTCACTGCCCGGGACCCCAAGAGCCAGATGTTATCGCCCTCGGCCAGTGAAACCTGAGTCAGACCCTCACACCACCCTGGACATCCTGGGGCAGGCGCCGGGCCGCAATCAGACAGGGAGCTGTCCCTGGGCCCCCAGGTGCTGGGGTGCTGACTGAGGGAGCCCCCCCGCTCCTCCTCCAACCTCCTCCCTGGGGTATCCCCCAGGTGCAGGAGGGCAAGGTCTCCCCACACCTGAACCCGAGTGAAGTCGCCCAGCGGCAGACGGATGACACCGGGGGACGCCACCAGTAGAGGGTTTGTAGGAATGCGGGACAGAAAGGCAAAGACCAGGCAGAGGGGCCGGATCCCAGGGGACCTGCTCCCACCTGCGCCAGCACCGTGGCCGCGCTCGGAAACTCCCCCGGGCCCACCAGCTCGGCACACTCCCCTGCAGCCCAGTGTATGCTAGCTCCGGTTCACGCCCTGTCATCCGACCGTCCCCACACTCCGCCTGGGCACGGACCCCACACCACGCCCGTCCATGCGAGCACTGTCCCCCCCGCTGCTCCGTCAGCACGGCTGCTCTTCCGAAAGCGTCCAGCCCTGTCCGTTAGAGGAACTCCCCAAAAGGCACAGCGATTCTTTGATGGAAAGTTAGTTTCCACAGATACTTTGCACCCTACGCTTCCAACCCCTCACTTCAAAGACCTGCATCCCGCTGTGCCCTGGACTATTGCCTCACCAGCCTGACCTACCCCTCCACCAGCCTTCCCATGCCTCCTACACTGAAAGACACCCCCCAACCAAACCCCTAATCTCAGTCAATTCCGACCTTGTCTCCTCCACACGGAGCCGCCGACCGCTCTTGCTCCCTCACCAGTGAGCAACCAGCTCCGGTTCATCTGGTCAGACTTGTGTCGGTGGCATCTCAGGAGCCGACCCTCCACCGAAGCATCCATTAGTCCAAAAGCACGTGATTTTAGAGTGGTGCGGAGATGGCGGGAGGATGGAGGAATGAATGTGGATGATGGGTGGTTGCAGGTGGGAGGATGGATGAATGAGTGGGTGGGTGAACGGAATATGTGGGTGAAAGAATGAAATGGGTGAACGTGGATGGATGGATAGATGGATGGATGGTTGAATGTGGGGAAGATGGATGAATGAAATGGGTGAACATGGATGGATGGATGAGTGGATGGATGGATAAATGAATGGGTCAGTGGGTGGATGGATGAATGAGTGGATGGATGAATGGTTGGGTGGGTGGATGGATGGATGGATGGATGGATGGATGGATGGATGGATGGATGAATGGTTGGGTGGGTAGATGGATGGATGGATGGTTGGATGGATGGATGGATGGATGGATGGATGGATGGATGGATGAATGGTTGGGTGGGTAGATGGATGGATGGATGGATGGATGGATAGATGAGTAGATGGATGGATGGATGAATGGGTGGGTGGGTGGATGGATGGACGGATGGATGAGTGGATAGATGGGTGGATGGATGGATGGATGGATGGATGGATAGATGGATGAATGGGTGGGTGGGTAGATGGATGGATGAATGGATAGATGGGTGAATGGGTGGGTGGGTAGATGGATGGACGGACGGACAGATGGATGGATGGATGGATGGGTGGGTGGATGGATAGATGAACGAGTGGCTGGATTCTGACCAATGCTGATGAAGCCTGCAGGTTTGGGCTGAGTCTAGGCCAGAAGAAGGTCCCATCCTGGTCTCACGAGAACTGAAAACCTGTCCGATCCAAGAAGCATCCTCCCCCTTTGAAATTATAAAAATTAATCCTCAAAGAGCAAACCAAGATGATTTAGCGTGAAACCTGCAACTCAAAAGCAGCCTTTGACAGCAGCCTTGGCGAGTGAGGCTGCCACTCCAGCAGCCTGTGCGGCATGCGGATCAGTATCCGATTCAACGTCCCCATTGTGCCTGCCCTGTGGTGGGCACATGCGGGCGTCCGCACCCCCACCTCCTCTTGGCGGATCCTTTCAGCTGAAATTACGCTGAAACGAATAATTATCCGGCCTTCTGTTTACCCTCCTTAGAAGATTTAATTTATCCCAATAAACATGGGGCGGCAGACCTTTTGGGTTTGAAATGACATACAATTTCCTTCTAACAAACGTGGGGGTCCGGGAGAAAGCCCATTCACCCGCCGACACGAACCCCCAGCCGCTCACCAAAAGGACCTTTTGTCTGATTGTTTTCTATCACAAACCACGCGCGGGGAGGGGGCTCGGGCAATATTTCCAAACACTGGAAGCTCCCTAATGACCGTCCTCGGCAAACCCGGTGACAGTGTTCGCAGCAGAAGAGCAATTTATCGCCTCCTTCTCCACTCACCACGGCCCCGCACAAGTGCCGTGCGGTTGAGGAGGCATTTAATGACGCTTCATTCAAACCCTAGATTTAAATAACATTAAGGTGGTGACCCAGGCCCAACAAAGCCCAGGAAACCCAGAGCGGGCGGGGCACTGTCCTTGACGCCTGGCGTTGGGCCGAGGGGCTGTGATGACAGAGGGAAGACGCGAGGCTGCCACTCGCTCCAATCTGGACCGGGCACAAAAGGCATCATCGCCGAGAGGAGAGGCACCGGCTGGGCTCTGAGCCACCAGCCTGCCCGTCCGGCACCGTCGGCCTCAGTTACAGCTCGTTTCCTCCTTAAGCAGCAACAGCGTGGCTTTGGCAGCTGCCTGTGGGCCAGTTCTGTCTGTGTTCCCGGTCTCGGGTCCCGACTGCCCCCTGGGCATCATGCCCCTTCGGTTTCACTGACCCCTCGAACACAGCAGTCCAAAATCCAGCTCTTGCCTGGCCGGCGTGGCTCAGGGGTTGAGCATCGACTTATGAACCAAGATGTCACAGTTTGATCCCAGTCAGGGCACACGCCCAGATTGCGGGCTCCATCCCCTGTGTGGCGTGCAGGAGGCAGCCAATCCATGATTCTCTCTCATCACTGATCTCTCTCTCTCTCTCTCTCTCCTCTCCCTCTCCCTTCCGCTCTGAAATCAATAAAGATATATTTTTTAAAAATTCAGCTCTCATCTCCACCTCCAATTTGCTCCTCAGTAAATGGCCTCGCCATCTACCCATGCACCCAAGCCCCAGACCCGGGGGCAGGCTCCTCCCTCCGTCCCTGAATATTCACATTCCCCTGGTCCGTTGTTTCTAAGCCCTCCTCCTGTCACAAGTGCGTCCCCTCTCAAACCCAGCCCAGGGCCACGCAGCTGCCTGGACTGGGAGTCCTCCTGGCCGGCCCTCCAGCCTCCTGTTCCTGCCTCTTCCAGCCTCTCCTCCTCCGGGTGGCAGGCACGGCACTCCTTGTGTCAATTCTCAAGGAGCAGCTGGGACTGGATTAGATGCAATTTGCAATTCAAAGGCAGCGTTCCAAAAACAGCCTGGAAGCTGGGGCTGCCTGGACGGAATGGCTTAAACAACAACTACATTTATTTCTCAGGGTCTGGAGGCTGGGAAGTCCAAGGTCAAGGCCAGGTTGGTGTCTGGCGAGAGCTCTCTTTCTGACATGCTGTCCACACTCTCTTAGAGAGGGAGCTGCTCTTCCTAGAAGGCCACTAACTCCATCTTAGGGGCCCACCCTCATGCCCTCATCTAACCTCAATCCTCTCCCAAAGCCCCCACCTCCAAACCCCACCCCATTGGGAACTAGAGCTTCAATACGTGAAATTTCCATCCATAGCAGCTGTTTACCAAGCTCCCGCTCTGTGCCAGGCACCGAGTTAGGCATTTTGGAGGCTAAAATCCCTTTTCTGAAAAATGGGGATTTCACCACCTGCCTCGTCAGACCCGTGAAAGTCCTAGAACACAGACAGCAATGACTGTGGCCCTCAACCCTCAGCCACGCGGGCTCCCTCGCCCACTCACACCTCCTCTCTGGGGAGCCGGGATGAGGGCTGCAGGGCGGAAACCAAGCCCATTCAAACCCTGGCGCACAAGAGGAAAGCAGGAACCGTTGGTAACAGCCTGTTGCGAAGCATTTCACGCTCTGGTGTAGATAGAACGGTCCCACCAGGGCTCAGAATGGCCCGCAGCTAAAGCAGGCAGTGCCCGGACAGGACGCTAGGCCCGTCTCCCCCACCGTCTTGCTGGGCGATTTGAAAGGTCCTGGTATCTCTGTTTCTTGCTCTTCTCGCCCATCAGAGGGACAGACTGACGTCTGCCTTTGCTATTCTTCGTGGGAGGAGTACGAAGCTTGTTACATGTGAAGTACCTGCCAGTGCCTTGGAAAACGCCACACGGTACCAACGGCAGTTAAAGTGTTCTCGCGTAGGATGCGGAAAAAAAGGAACCCTCGTGCACTGCTGGTGGGAATGCAGACTGGTGCAGCCACTGTGGAGAACAGTTTGGAGTTTCCTCAAAAAACTGAAAATGGAACTCCCATTTGACCCAGTAATCCCACTCCTGGGAATATATCCTAAGAAACCGGAACACCAATAAGAAAGGAAATATGCACCCCTATGTTCATAGGAGCACAATTTACAATAGCTAAGATCTGGAAACAGCCTAGGTGCCCATCAGCAGATGACTGGATCAGAAAACTATGGTACATCTACACAATGGAATATTATGCTGCCATAAAAAAGAAGGATTTATTACCATTTGCAGCAACCTGGATGGAATTGGAGAACATTATGTTAAGTGAAATAAGCCAGTCAATGAAAGAAAAATACCACATGATCTCACTCATTTATGGATAATAAAGAACATTAAAAACTTGAACAAAAAGATAGATACAGAGGCAGTAAAGCATCAAACAGTCTGTCAAATTACAGCAGGAAGGTTAGGGAGAGGTGGGGAAGATAAGAGATCAATCAAAGGACTTGTATGCATGCATATAAGCATAACCAATGGACGCAAAACTCTGGGGGGTGAGGGCATATATGGGAGTGGGGTGGGGGGGGGCAATGGTAAGATATGTACACATATAATACCTTAATAAAAAAATTGGGGAAAAAAAAATAAAGGATGTTCTGCAGTGTACAAAAAAAAAAATAAAAAAATAAAAAAAAAATAAAGTGTTCTCGCGTTTTCTATCCCATGTCTTTTTTTTTTTTAATATTTTTTATTGATTTCTGAGAGGAAGGGAGAGGAGAGGGAGAGAGATATGATGAGAGAGAATCATCGATCAGCTGCCTCCTGCACGCCCCCCATTGGGCATTGAGCCTGCAACCTGGGCATATGCCCTTGACCAGAAAGGAACCCGGGACCCTTCAGTTCACAGGCCAACGCTCTATCCACTGAGCCACACCAGCCAGGCTTCATTCGGTTCCCCCATGGCAGACCCTGAGACGAGGGCCAGGCGCAGGTGGGTTGCTGGGCGGGGGTCTCAGGAAGCGGGAATGAGGTCGTGGGGCATGTGAGTGAGCGGGCAGGGGGGGACCTACGGCGGGAGGGGCCCAGGAGAAGTCACAGTCCAGGCCTTCACGTCGCCCGGATTCAGACCAGGACTCTGTGCCGCGGACACGACTACTATGAGACATGGCCCCTCCGTGTGCGAGGACGGGACAGGGGCTGCTTCATGACTCTATGTGCTTCCCCCACGCGGTGCGCCCTCCGGCAGGCAGCTCCCCAATCAATAGCGAACAGCGAATCACACGTGAAATAACACCCCGTCCCACCTGCCTGCCCGCAGTTAGGCCCGATTTACGGCTCTGAGATTCACGAGCCACGGCTTCCGAGTGAGGCCAGGGGAGGCTGGGGGAGACGCACACAGGGGCCCCCGCGTGGGCCGACTCCCAACCCCGTGCCTCAGAGGGAAGGGTGGGTCCATTCTCCCAGAGAATCCAGAGAGAAGCGATGAGCGTGCGCAGCGGAGAGAACGAGATGCATAAATAAGCCGCTGCACGCTGCCGTCAAACATTTATTTTACATGAAAGAGGGCTAATGGCATTCACGGGGACAGAGGAAATCAAAAAGTCATCGCCGGCAGCCACTCTGCGAGCCCAGATCTGAGCACAGGCCCCCAAGGGCTGTTTCCACCAACTTTCCCATCCATCACGCTGACTTGGCGCGGGCGCAGGCCTTAATTCCCGCGTCAGAACCGGCCGTGACCGAAGGCTGCGGCGGCCGCCCCTCCCCGCACAGTCCTGGAACCACCGGGCTATGAAACGAGGCGTTAATTGAGTAATTAAGCGCGGGGCAGGCTGCAGGGTGAGGGGCTGATGGCTGACCTTTGGAGCTGGGATCAAAGTTCACGGGGTTAAAGGACCTGCCCCCTCAGGAGCCCGAAGCTTCCCCTGGGGCCTCAGGTAGTCGTTCGACTGTAATTAATTATTTAAACGGAAGGATCTGTCCGGGTTCAAATGCCCGGGTGAGGAGTCAGAGTCCCCGAGAGTTAATTACCTCCTCCCTGGTCGTGGGCGCTGACGTCCACCCCGTGTGCAGTGCGTGTCCTCGGGGGCGGGGGCGGGGGGGCAGGTGGCAGCGGAACAGTGCTGCAAGCGCGGGGGAGGCGGCCGGGGGGGTGTTTCCTCTGGGCACAACAAGGGCGAGATCCTCTCCCTGAGTGAGGTGTCCCCCAACCCCACAACCCCCACACACACAAACACTCTCTCCCCGCCCGCCGGCTCAGCCATGGCCACGCCCCGCTTGTCCTGAGAATCCCAGGGGGACCCACACCTCCCCAGGAGCCCCCACGGCCCCATCCAGCCTCTGGGCTGCAGGGAGTCAGGGCGAACCCCGAAGGCCCTCCCGTCCCAAGTTCCAAATACGTGGTCTGAGGGGGGCTGTAGCAGGGTGGGAGCCGCTTTCCTGCCGAGGGCCCCCTGGATTGAACAGCGTCATTCTCGGCCCACAGCATGGCCAGCTGGAAAGCAGCCGCTTCGTGGGGGGAAGCGCTTCATTAACGCCCCGTGCCCTGCGGGGCCAGAGCCAATGCCTGAGGCCTATCCGGCCCGGGTGCCCTGCGGGGCCAGAGCCAATGCCTGAGGCCTATCCGGCCCGGGCCAACGGTCCCCACACTGCTCTAGCTCCTCT